>JARBWK010000004.1:27920823-28231218 GCA_030556195.1 Anolis apletophallus | reverse complement strand
GCTGGGCGGAGCTACCGCCAAAACTTTTCAAACTGGGAAAGTTTCCGTTGGGAGCCCGCGCTGGCGCGCAAACTTCATAAGTGTGGATTCACAGAGCTTCACTCGAAGAAAGATGGTCACAGGTATGTAACCTACCATTATTGCTCAGAGTCTCTGGCCTTCAAAGGCACCAAAACAAAACAAGCACTTAACAGTCAGTGGATAAGAACACAAAAACAAGCCTAATTGACACCAAAAACAAATGCCCGCAAAAAGCCTGGAGCAAGAAAGCAAAATGCAAAGAATAGAAAAGGCACACAACAAAGCAGGAACTCGAAGGGTCATCAATGGGGTCCGAAGTCATCACAGGTGGGCAGTCCAAAACATCAGGCAGCAAGCAGCAGTCAGGAAATCCAAGTCGGGTCGAGGGAGGAGGCAAGCAGCAACACAAGAAGCCAGTCTGAATCAATAACCAACCAGGAGCTAATGCATGGGGACAATGTACACAATAATCCCCAAATAGTCCCAACTTTCCACCCCCTCCCATACTGTACCCCGTTCTTGCAGATGAAGCAGCATCTCTCACTCACAGCAACTTGAAGAGCAGCAAACCACGGCAAACGTGGCAACTAGTGTATAAAAGCAATACAATGTAACCCACAAATAAGCCTCCCACAATCCCCAGGCAGAGCAGCATGCCACTCCACGATTGCAATGCAACTTCCAAACTTATGTTAAGCAGCGTTCAGGATACAAGAGTCGCAGGATACACAGAAGCACAATCCTACGGCAACACCTTGCTAACCACAAAGTGAAGCTCCCAAAAGCCCACATTATATTACTCTCCTAACTTGGAGCCACCCGAATCAGACAACGCCCCATCCTCAGCTGCTCCAGCTGCTGTGTTATCATCACCTGCAGCCTCTTGGTCTTCCCTCCAAGTCCTCCATCTTCTGTCAAGACTTAACTCCCCCCCAACAATCCTTCGGATAGCCTGAAGGCCACTCATTGTCATCAGAGAACCCCAAAAAGGTTTCACTGTTTGTTGATTCTGTGCAAGCAGCCTGTATTTCTTGTACTTTAGTCCAGTCCATTACTGACTCCTCCTCTGAAGAGTCTCCCTCACTCCCATCATTCCCTGAAAAGCCCTCAAATGATTCATCACCAGTGGGTTCAGTGAGTATTTGCCGAATCCTTTTACATTGTAACATATCCTCCTCACTCTGCTCTCGAGTAAACCGTTTTCCTCTCTTAGTGCCCTTACTATGACTACAAACAGTCCCACCCATCTCCACACTACTGTTTGCAACCAAAGACTCAGCCCCACCCAACTCCATACTGTCAGTAGTATCTGAAGCCTCAGGCTCAACTACAACATTATGAATCTGAAGGTGGAAAAAATGAAAAGTTTGAAGTGGGGACTACTTTTCAAACTCAGTCCCAATTGACATATTTTAATCCAAAATGTCAATTACAATATACAGTAAGCTTATTAGAAATTTTGTATAGACTTTGACCATGCTGAGTATTTTCAAATTATATTTCCAGTACTGTACTTATGAAACATTTAGGTGTCACTGAGAGTTTATCCACACTGGCAAAAAATTGTGTCATACTTTGTAGCTTCCATAAGCTGAACACATAGTGTTCTAGACAATTCACTGATAATGCAGTTATTTTTGATAACTGGCAGTTTTAATACAACACAAAACATATTTAAATGTATTTTACTTTACTTTTCCAATAAAATATTTGGTTGTTTGGTGTGTGGACACCCTCCTAAGGTAGCATCACAGTGGAGTTGGATGGTTAGTGGTGGACAGTACAGATTGCTGAGTGGTGTACAAGCCATTGCATCATATGGGAATGCAGATGGTTGGAATAAGAAAGATGATTGGCACCTTACACTTAAAGTGGAAATATGTATATTCAAATGTGTGACTAGGGAGAGGGGAAGTGGAGTGACCATTGCTGTGTGGCCAAAAATAATATGAAGAATTGAAGATGGGTCCCATCACCTTATGCCTAAGTAGGTTTGTTAGGGGAAAATGACTGGTCACTTATGCTGTTCTCTCCATGATGTGCATGGTGAAGTCACTGAAAACCAAGAAAATGTGATGTAAAACATTTTAACCCCTAGCTAAACAGTTCAAATAACGATATGGCCAGCAAATAGTATGATGCAGTTATTTCCATATACATTTACCAAGCTGTTGGTCACAACATGTATGTCAGGCACAATTATATCACTGCAAAATTATATCAGTTTTTAAGGTTTCTTGGAAAAATAAGTCTGGAAATATTTAACTGGAACAACATTAGGCAGAGCATCCTGTACCTTGTATGCTAATGTGAATTACTTCTCACGACCACACAAGGAAGGATTATAGGACATACTGGTCTATCAAACATGTCCAGCTTTATTTAGAAAAAAATACCCTAACAGACCAGAATGTAGAAAAGAGTAGGAATCCTGAGCCACAAACTCATAGACTCTAATATAGTTTATCAAGGTTGTCAAGTCACTACTACAATGCACATTTGATGTGAAAATTCTATCAAGCTTACAAATTTCGTAAAGGTATGGACTGTAACATGGACATCGATTGCTCATATGCAGCCTCCTTTAAGGTTAATAACCATATCACTGTTGTTACTAAATAACACATTCTCTAGTTTTTGATGTGATAGGAAAGGAGATATACCATTTCAACAGGGTCAGCTGGTTCTTCTGGACAAAACTTCCCTTGGTACAATTCCAAGAAACACAAATATTTCCCTGGGTTAGCCCAAATGAAGCCATGTTAGTTTATCCTTCAAGGCTACAAGGAAATAGTACAATGGATTGATGTAGGTTTTTCGGGCTATATGGTCATGTTCTAGAAGCATTCCCTCCTCATGTTTCGCCTTCATCTATGGCAGGCATCCTCACAAGTTGTGAGGTATGTTGGAAACTAGGAAAATTGAGTTTATATATCTGTCTAAGTTCTTTCTCCCACCCTGGACATTCCACAGATATATAAACCCAAATTTCCTAGTTTCCAACAGACCTCATAACCTCTGAGGATGTCTACCATAGATGCAGGCAAAACATCAGGAGAAAATGCTTCTAGAACATGGCCATATAGCCCCCAAAAACCTACAACAACCCAGTGAGTCAGGCCATGAAAGCCTTTTTTATTTAGAGTGATCTTGCATATACTGTTTTATATTGTTTTTACTGTTTTGTACTGTTTTATTGCTATATTGCTGTTTAAATTGTATATTTATATTTTTGGTTATGGGCACCATGGGGTGCCGGTTTGTTAGCCGCCCTGAGTCCCTCTGCGGAGGTTGAGATAGAATGGGATATAAATGTCCGTAGTAGTAGTAGTAGTAGTAGTAGTAGTAGTGGTGGTAGTGGTAGCAGTAGTAGTAGTAATGATGATGATGATGATGATGATGATACAAGCATCAGCAATAAAACTACAAAACTTCTGCAAAAGATAATTAATTTAAACTTTGAATTTCATTGAAAAAAATAGTTTAAATCAATCCAACCCTTAAGTTCTACTCAATTATTTTCAGTTAAACAATTTCCTAGGCTGTTGATCATAGGCAGAAGTTTCAGAAGAAATTAAGTCACTGCTAATTGATGACAGTTTTCAAAGCATTATTGAAGAAGACTGAAAGCTACAGATGGAGGAGACCAATGTGATCATGAAAATGAAATAAGTCTAATGCCTAAGAGGGTTTCTTAATCTTGATCTCCTTTAGAAAATATGCTGATATATGATGACAAAATGTCCAGGCTGTGAACAAGAACTGTGCAACAGATGATGAGATTTTAGAAAAATACATTTCAGTAAAACTGATGCAGACAAAGGTGAAATCATAACTTGATTTTATGAAAGGAATAGACATATTTCAGCTGCCATAAAAATTCTAAAGTATGATTTATCAGCCCAAGCAGCCTTATACACTTTATGAAACTTCCAGACACGCTCCTGAAATCAAGGATCTTCAAATATGGAAACATATTTCTAATTAAGTGTGACCATATGACCAAATCCTTCACAAGGTTATTGAAACATTGTATTTGTGCAAAGAAGTTATTACACTCATGTATACAACAGCTGGAATCCTATTGTTTTCCATATGTGAATGTATCCTTGAGCTAGACTACCTTATGTTCTTTGTAAAGAAAGCTCTTTATTGGTAGAACAAGGTATTTAATACTTTCAAGGAATACACAAACTCACATACATGCACACACCAGAACATAGCTTTAAAGGGCTTAGAGAAAATCAGTGGCAACATCCTGGCAGCCTGAGAATATGGAGAGGACCCTTGGAGAGTTGAGAGCTACCACCTGTGTTCTAGATCCTTTCCCCTCCTGGTTGATCAAACAGGCCAGTATGGGGCTGGCAATGTGTGTAAAGGCTGTGGTTAATGCCTACTTAGAATAAGACAGAATTCCAAATTGCATAGAGGAGGCAGTTGTTAAGCCTAGGTTTAAAAGGCCATTGTACTGTTCTGTAATTGATAACTATCAGCCCTTTTTGAGCAAAGTGTGGAAGCATGTGTTTATCTCCCAGTTTCAAGGGTTTCTGGATGAAATGGATGGTCTAAATCCATTTCAATTTGGTTTCAGACTTAGTTATGGAACAGTGATAGCTTTGGTTGCCTTGGTGGATGGTTTATGCAGAGAACTGGACAAGGGGAGTGTGTCCCTGTTGGTTCTCCTGGACCGCTAGTCAGCTTTTGATGCCATTGACTATGGTATCCTTCTAGGCTGTCTCGCAGGGATGGGACTTGGAGGCACTGTTTTACAGTGGCTCCATTCATTCCTGGAAGGGCACACCCAAAAGGTGGTTCTGGGGAACTCCTCTTTGAAAGGCCTGACCATTGTGGAGTTCTTCAGGATTCTGTATCTCCCCCATACTGTTTAACATATACATGAAAATGCTGGGAGAGATCATCTGTAGTTTTGGAGTGTGGTGCCACCTTTATGCAGATGTCACCCAAATTTACTACTCTTTTCCACCTAAATCCAAGGAAGCTGTCCTGACCCAAAATGAGTGTCTGTCATCAGTAATGAATAAGATGAGAGAAAACAAATTGAAACTTAATCCAGACAAGACAGAGGTCCTCCTGGTCAGTCAGAAAGAAAATCAGGGAATATGGATTTTATCCTGTGGTGGATGGGCCCAGGTATCTGTGATGCCCAGGAATGCCTTTGCACATTTAAAACTTGTGCACCAACTGCATCTGTTCCTTGAGATGCTGGATCTGGCCATGGTGGTACATGTTTTAGTTATATCCCATTTGGATTACAGTAATGTGATCTATGTGGGGCTGCCTTTGAAGAGTGTTCAGAAACTTCAGCTGGTCGAAAGAGCTGCAGCCACGTTACTAACTGTGACTGGTTACAGGAAGCGAGCAATTCCCCTATTGCAGCATCTCCATTGGCTGTTTCTGGGCACAATTCAAAGTGCTAGTTATGAGGCTTTGTAGATCAGTCATTACATGAAAAAAGATGGATTGTAGTTACTTTCTGAATATGCTTTGTTGCCCATGTGATCTCCTGAGGAGTCTAGTCCTTTTAAATTCTGAATGGACATGCCCAATTGGGATTTTTGCACTGGGTTGCTTCTCACATTTGTTTCAGAGTATAAATGATTGTTTTGAGGATGTGTTGTTGTTGCAGTGGTTTATTGATACCCTGCTTAATACTAACATCATTAGCATTTTTTAAAAAAATCAGATTAAATGCATAAAAAACGTACAATGCAGAGGACCAGATTGTAGATTCCTTTAGAAGTTGCTTCTATTTTCTGAGGAGTACATCACAAAGTGTACCTTTCCTTTCCTTTTCATCACCATTCTAAACATCTTTATCTGTGTCTCATATTACAGAAGGTTTCAAGATTGTTGTTGTTTTTCAACATTGTATGTATCACTTGAGAAACTGAGTGAAAATGTGTGGTGCCAGGCTGTTTACTTTATACTGAAATTGCTGGGATGATAGTAGATTCACGCAGAAGGGTTTTTGTACTGTTGTTGTAATTTTAAATGTACACACACACACACACAGAGTTTCTGTACTGGTACAATAGCTCACACATGTGCACAAAGGGCAGTGCATTTCTGAAAGTGTTCTATTTGCCACAATCACTTTAATCTGGCCTTTTAGAAAATACATCAGGTAATATAGCATTTAGTCATTACTGTGAACTAACTTGTGAAGAACAGAAAATAAAGAAGGTCAAAGCAGTTCCTGTCACTTGTGTTCCGAATTATATCTCAGGCAAGCAAACATATCCCCACAGCTAAGCTTTGCCACCTCTAAGGCCAACACTTCAAAGCGTGCATCAGAAACCAGAGATGGTAATAATAGGGATTTGGTACTATTGATGAAGGAAGGTTACATCTATTTTACAAAAGTGGTAAAGCAAATGACCCAGTTTGAATGTTTCAGGGAATTTAAAGGATTATACTCTCTTGCAAAGCCAATGAGAAATTTCTTCATTATAATTTTTGTTCTAAACAAGGTAAAATAGATTAGGAAGATTTGCTGATGACTTCCCTTGCTCCTATGTCCCCAGCACAATATTATAATCATCATCATCATCATCATCATCATCATCATCATTATCCTGCCACCATCTCACCAAAGGGACTCAGGATGGCTTACAAAGCACTCCAGGGTGCACATATAACATACAACTGGTAAACATAGCACAAAAGTATAAAACAAGTCACATACAATTATAAAAGCAATCCCCTGTCCAAGGAGCTTTGGAACAGGTAGCTTTCAAGATGCTTACATCTTTACTGAGGAGCCTTAGAAATTTATTTATTTATTTTATACCTTTAAATCCCATTCCCCCCCCCTCTCACACACACCCCCTGGGGGGGGGGGTGCTCAGGGCAGCTTCACAACAAGCAGTCATTCAAGTGCTAACCACAATCATGAGACCCAATTCATTAAAATACACTACATTAAGAAACATTTGATTAAAATTATGCCAGTTTAAAATTAGTGTCTGGCACGGTCCATTGTCTTACGTATCACATTGAGTCTTATTCCCAATTGCTGCTGCTACAGTTCAAATGTTTGGTCCCATAACCAGGTTTTGAGTTTCTTTCTAAAGGACAGGAGGGAGGTAGCCAATCCGATGTCACTCAGGAGAGAGTTCCACTACTAAAGGGACCAAGTCCAGTAGCAATTTTATCAGGTAGCAGCAGTGATGTTAAATTAATAATTGAATGGAAATAAGCTTAGAAATTTAATGGCTCTAATAAGTGCTAAAGTGACGGAGTAGTGAAGTTAGTATGGTACTTTAGCTTGATGACTCGTCATCCAATGCTGTCTCTCTCGCCTTCAATTCCTACCCATGTCCTGTAGTCTGAAGACTACACCTCAGCCCTTTCCTCCTCTACAAGTGCAAACACAATTGCCAGGTACAGAAAGCTAGGAAGCAGTCTGGAAGACAATTTTTTAAAAAGTCTTAGGAATCTATAAAGTGCAAGCAGGTTATACAGAGTCAGTAAATGCTGGCAGGATCTGCAAGAGTCTATAATTACATGTTTTCTGGTGCTTGACTCTGAACAAGAAAATAATATTGATAAGAAGTGTAGATACAAATAATAAATCAGTATTTTAAGACATATTTATCAACAGAATTACATAGGAAGGACTGAAATAAAAATGTTTCTTCGTTATTTTGATTTATTTGTTACATTGGGTTAGAATGGTGTGAAACACAGTTCAATAACTTGTGTTTTCTTCACACTGTTGTTGTCACCTCAAAAAACAGTGATAATATTTGGAGACAGTAACAGTGCTGTATTTGGGACACTTACGGAATGGGGCTACAAAGTGGAGTCCACGACATGAGAGTGTGGAGAAGAGCAAACCACAGACCACCTATTACAATGCAGTTTGAGCCCTGCCACATGCACAATGGAGGACCTTCTTATAGTAACACCAGAGGCACTCCAAGTGGCCAGCTAATGCCAAGTTTTCAAACTTTGTATTTTTTTAGATAGGGTATAACTGTTTGGTTTGCTCATGATATAAAATATGTTCATTCTTCATCACAAGAACTCATTGATGTTGCTTTATATGTCACTTAAAACATTATATAAGACAAATACTATTGGTAGGCTGGCAAAAATTAAATGTTTATACACACACATTTAAAAATCCAATGCAAATGTAAGAATTAGTTTTACTAATGTCAAATACCAATGACATTGAAGAGGCCAGTTTTCCAACACTTTTATGTTTCCTTTGTAATTTGAATTCTTTAGTCAGCCTTTCCTTGTTTCAGTGTATAACTGGTATGCAAACACTCTAACCGAGCTCTGGAGGATGCCCTCTCTTTTTGAATTCTAGGGCATGCTGTATAAATCAGTGGTAATAAAAGCAGTAGCACGATTAATTTGCAACATCCTGCTGAGGCACACTTTACTTTCATTGCTGTTCAAATGATATTGAATCATAATGAATGAAGAAGTGGATCCCTACCTGAGAAATACTTGTAACTTGTAAAAGTACCTATAATTGTATAATACTGCTTCCTTGGTGGAATGTATATCTTTTTTTAATGTGCAGGTGTTGGCAGCTATTTCATCAACTTTTAAATATACCAAGTAATCATCTAAAAATACATTTTTCCTGCAAAAATAGCCTTGAAATGTTCCCCTTTATATCTGCTTGAGGTTTTTTAAAAATATTTTCTTTTTTTATTATTATTTTGGCTTCAAGATTATGACTCTCTTTTTTTCTTGGAGCTGTATTCATTAGTGTATTACTTAGTTTATTTTTGAATGTATATCAGTTCTGCATAAATGTGTCAGGGAAGATAGCAATTGTTATTCCTTCATAATGTAAGGAAACTGTGCAAGCATATTAATTGTATGTATTTACTATTTACCATGACTTTTATATAAAGGGAAATGGTGCTGGTGTATGGTGGGTATTAACTACAAAATCCACACATTTTCCAGGAAAGTCTTGCAGCCATAAAGTCAAAAGCCAAGTCTCCATGAGAAATAATTGGTTTACTTCTCATTTCTAAGAGGTCTAATTGTGCACTCTGCCCTATTGATTTTGTTTCACTTCTCCACCAAGTGAGAGCTACCAAACAAATTACAGTCCTTCCCTCTCCAGAACTCTGGCACCTGAACTTTATATTGTTAAGTTGTTGTTCTTTTTTGTTATTGATCATTTATTTTCTAGGAGCCCCTGGTGGTGCAGAGGGTTAAACCTCTGTGCCGGCAGGACTGAAGACTGACAGGTCACAGGTTCGAATCCGGGGAGAGCGCGGATGAGCTCCCTCTATCAGCTCCAGCTCCTCATGCAGGGACATAAGAGAAGCCACCCACAAGGATGATAAAAACATCAAAACATCCAGACATCCCCTGGGCAACGTCCTTGCAGACAGCTAATTCTCTCACACCAGAAGCGACTTGCAGTTTCTCAAGTCACTCTTGACACCACACACAGAAAGAGATATATTCTCCCTTTTCCTTGCTATTGAGACTCAAGATAGTTTACAGAACTATGCAAAATATCAGTAAAAGAAAGCAAAAAATATATAAAAGCTATTTCAATTGATGTGTAAAGTTCAAATCATTAATATTTATTTAAAACTGGACAGTGCACAATCAAATTGCCATCAAAGGCTGCACCTACACTGTAGTAGGTTTATGCATTTTGACTGAACCTCGATCCGTTTCTCCATATCCATTTTGCATGCCTCCTGAAAATGGGCATATCACACAGAGAGATTTATAAAGAGAAACTAGTTTGCAAACGAAGGTGGTAGGCATGGTAACAAGGCAGTTGTTTTCTGAGAATGAGGGCTTTCTTTTTGTTTTTATAATTATTTTATTATCTTTTAGAAATATTTTCTGAGGGAGAGGAGGAAAGGGAAAAACGCTAAAGAATGACTTAAGACTCTCAGAGCAATGGAAAGCACATCACGACAGCTCTTTCTTTCTCTCAAGTCTCCAAACATGCGCTCACACCCCATCCATCTGTCCTGCATATTCCCAACACTCAGTCAGTGCCACTTAATGAAAAGAATCTAGAAAATAAAGGAAAATCAAAAAAGATTTCATAGAGAGGCCAAGCCAGCAAAGTCAAGCCAAAATTAAAGCTGTGTGCATCTGAATAGGGGAGGAGAAGCCATGATCAACTGCTATGTGGTCCCATTTCAAAAGGGAAAACATGATGGCTGGGCCTATCCAGTAGAGCCAAAGAAGCTAGATTGGCTGAAGTAAAATGGCTAAAACGGATCTGCTCACAAGCCCACACTGTAGAATTAGTGCAATTGGATGCCACTAACTGCCATGGCTCAATTCAGTGAACCCATGTGAGTTGTAGTTTTACAAGGTCTTTAAACTTCTCTGCCAAAGAATGCTGGTCCCTCACCAAATTACCAATGTCAGGATCCCATAACAGTGAGGCATGACAGTTAAAGTGATGTCAAACTGTATTAATTCTTCAGTGTAGATAGGGCCATAGTCAATCTCCAAGACCCCATCTACACTGCCATATAATGCCGTTTGAAACGTTATTATATTGCAGCGTAGATGGGCCCCCAAAGTCTCATGGAATAATCATGACTTTACTTTCAGAAAGAAATAAAGTATGTAGTCATCCTAATATCCCTAATATCATATTCCTTATATCCCTAGGAATGGAATTAAAGTCTGGAAGCAATGGAGGGTCTCTCCTGAAAATCTCAAAACTTTTAACAGGTTCACATAGGGATATTCGTTCTTTCAAATAGTTTGGATCCAAAATTCAGTAGGACTCAAGAACCTGTTCTGCAAACAAAGTATCATATCAAAATGATTGTGTTCTCTCTCTACTTTGTAGTGTACAAGCAAGCTTTATTTATTTAGTCCAACATTGATATTTCCCATATATAGTCATATTTCAAACTCAATAAATACTATTTATATTTTATCAAATGTTTTAATGCAATCATTTTTCTCAGTATGTGTTAGATGCTGCTCTGTGCTCTCTGCGTGCTATAAAATGTTTGAAAGTATGCCATGCATTTGAACAAACAGTTGAACAATGATTGAGTCTTTCATTGTTGGTGTATGCCCTTTCTTTCCATTACCATTCTCCATATGAATTGAGGTGTAATCCTAAATTATATTGCATTTGCTTAATGTGGCATTTGTGCCTTTTTAACCCTGGAACTGTCTGCTTCAAAATTATGTCTAATGGCAGGCTTATAGAACTTATGGAAGATGCATTATTCTTTAGTCTGTTGCTGAAAATAAAAGGAGTACTGTGCTTGCTTTTGCATTGATAGTGTTAGTTATACACAACTGACATAATTAATAAAAAGGTAAAATAAATTGCTCATAATTTTTAAAATGCTTGGTTACCAAGGGATGAAGTCCTAAAGAAAACATGGTTTTCCTTATTTCTTTACAGTAAGGTTCTGATTTGCAAGTGTGAGATATTGACTTTACATTTCAGGAGATGATTAGCTGCCAGCTCTAATCAAATTGAGAAGTAATTACCAAATCAAAACTTGATTAGCTCTTTGCTTCATTTGCTAAAATTATAGTTTATACCGTTTAAATGATGGGGGATGTCTGAACTTCACATGTCGCCTAGTTTACTGTAGTGGGAGATTTGCTTGTTGGTTTTGATAACTGGAATGTTTCATCTTTGCTGAATGATAAATGGTCTCTCCATTTTTAGCCTGATTACTGTCAAATATTCTTTAGGTTTATCTAAGTTGGACTATTTCAAGAGGATCTACATGAGGGTTCGGAAACTATTCAGAATACTAGTGTAGAGCAATGCCATCAATAATGTATCAGAGGAAGATTTCTCATAGCATTGTTCTCATAGGCTCCTTCTACACAGCTGTATAAAATCCACATTGAACTGGATTATCTGGCAGTGTGGACTCATATATCCCAGTTCAAAGCAAATATTGTGATTATCTGCCTTGGTATTCTGGGTTATATAGCTGTGTGTAAGGGCCCACGGTCTTCTTGAACTCAGCTATCTGCATTTCTTTTCAGATTTTGTTTGTGTATTTGTAAATGTTTTAAAGTATGATTGCTCTATTTTTGTAGTCTACTATTGGGGAAAAGATGGGATGCCATAACTAATAACTACATTGATAGCAATAATAATCAATTTACAAGCCTAGTTCAAAGTGCGAATTTTCAATCTTTAAAGGCTTGCATTTCTTGTGTTCAAATTTTATAACTACCTCATTGTCATTTTGTGCGTCTTCCTTCTGTTATCTTATATTAATAAAAAGTATCCAAACACTGGATTCACTTAAAGGATATTGTATTCAATAATTACTCCTGAGGAGTTTTTCAATCTTTAAAAGGCTTGCATTTCTTGTGTTCAAATTTTATAACTGGGAACTTATTTTGTTTACCTCATTGTCATTTTGTACAATATCCTTTAAGTGAATCAGTGTTTGGATACTTTTTCTTCCTTCTGTTATCTTATATTAATAGCCATCTTGGGTCTTAGAGTGAGAGAAAACCAGGGCATAAATTAAATAAATAGGTAAACAAAGGTATTTGTAGCAGTGAATTAGGACAAAAAATCCTTCACTCTTCAGGTTTCAGTTATCTGTTTTCTTTTGTTTTATTTCACCCTCTACACATTATTCAAAAAAGTGTCATGTTAGTGTAATAGACCATTACACCAGCATAGGTCACCAGCAGGATGTTAGTGCTTGTTTTATAATAATGACAAAGTACACAGTCTTTCAAATCGCCAAGCAAATTGAAAAATGGATCTTAAGGGAAAGGATGTCAAAGTATTGTGCCAATACACTGACAATATCTTTACAAGAATTTATGCCATTTTTGTACATTTGCACCATATGCTGGAAGGAAAGAAGGAGGAAAGATCAGCTTTAGAAAATCAGTATTTTCAGCACTTCCGATACAATTAGTTTTGTTCACATTGCATAAATTCATCAGGGCCAAAATACCATTAATAATACTTCACAGTCATTTTATTTAGCATTTTCAGTGTTCCCTCACTTATTGCAGGACCTCCCGCAATAAGTGAAAAACCGCGATGTAGGGACGCTATATTTATTTTAATATTCATACATCAATGTAGTAGTTATACACTATTTTAAGTCTTTATAAACTTAAAATAAAGTGATGTAAAGGAAAGAAAGGAAAGGCCCTTCAAGGCTGGAGGGAGAAAAGACTGAGGAGGGAAAGTGCCTCAGAGAGTGGCAACGCCAAAGCCCCACAAAACAGCAGAAGTACCGCAATATATATTTTTAATTAATTTTTTTAAAAAACCCCGCAAAACAAGGAGTCCACAATAAGCAAACCATGAATCAGTGAGGGAAAACTGTATTCAGTTTGCAATAATAGCTAGTGTTGTGTAGCAATCTGAATTCTTTGATTTAAGATTCTAGGAGATCAGGGTCTAAAGCTTGCTTTGACAGGAAACCTGCTGTGTAACCTTAAGCAAGTTGTACTTTCTCAGCCTCAAGCCTAGTCAAAGGCAAGCCCTTTTAAGAAGTTTTACCAAGGAAATGCCATGATTGGTTTGCTTTAGGATCACCATAAGTTGGGAACAATTTGAAAATATGCAACCATATAGTGTAATATTTATACAGTGGTATATATATAATACAAAACATTGTTAGTGTATTATTATAAGTGAAACATTTCCTATTTAAATTGATAGCATGCTGTCACAGTTAATGTTGTCGATAAATTATATAATTCAGATTATAAGTGTTCTTGTGCAACCGTTCTTAATCTTTTCTTTACCATGGATCTTTTATAGTCACAATCACCAATACTTAAAACCCTAATGTGCTTCAGATATTTATTTAAAGCTGTTCATTAGAAGTTCCCAATGTGTATTATAGTATTTTTATTTCCATAATCATCATCATTATATGTGAATACCAAAAAATTACCTAATATTATTTGTTAATGCTAATTAATTGATTAATTACTTAATGAGAAGCTGGAACTGCACTTCATTTACACATTTTGTTGTGTCGGACTTCATAATTCAAACTTGTATTCTAAGTTCTGACTCTACATTTTTCAAATGGATTCCGTAATTATTTTTAAGACAAACAAGTTCAGAAAATGGTTAAGAAAAGCATCAGTAGTTTCATAGCCCTTTTCCATATTTCCACAAAATCTGTTCGTAAGCGAGCCAAGAAATTTAAAAGGAACTATGCCTTGAATTGCAATTTCCAAGCATCACCCATGACTCTTTAACCATGTCTCCCTCTCTGTCTGTGAGATCCTCTACTTCATAGACCTTAACTGAAAATTGATCTCTAATCTGGTTTTTGCTTGGATCAGGAACCTGAAAATATGTATAGAAACTATACTGAAACCATTCCAAGTTTCACACAATAAGTAATGCGTACTCCTCAGGCAGCTCTTCACTAGTGGAATAATGCAAATCCTGTGAGGGCATCTTAAAGTTTCTCAACTAATTACAAAAAATAAGAACATTTAACCCAATAACCAAAAACATATCACTGGCTGCAAAAAAATGTGGTTTCTGCATTGATCAGTGAGAAAACTACCAAAGATTATTCCCCAATACAGTTGGCCTTCCCCAATTACAGTTAAACGCTTGCTGTTTTGATTATTTGTGAGTTTGTACCACTACACCCAGCTTTTTTAGTTGGGTCTACCATGTGAACATTTTGCTTTCAAATAGATACACCCTCATCAAACATACTTAGTACTTTTACATTTCAAATTTAGACAGCAGTCCATAACTATATTGTTATAACATCACATACTGTGAAAATTGACGTCATGTAATCCATAATAACCACTTTTATTCACAGAAATGGAAGGAGAAACACAATAATTTTCCAAACAGACAATCACACTAACTGACTCTTGCTCATCACAAGCACAATATTACTTTTATACATGAATTTCTTTGAGCATATTTTCAACACAGCTACAGAGTTCTGGGAAGCAACAGATATTATGATAATGTGGTGGCACAACGTGGACAAGACTAGAGTTTGGTGAAGATATGAAGGTGGCTTCTGGTTGTATGTGATGTAGCAAGAAAAATCATATGCTTTTTCTCAGCCATTTAGCATCATTTACTTTGATGAAGTCACAAGTGTTGAGTATGGCTTTTGAAAACTATTAAACAGTTATTTTGATAAGTTCTGTATAGTTTGAGATATTATAATGAAACCTTGTTACAAGGGATGTCCATCACCTGCAAAAGATTCATGCTCAATGGAATCAATATATGACTGTCCTTCTTTACCTTTCTTTCTTTCTTCCTTCCTTTCTTTCTTTCTTTCTTTCTTTTGGGTCAGAGTTAAGAACTACTATTCTAATACACTACATAAGATTTTCAGAGTCAGGGGATAGGATGCAGACATAGTCATGCTTAGAGCAGACCCACTGAAATCAATATAGGACTAATGTATCATCTTCAAAACATATCTACTTTAGAGTGACATAAGCAAGGTCCAACATAGAGATTTAGGTTATGCCATTCCTCATGCTATCTGGGAAGAAGTCTCTTTAATCTCAGAAGCATTTTTCTTTGTTCCGTGATCCATAGAATAGTTGGAAAATTCAATTTCCAGATACTAGATTTAAAAGGAGGTATAAAATCAATGGCATTGAAACCAAGAAGACGGTCTTTTTGCCTGTGTTTTTGAAGTAACAAAATGAAGCAGTTCCCACAAGTCATTACAGCTACAGAACATTCTAATAACTTCTCTGTAAAGATGCATCATAACATGATAGTTCATTATCATCAAAAGTTTGTAATGGTGATAGCAATTAAATGTTTCAAATTAGTGCTCTTGTCAGTTTATACCAAATTTCCAATGAAGTAACTACTTGTAGCTCAAGATTCTGATTGTCACGAGATTTAGAAAATCATGCACAGTATCACCAGGACAAAAATATTACAGGTTCTGTAGGTATATTCACAAAACTTTGTCTAGCAACAAAACTGTAGAGTAATATTTTAGGCATGGTGTGATGTATTCCATAAGCATACCTGACATTTAGTAACTTAAAAATAAATTTTGGGGTTTTTTTTACCAAGCCTGCACCAAAAAATTAAGAATTGAAGCTTACCCAATACTTTTTCATTTGAATTTTGTAAATCGCAGAAGCCTCCCAAAGTCAGTTTCATTTTCAGTGCAAGGAAGCAAATCAAAGCCAAAAAGGCTGCCTTTCCTCTTTAAATGAATGACCTCTCACCATTCAGTGGTGAGAATGACCTCTCACTATAGTCATTTCATCTGTCAATGAACTTTCTGTCTTTTATTGCTTTTCCCACAAAAACCTTATGGTGACGCCTGTATGCTTTGCATATAATACCGCTATAAACAAAAGACTAATGTCATGGGAATTTAACGTGACTTACCTAAATTAGTTAAGTTCTTATTTTGTTGTGGTAGGACATAACCCACAAATGTTTTTAAGTTGTAGGTGCTTTTCCCTCCTGGCAGCAATATATGTCATTTCTAGAAACAACAAACTTGCAAGGTCTTGTAGCAGATTTAAATTATTAAAAGATGTTGCTTGCTACTTATGGTTTTCCCTCCTCTCTGTAAAGCAGTTCCACAGTAACATAATAGTCAAGGCCAATACTTGGCCTGCAAGGTTTATATTAAAATATAATTTTATAATTTTATTTTTATTTTTTTGTTTCTGGATAAAGCTAAATGGTAACTGTTTCATCTAGATTGCGGGTTTAGATCTTTAAGAAGCATAATAAAGTTTTGTTCAGAAGGACAGTTTGTCTTCTAGCTATTGTCCAGGGAAGGCATATAACGAAATGTTGTCTACTTTTGCTTCTCATTGCTATTCTTTAGTAGTATTGAGGCTTGTAGGTCAAACAAAAGGTCATTCAACAAGCAGTGTAGCAGGGATAGAAAGCAACCTCCAGTTAGTACTCTCTCTAGAGAGTTATATGTCAGCCTTTTATTGCACACTTTCATTAAATGTTACTGCTTGTGCTACATTCTTGTGCGTACAGAATGAAGACTACGTATTAATCATGTACTCTGTATGTATGACTTGTGCTGAATTTCATATACAGAATGTTTCCTGAAACTGAACATAAGTGATTTCCTTAGAGAAAACTTACTATTGTGAGTATAACAGACACCTAAAACAACTATTTTTGAAGTTAACGTTTTTAAATATTTAAATTTTTAAAAATGCATTTCGGATAGCTATAATTTATATACCTAACACAATGTTAGTCCTCCCTGCATCTAAGTTTTCCAACTATTTCACAAGTAAAGTATATATAATAATAAAACTATCAAAATGACTATCATAACCTACATACGCATATTTTTCTGTTTCCCTCTTAATACACTATACTATACACTAGTCTTCTAATCAAGGTGAAATGAGAAGGTGCAAAAGCTGGGTTGCAGCTAAAAAAAACCCTCAAGATCATGGCAACAAGAATGATTGATAGCTGGCAAATAGAGGTAGAAAACATGGAGGCAGTGACAGACTTTGTATTTCTAGGTGCAAATATTACTGCAGATGCAGACTGCAGCCAGGAAATCAGAAAACATTTACTTCTTGGGAGGAGAGCAATGACCAATCTCAATAAAATAGTGAAGAGTAGAGACATCACACTGGCAAGAAAAATCTGCATAGTAAAAGCAATGGTATTCCCCGTGGTAACCTATGGATGTGAGAGCTGGACCATAGGGAAGGCTGAGCAAAGGAAGATAGATGCTTTTGAACTGTAATGTTGAAGGAAAGTTCTGAGAGTGCCTTGGACTGCGAGAAGATCCAACCAGTCCATACTTCAGGAAATAAAGACCGACTTCTCATTGGAGGGAAGGATATTAGAGGCAAAGATGAAGTACTTTGACCACATCCTGAGAAGACAGGAATGCTTAGAGAAGACAATGATGCTGGGGAAAATGGAAGGAAAAAAGAAGAGGGGCCAACCAAGGGGAAGGTGGATGGATGGTATCCTCGAGGTGACTGGCTTGACCCTGAAGGTGCTGGGGTAGGCGACGACTGACAAGGAGCTGTGTCGTGAGCTGGTCCATGAGGTCACAAAGAGTCGGAAGTGACTGAACAAATAAACAACAACATACACTAGTAGAGTAGTAGTTATATTTGTGGGAAAATATTGCAGTAAATCAGTGTGGTGAGAAGAGTAATTTTGTTCTCCATCTTCGATGGCTTATGCCATTCCAGATATGATGCACACCGTATTTGTGATCCTATATTCACAGCAAGAAATATTCACATTTTTCATTTATAAGTTTTACCCATGATCACTGCATTATTTTTGCATTCAAGGCACCAGTTATTAAATAACTGTGGTAGTAATACCACAGTGGTAGTAATACCACAGTGATATCAGTGTACATACTGGGCATTTAGTAAGAGCTTGTAATGTTTTGTAGGCCTGGGTATAGGTGGTGTAGCCGCATTTGAGATTGTGAAATTAATTGAAATCCTGTCCTTTATTATGACTATAGAGTAGAGAGAAACAAGTGGCAGTACAGTAATACAGTGCTGATGTTTCATTTTAGTGTAAGGACATTTATTAGGTAATATAATACAATTTTAAGTGCAAGACATAAGCCCAGTCAAGTGTGAGATTCCAGCTGCATTGTTGTCCTTTATCCAATCATATCCCACCTTCTTCATGTTTACATTCTTCTTAAAATACTAAAATTCATTCAGTTTCCAAAGCAACCGTAAGACAACACTGATGTGGATACCTATGCACAATGATGTGAGATAGATAGATAGCTCATTCAATGGCTCATTGCCTTGGAATCCTATTCTTATCCTGTGTGTGAACATACAGTAGACCTCTGTTACAGAATGAATGAATGGTAATGTAACAATCACAATAAATTATCTCAAGTTGTATTATACATTTCCTTCTGCACTATATGTTTCCTAATATGTTGCAGCATTCATAAGTAGCTATTTTAAAACTGTTTTCCCTAAATGGTTTGATGCATTTTATGATTTTATAACTTGAAAGGCAATCTCCAGTCCAGATCAAAAAGATTCATTAGGTGCTTAGCTTTTAGTCTTCTAAAATGCATGGACAAATATTAAACTAGGAAAGAGATGTTTAAAAGCAATATTTTCGCTCCTTATTTGAAATACCGTGCCCTCATTTCATTCACAGAATATCATACAGTGAATACAAGAAGCAGGCTGCAATGCTTTGATCTTGCTTCTATCTTGTTTGATTAGTGTTTTCATACTATGGAGTGCATCAGCGGGAGGCAGGTTGCTCTCTGGGGTTTTCTAATAGGCAAAGTAGGAAGCAAAAATGATTTTAGAGACCATTTAAGATCAATCATTTTCTTCCATCATCTAAGTTTTAAAATTAGAGGCACAAATGGATAGTCATGGACGACTGATAAAATCAGCTCTCTGCTGAAATGATTGACCAATTGCATAATATTTCCTTTAGTTTTCTCCATATTGAGGTTTAATGTCTTGTATTTGGTAATTGTCATTTTCAGGTGACAAACAACTGAGAGGGGCAGATAACATATTAAAAGATAGGCTAAACTGGGAAAAAATGGTTCGGAAATCAATGAAATGAAATTCAATAAATATAATCTAGTATTGTTACATAAAATATTTTTTTCAATATTTATGGCATTGGGGAAAAACTTAATGTAATTAATTTGCACGCACTTGGTCTTTAAATTGAAATGGTATAGTAAAATATGTGTAATTGAAATTATCTCTTTTTACTATAGCTTCAGCATACTCTTAGTATGGTTTTAAAAGCCAAAAGGGGAGAAGGGCAAGGTAGTTCTTTGTGACATTGTAGGTTGCTCAAAGGTATGTAGATTAAGATTTGTTTCACTATGGTTATATCTACTGAAATACTGATATTGTAATTTTCTTATTGATTGAATTTTTCTTGCATTTTTTCCAAAAATGAAAGGTCACAGTAAGAGTTTCGATTATCAAACTCTTTTTTCTTTAGTTTGTATCCCACTTATGGCGCCCAATGTGTCAGCAAAGATCATGCCACTTTATGATGCTAATAATTTTGTGAAGTTGTAAATCCTTGTCCAAGGTTATCTACAGGCTATCATGAATGAGTTAAGCCTGGATTCTTTAAGCACCATATCACTCCAAACACTATCCTGTACCAACTTCCATTTCGTAAAACTGATTCTGTGACAAAATATAGTCTCATCTCATGATGATGAAGCCTCTACTTCTGCTCTTTCCAGTGGAAAATATAAACATAAATTTAGGGGGAAATAGATTTTCCTAAAAGATAGCATGAAAACTGGTGGTATATTGTAGTTCACATTGTATGATTTTGGATGTTGTCATATCTAACATGCAATGCAGAATAGTAGTTCACATGAAATAGTATTCTTTACCATTTTGACAATTTTTATTTATAAACATAGTCAATTTTGAAAGCAGTAGGAAAACACATTTCATTATAAAGTTTTATCTATTCCTGTTACGGATCATTCTAGTTCCACAAACAAAACTCATCTTTCAATGAATTTGTGTAGCTAAGAAATTTTCCAAGTCAGATTGTCAACGGTTAAAATTAAAGTAAGTACAATACTCCAGGTAACATATCATTTGGAAAATAAGATTAGTTCACTGCAGTGAACTAACATTGCCATAAAATATGTGTCATGGTAGAGAGAGAGGGAGAGAGGGGGGAGGCAAGAGAGGAGACAGAGAGATTCTCAAGTGCTAGGATCTTAAATTCAAGTTACAAGGGACTGCTCACTTTCCTTATGCAAAATGTGTGTATGTTTTAGGTTTTAGATTTTGTTTATTATGAAAAAAAGGCCCTAAATGAGTGAAAACAAAGATTGGTTCACTTTATGTTCTTACCAAGTCACTGACTTGTAAAAGGAGCACTTCTCATTGTTCCATATGTCCTTTAGTTCACCTGGTGAGTATTAGCAATAGACCATTGTGTATTGCAACACCTGCCATCTGGAGATTTCTTCCACGATATCAGACAGCATCTACATCAATTTTGGAGACCTTCATAGAAAATTTCTCCTGAGAAGCAAAACAAGTAGCTATAATTTCACTTTTGATCTATAAAAATAGTTTTTTGAAGTGTCGTTTTTTATATGATTTTGTGTTTTTTTGTGATCACCATTTAGATAGTCCAGTTGGAAATCTGTGTGTATATGAGAGGTAGAGAAATTATAAATGAATAAAATAATAGATGAGGAGCAATTGTGATAAAGCAAGATATCTCCAGTCAGAAACAAAAAAAATGGTACTATAAATTAAGGGCATCAGTATGAATATCTAAACATGTGTTCATGCACTTATATTCATGAACTAGAATGGGGAAAGTTCCCATCAGTAAGAAAGGTCCTTTCAGAGTCCAAAATGCAATACAGGCAATATACAGTCAACAAAAGGCAAACTTAAGAATTAATGGACAATTGTCAAAAGAAATAAAAATTGAGAAAGGCACAAGGCAGGGCGGCCCTCTTTCGCCACTTATATTTATTATGGCAATGGAAGTGTTACTGAAAAGCATAAAAGAAGATGAAAAAAGATGAAAAATTACCGGCTTTAAAGGTGGGAAGACAAGCATACAAATATAGGGCATTTGCTGAAGATTTAATTTGCATTATTGAAGAACCACGACATAATATAGTAAAGTGGATAGAAAAAATAGAAGAATTTGGGAATTTGGCTGGATTTAAGCTAAACAAGAAAAAAATCAGTAATATTAACAAAGAACATCAATAAGAAAAACCAAGAACACTTAAAAGACATATCAGGGATGCAAATAGCATCCAAGATAAAGTACTTGGGTATCCAATTAACAGCCAAAAACTCACAACTATTGAAAAATAATTATGAAGAAAAATGGAAGGAAATAAAAAATACCTGGAAAAATGGAAAATTCTAAATATTTCCCTCATGGGAAGGATAGCCACAATTAAAATGAACATACTCCCAAAATTACTATTTTTGTTTCAAAACCTGCCGATAATAAGAAATAACAAATTATTTAATGATTGGAATAAAGAAATATTAAAGTTTATATTGAACTAGCTGTACCCAGCACGCGTTGCTGTGCCCTTTTTAGGAGATGCGAGAAAGTCCAATCATCCACGTTGTGCCCTCCTCTAAACTGCAGTTGGATGGAGTGTGGGTCATGGGGGGCATGGTGTGCCAAGTTGGGTCTTTATCGGTCTTGGTTCTTGGACACAGTGGTCTGTGGGGAATGATGGGTTTTGAAGTACTACAAATCCCATTTTCCATGGTGGTACTTCAAGTCCCATCATGCATGGTCGGGGTTCTGTGTGCCAAGGTAGGTTACTGTAAATTCAGGCCATACACAATGTCCCATGAGCTGAGGCCTAGTTAGGAACAGCAAGTTAATGAAGCCTTACTGTCAATTCAGGCCATACACAATGTCCAATGAGCTGAGGCCTAGTCGAGAGAATCAAGTTAATGAAGTCTTACTTTCAATTTAGAGCGTAAACAGCTTCCCAGTAAGTGAGGGCTAGTTAGGGAAATCAAGTTAATGAAGCCTTACTGTCATTTTTGGGCGTGGTCTGTGATTTTTTGGGTTGCATGTGTTTTGGGTGTTTGTGTTGGGGATTGGCTCAGGCCTTTTCCTTATTCTGTTTTGGCAGTTTAATATGGATCGGAATTTTCATGTTGGCTGGCCAGTGCAGCAGTTATGCAAATCCGCCCTTATTGGCAGCCAATCATGTTGTTCAGAATGTAGAGGCTGGGTGAGTCTTTGGCTGCCCCGGAGGATGCTGGTAAATGTAGTTTTCTTTTTACTCGTTGTTTTGGGGGCCTTTTAGGTTTTGGGGGGGAAAGCTTCTTTGCTACAAATGTACCTTGCTTGAGGCCTATTTCTGTTGGCAAGTATTGTGTTTCTGCGTTGTAAGGTTTCTTTGTTTGAGGTATACATCACATGACATGAACCCATTTATATAATAGATGGGGAAAAAACCCATAATTAAATTTAAAAACGTATAGACACAAAAGAAAGAGGATGTCTGGGACTACCAGACTTGAGATCTTATTATGACACCTGCGGGCTGGTTTGGATCAAAGACTGGATTTTATATAAAAGGATAGAGTGCTGGTCCTTGAAGGTTTCGATCTGAGGATAGGCTGGCATGCTTATCTTTGGTACGATCAACTAAAGAAAGAGAAATTTTTTTAACAATCACTTCATAAGAGCAGCCTTACTGACGATATGGATAAAATAAAAAGATAAATTGTATTCAAAAACACCGCTGTGGATTTCTCTGCTGGAGGCGGGGCAAAGAAGGCTTCTGGGATGGACGAAGTGGCCAACATACAGAGATGTTTTGGAAAAGAAGAATGGTGGAATTCAGATGAAAACAAAGGAAGATATAAGTCAACAGTTCAAATCCTTTACCTGGTTCCAATACATTCAATGAAAGGAATGTTATAATAAGGACAAGGAAAAAGACTTATTAGATAAAGACTTATTTGAAGAGAGAATAATAAAAAAAGGAAAAGAAAAATATACGGTAACTAAGATATACAATATCTTATTGGAATGGGCTACAGAGGAAGAAAGAGTTAAAGAATGTATGATAAAATGGGCAAAAAATATTGGGAGACGTATAAAATTTGAAGAATGGGAACAAATTTGGTGCAGGAAAATAAAATACACATATTCAACGAATCTAAAAGAGAACTGGTACAAGATCTTTTTAGGCGATACATGACACCTCAAAATTATGTTTAATGTATAAAACAGCAAACAATAACTGTTGGAAGTGTGAGAATGAGACAGGAACATTCTGTCACGCATGGTGGACATGTCCAAGAGTAAAAGAAGACTGGAAGAAAGTACATGAGGGATGTGAAAAATATTAAAGATAAAATACTTTCTTCTGGGCATAACGGACAATGAGATTGATCTAGACCAAAGTCAAGAGATTCTATTCTTTTACTTAACTACAGCAGCAAGAATGGTACATGCAAGAAAATGGAAATTAAAAGAATTCGCTTCAATTGAAGAATGGATATATAAAGTGAAAGACATTAAAGAAACTGACAAATTGACATTTGCCCTAAAAGTATCATATCGTAGACCCATAAAGAAAACGGACTGGAAGGCTTTTGATGAGTTCTTGAAGGACAGTGAAAAATAGAGACTTAAGGGAAGAAAGTAAGAAGTGAAAGAAGAGAACAGGAGCGGAAAAAGGAATGTAGCCAATATAGTGAGAATATAGGTGTATAAAAACTTATATGTAAAAATACGTAGAGAAAATGATAATGGAAGTCATGAATCCCCAACTTCCCCCAACATACCTAAGACTTTACCTGCATGTCCCCACTCTTTAGAGATGTAGATTACCCCAACCCAAAAAATACCCTATAACCTTTCCTTTCCCACAAATTTAGATATGAGATACCTTTTATTGTATGAAAAAAATTATGTTTAACCTTCAATAAAAAATATTTTTTAAAAGAAAGGTCCTTTCAGAGATAATATGTACACTGATGGGTTTTAGGAAATGTAAGTAGTGCATAATTTACGTGGCTGTGTCTGCTTCTATCCAGCATTCCATTCCCTTATATCTTTGCCTTATAGGAAATAAGGCCTCTCGCTCCCTACCCCTTTCTAATATCTAAATCTTTGTAAAATACATTTTAAAATAGTAACAATCAGATTTTGTGTGTGTGCATTTGTCTTCAGCTCTTAGTTCACAACCACATTCTCCTTTTGAATAAGTATCTTGTTATTATGTGCCTTCCAATTAACTCTGATCCATGGAGACGTTACTATATTGCCCCTTGCTTCATCCCATGGGGGCGGAGTGTAGCCACTCAGCTCCCCCCCCCCCATTTTTCTCTGTGCAACACAGGAAGCCTCCCGTGTTGCTGGTGCTGATTCTTGCAACAGTTAGACTGCACTTCAGCTATGGAGTCCTGCTGGAAATAGATTGACACTTTGTGATGGGATCAATTCCTAGTGAGGTCAAACTATCCTAGAAATGAAATATGTTGTCTCGGAGCATGATGGAGTCTTCTTCTCTGGAGGTTTTTAATGGATTGGGAGACTTTTGATTGGGTGTTCCTACATGGCAGGAGACTGGATTAGATGGTTCTTGTGGTCTCATCCAATATTATGATTCTTTGAAAGGACAAATATGCATGATTATCATCAGCTTTTCTTTCTGATGAAGAAATCTTTCAGCAGAAGTGAAAGTAGAACAGGGACAAAAGCTGCTCTTCCAATATTATCCACAAATAATAGTCTACACTTTTAACTAGGGAAGCTGTGATAGTTGCTTTATTTATATAATGGCTTTTCTTTATATATTAAACTCAAAGACATGTCTGCAAAAGACCTTAATTTATTTAGTTATATAACTTCTGTTATATAAGCTCTGTTTTGTTACTCTAACTTGCTTCTTGAAAAATATATTGAGAAGCATCCAGATTTGGAAAAATGTGGGACTTCTAATCCCACAGTTTATTCTTTGTTTTCCCCCCTTATTATTAATAATTTATTATCACACATACAGTAAAATAGAATATGAGTGTTTGCCCTTTCATTTCATGAGAGCTTAAAAAGAAGGGCAATGCATTTTCTATTGCCACATAAATATTTCAATAAGGGACAACCTAATGTCTCCCATGAGATATTTTTACAGTCAAAATCTATCTGTTGAGAAATTTTGTCAGTTCTAGCAGTCATGTGGGTCACTTCTGTAAGGGACAACACAACCAAACCCTCCTAAAATAATCTCAGCTTCATATTGCTCAAACTACTTGTAACCTTCATTTAAAGTCTGTTAAGAGAAATGCACATACAATGTTTTAAAATGTAAAATGATTTTTAAATGTAAGGGAAGCTTGTATTGTTGAGCTCTATACTTAACTCCTAAGTGTTTTTGCAAATTAGAATGGTGCACAGATTTAAATTACTCTGCTTACTATATCAGTAAGCAAATTATTTGCCTTAATTTACCCCAGTTAAATCACAAACATGAACTTGGTTGCTTGCATTTGCTTGATTTGATGAATGAAAGCAATGTGTGGAACTGTACAAGGTGGGTCTATGCTTGAATTCTTCTTTCTGGCCCATCAACAGGCTCTGGGCACATAAATTAGGGACAAATTGGGTTCACTGTGTGGATGATTTTCCCCATATCTGGGAGATATAAGTCTCAGCACCCTAGAGACATATGTGGTGAGGGAGAAAAAAACAGAAAAATGACAGGAAACCAAAAGTTTTCTAATCAAAAAGTGTGACTAAATATCTGATTAATCCCTGTCTTCTGCTCCATAGCTGTAGCAATTATCTGTAAGTCTTCAATAGATTTCATTCATCCTCTATAGCAGTGTTTCCCAACCTTTTTTGAGCTACGACACACTTTTTACATTTGCAAAATCCTGGGGCACACCACCAACCAAAATGACACAAAATGACACTCTTAACATAGTAATACATATAGTTAATATATTTTTTAATGTATTTATACACTCAGTGTGAAACCTGGACCTGTTTCGATAAACACAACATAGATATCCTGGCAGGAATGGCAGAAAGACACAAACTTCCCACACAGAACTTCCATAACCAAGAGAAAATGCTATAAGAGTTTGGTGGGCATTGACCTTGAGTTTTGGAGTTGTAGTTCACCTATATCCAGACAGCACTGTGGACTGAAACAATGTTGGATCAGGACTGAACTTGGCATGAATACTCAATATGCCCAAATATGAACGCAGATGGAGTTCAGGGGAAATAGACCTTGACATTTGGGAGTTGTAGTTGCTGGGATTTATAGTTCTACTACAATCAAAGAGCATTCTGAACCCCACCAATGATAGAACTGGGCCAAACGTCTCACACAGAACTCCCAGGAGGCAAGAGGAGGTCTCTACTTGGGGAAAGGAAGGCGGGCCTTCCCAATGCATGGAGAGGGAGAGACCAATTAGACAACGGGTGGGGAAGGGGGTGTTTGTAATTTTGTACCTTTATCGAGATAGGTTTCTTAGGGTTTTTATACTTCAACACACTAGACTCCTCCCCCCCGAGGTTCCAATTTCCCACGGCACACCTGATGATCACTCACGGCACACTAGTGTGCCCCGGCACACTGGTTGGGAAACACTGCTCTATAGGACTGATGTTCATCTAGAGGGAAACTTTTTGTCTGTATTTAATCTTTGTAGAGTAATATGCCATCTACACTATAATTCATAAATATTTTCTCATACATTGTGGTGCAGTGTCATTGAATTTATACAGTTCCAAATATGTTACCAAGCTGACTATACTTTATTAAAGATACAAAATAATGTACATCCTTTTAATAATTCAACTCGTATCTTGTATTCATTTATTGAAGATATGATATCAGTGATAGAAAACAATAACAGAATCACAAAAAAATGTTTGAAGAGATAACTCAAAAGCTAAAACAGTCAGGTTCCAAACCATACCAAAAAAACTTGCATTGCTCTAGATCAGGGGTTCTCAAACTAAAGCCTGTGAGCCAGATGCTCACACCCTTTAGACTTTAGACTTAGGGTTGACTTGAAGGCACACAGGGTCTCTGAAGGAAAACTGGGTGGGTTTCAATAATTTTCTGGGCAGTAATGGGTCAGCAGCAATGATGAAAAGGAGGTCAAGGTAAATAGAAGGATGGAGAAAGACTTCTACAGCTCCATAGCATCTGTTTCTTTAAATGCTGTGGTTTGAATGTGTGTTTCCTTGAAGCCAAGGTACTGTTTGGTAAGTATCCTATGCCTGTTGGTTTGTTCCAGTGGGATCCTGGCCATTGCTTCCATGTTGTTGTTTTTCTGTTCTTTTGTTCAATAGAATCTAAAAAATATTACAATCCATAACCAGGGGCAGTCATAATTGGAACCAGAAATAACTATAACAAATTGCTTTTAGAGCAACCTTCCAAGCTCCTTTCACTATATGACTAACAATGCTGGCCTTAATAAAGTATCTTTAGGTGGAACTAAAGTGTAATCTGCCTATAACCTTTGGCTATTAAATCCTATAGCTATTATCTCATTGTTGCTGATCTTGAGACAGATGATGAAGTGGTTTGGATTAATTAAATGAAAAACACAAGTGCATGAAATTAATTAAAGGCAAGTTAATGAAGTGGCCAAATGGATTTCAGAACTTGAGTAATGTGTGTCACTACTGATGGAACTTAATATAAAGTAATGATCTGATTTACCTGGGGTGTACATTTCTTTTGGCTATTAGGCAATAGCAACTCACCCATAAGATTTGTGTTGTGAAGAGGAATGAGTCCATTATCTGAAACTACAGACAAAATGTTACCATACTTTCTTAGAATGTGTGCATCTAAATACTGACAGCAAGACCACATACAGGAAATATGGCCTTTTTGGAATTAGATAAATGGGAGAATTTGTTTGTTTTCCTATTTTGATTTTTATTGATGTTTGCATCAAAATAATGGAGCAGAAGTTCCTTTATTACAACTGGCATATATCCTGCTGATTTCAGTGGATTGACACAATGTATAATGTAAATCCAATTCATGGCTAGGAGATATATATTTTCCAATTCAGGTGAAAAATACAGTAATCTCTGATCAAATTAATTTAAGACTGCATTGTGAGACCCTCTCCATTCATGGTAAATATAACCAGATTTTTTCATTGATTTTCTGACTTTTTAATCTAATGCAGTGTTCTTAAGAAGGTTAAAATATAGCAAATACCTTTGTCAAACTATTTTATTAATCGTATGTTTTGCAGAAATGTAATAACCCCACATATAACATATTGATTCTGTTGTACCCGTTTTATAAATTCCTTTGTGATTGCAGCATATCCCCCACAAATGCACTCTTTTTGTTGCTAATGCATGGGAATGAAAACACAATTCTGCATCAGGTATCCATGGTATAAGGAACAATTTACACTTTTGAACCCTGAAAGTCAGCAACTATGATATGAAATATTTGTTACCAAATATGAAAAAGAATGGCCAGCATAGGAAACAGTGTTATCCAAGGCAGAGATGAAAATAACTTATAAAATACCACTTATCCTACACATTGATAAGTGACATTTTCCATAAGAACTAGGTTTCCTTGTTTCATTGCATTAATTATTACAAAGGGCTCTGAGAGAGCATCGCCGTATCTGACTTGACCATGCTGGCCCTCATGTAGCAGGATAATCATTTTGAGGAAATTGGGGGGACATCCTAGTCATTCCAGGATCTGCCACAGACCTTTTCTACTCACAGTGTCGAAGGCTTTGGTGAGGTTGACCAATGTTACATAGAGTCCTTTGTTCTGCTCTCTACATTTCTCTTGCAGTTGTCTAAGGGCAAAAACCATACCTGTGGTTCTCAGATAAATCCATCCCATTTATACTGTAGAGCTCTAGGACTAAAATACTTTATTGGGAATGGGGAAAGAAGTGGTTCATCCTCTGTTTGGGGGTACAATGAACTATACTATCACTGCAAATCAGGAACCCCCACCTCTCCAGACAAGCTCCAGAGTATGAAAAAGATAACATTAGTACATAAATAGCAAATTATAGATCAAATTTCAAATGCCCAATGTATTGTATAGATCCTTTACCCGGCCCCATAACAAAAGCCATATAAGCAGTCCAAATCCAAAAGGAATAGGTGTAGCAACCCAGCCTCCGTTCCAGCCGGGGGGGCAGGGTGCCGCCCCGGGGGTCCCGATTGCTTTGGACCAAGATGGAGGGGATGCAGGGGCTGATGGGCATGCATCACCGACTGACAGTTTGCAATGGGATGACACCTGGCCTTCTGCTTATTCGGATGATGAAGGCCAGCTAGATTCCGGATCACATTGCGAATATGAGAAACCAGGAGGCTTCGGTTCTCAGGAGCGCTTGTTGTCACCAGCTGCGGAGGAAGATATGGAAACCGAGTTGGAGCCACTTTCCCAGGAAGATAACGGAGCAGATGGCGCTGAACCTGCGAGGAGCTTCAACCGGAGGAGTAGTATTGTGGCTACTTGGAAAGATTGGAAGCGGAGCCTGGAGAAGCGCTGGTCTCACAAGGGTGGGAATTAAGTACACACTTTGTGGGAAAGTTCCTCAGTTTGGCGGCCACGTCTATACTGGACAGACGTATTGTTGGTCTGCTGCTCCGTGGAAGCCATAGTTTGGCTAGCCTTGCCAAGTACTGCCAAGAGACCTTGTTTCTTCCAAGAACTTTGGATTGCCTTGTTTGCTCCATGGACTAAGTTTGCTTTTGAACAATTCACTTTGTTTTTATGGACCTTGCTTTGAGAGATTGCTCGTTTGGGATTGCTTTTGAAACCAATTGCTTTTTACCTTGGACTTATTGATTCTACTTCTTAATTGAAAATTCTATCCTTTTCACCTGCTATCCTTTTGATTCAATAAATAGTTAATTGACATTGTCTGTGCGTGTGTGATTACGGGGTGGAGCTAGGACCCGCGTTGTGACAATGGGTCCCAAATATCAAGTGCTGCAAAGTCCTGAAAGTAACCATCCACAATTGGTATTTACAAAGGAGTATTTACTAAGGAGTAATTACTTATTTATTGGCTGTGGAACTCCCTCCCAAGTGATGTTAGATCTGCCCCCTCCCTGTTGTCCTTCAGGAGGCAGGTGAAGACTTGGAAGTGGAATGAGGCCTTCCCAGAATAAGCTGAGATTGATTTCAATCTGAAATGGGTGACCACTTTTATAGACCGAGTTCAATGTGGTTTTAATGGCAGTGTGGTTTTTATGTATCTCTGTTTTTATGTATTTTAATATGCTGTTTTAAGATGTTTTAAATTTGTATGGCATTGTAATTTTGCTTGGAGGTGAGAAGGTCAGGGTACAAAACTTTTAAATAATAGTAATAAATAATAATTATTTATTTGCGGTATTTGTATACCACCCTTCTCAACCCTGAAAGGGCCTCAATAAAAACTCACTTGACAAAATAATGGACCTGGGCCAGTCCCCAACATTAAGGTAACTCTGTAACAGATGCAATCGTTGAAGGCCAGATTGTGATGCTCCTAAATGCATGGCATCACAACACATTGCTCCTGGTGCCACCAATTATGGACTGTCCTCTAATTGAGGCCAACCTCACTTTCAGTGCCTCATCCTGCTTTGGTCTGTGTCTGTATTCTTCCAAAAATATGCCTAGCATCTGGTTTTTTGTGGGGGTTGCATATGGAGCTCATGGTTCACTTCTGCTTATCTTCAATATGGTAAATGAAGATTTTAGTAAATCAGCTTATAGTTTTATATCTGAAATGAGCTGAACTAAGTTGTATGAATATACATGAGAGAAAAAGAGAAGAAAAGAGGACAGTGATACAAATTTGATGAGGGTTTGAAGTTCCACCTACCTCATACATTTCTTATAGGGAAAATTGAAATTTTATATGAACGTTAAATGCAATTATAGCCTTTGCTATATAAAGCAATTAGGGGAATTTTTATTGATACCAATTTATTTATTTTTATGAGAAAATCTAAAAGGATTTGGGGAGCAACCTATTGTGAGAGCAGTTGGAGCAGTTTGTCTTACTCAGGCTACTTCCCTGAGACTTCCTCAAAGCAAAACACCATAGCCCCCAAGAGGAATCCCAGAAACTCAAGATTGCTCCCAGGCTAGCTACAAACTGGAAGTCTGACCAGAGAGTGTAACCCCCCAAGTCACTTAGCCCCCGGCAAGGGTAAAGACTAACCCCAAGGTCAGAAAATCTTTCCCCAACCCTGAGATCACATGACAACACAGGATCAGTTCTATATTCCAATCCTTCACTGAAACTGTGCCAGAATGTGGTCGCTGACTCATTTATCCCCCTAACATAAGCCAGGAAGTTCTATTTATGGCACTACCCAATACCAAATCCTCCATGACAGTGCAGGATAGATGGTGGTGGTGGGGGGGGGGGGGTATAAGGAGGAAAGTGACAAGAAGTCTTACACTGTGCAATGATGTGGGAGGGATACCAGATGCCATCAAATTGATCTCTCCTCCCCAGCATCACATTAATGGGGAGTAATTGCATTCTTTCTTTTTAGATGTACAGTAAATCTAATCATTTTACTGCTAGAGCAACATACATTATTTAGATCTTGGTGAACATACAATTGTGCTACTTTCCAAATACAAAATGTATACAAACAATGTAACTAGTTAAAGTCTGAAGTTGCATCAACCAGTGGCTAAACTCTTAAATTATTGAAAGCGATCAATCTAATAATGAAATGATTTCAGTAGATTGAAGCCAGCTGAAATCAATAGGACTTTTAAATACATAACTTTGGCCAGATGACATTCCTTAAAGACTTGCTGTCATTTAAATGGATGGTATTTTGGTAATGCCATTCTTTGTCTGATAGCTCTGTGTTGCAGCATATTAGAAATCAAAAAGCATAAATATTTTTAAATAATTTTCACAGATCTTTGACTGATACATACTGTATATAAAGTTCTTCACTTTACTATTACTTTCTCGTTTTCATTGCTAGTGTTAATAGTCTTAATCCGCTGTAGATAATTTCAGGAAGATGAGAAGGAAATGTGCAATTCATTTTTGCTTCTTCCTCTTGTATTAAACAATTTATCATCCTGCTTTTTATTTATAGCAAATGACCTAGCATAACTGTGCTACAAACAGTGATAATGTTCCTGTTTCAGGCATTAACAAATCTGCAGATGTAGCAGTAGGGGTTTTATTCAGTGTTACATTGTGGTTTTTTTTTAAATGTTTGGCTTAGTGATAATTGTAGAACTTATAACTCATAGATCCTGACATTTCAAGACTATCCTGTGAGTCTTTCTTCTGTAAATGTTAATAAAATAATATTTATTTATTTATTTATTTACTATTATATATGCCGCCCTTCTCAACCCAAACTCAGAGCGGCTTACAGCAAACAACAATACTGCCAGAGTGGCTTACAATGTACATATAACAATATTGCCAGAGTGGCTTACAGCAAACTGAAAAAAAACAACAAATAACAATACTGTCATAGCACAACATCAGCACTACACATCATATTGCACTACAACATATCACAATATTGTTAGCAATATTGCATGTAATACAAATAGACAAATTATAATATCACGATGTTTACTTTGTATGTTTTTGGTGATGTTACTTGAAAAGTGCCTTGAGTCCCCTCGAGGAGATAGAGCGGTATATAAATAAAGTATTATTATTATCTTGAGATGTAGTTCTGTTTGTTGTTTACACCTCTGAAGAAATTATGTTTCCTTCTCCCATTATGAGATGTCATGTTTTTGGACATTTCTTTTTCTTGCTCTGCTGACATCAATTTAGAGAATCTTGAACCAATTTTAGCATATTGTAAGCTATGTTCATTTTATCAGTATGTTATCATACATGTCTCCTAAAATGGATTGTCCCATGATAAACCCATCTTGGCTGAGACTGCCTAGCCCCTTTTCTTACCACACAATTTTTGTGAGCACTTTAAACATGTTGACTTTATATCACATGCACATACATGAATCTCTTCCATCCATGCTGCCTCTGTCTTCATACGTGTCACCTTTTTTGTTGGTTGGTTGTTTTTTTGAAAAAAAATTATTTGACACAAAAAATCTAATATATAATCAAAAAATATACATTCACAAATAATGAAGCATGTCTAGATTGGTATTCAAATGGAAACTTGTGTAAAATAAGTCTAGCATACTTTACCATTCAGTCAAATTTAAGACATTTTCAAAGCAAAATCCATGCAATTTATTCCTAACTAGGATTATTGGTTACTATGTTATAGGAAAAACTGTTTCCATCTAGAAAATAGCCTTAGTGCCACCATCTACTTCTCCCCCCCTCCCCTCCATATCATATGCAAAAAAAAATCCCTTTTTAAAGGAAATTCCTTACAAGACAAGAAATACATCTTCATAATCAAGAGAATTTCAGAGTATGGCTAAATATATCCTGATATCACATTAATAAAAAAACACACATAAGAATGGGAGCAGGCAATAAATTATTTTCTTACAACTAGAGCTTTCTGAATATTTTACATACACAGGTATGGGTAACTATAAAAACTCAATTTGCATAAGTTGAATGATGTTTAAAATAGTAATCAAATGCTTCATTAACGTTATGCCAACACATTTAACCTTTTCAGCAATCACTTATTTCTAATCTTGTAGCATTCCAGCTTGTCCATATAGCATTACATATTTCTTTTTTTTTAAGAATTCATTTCCCTCTTATTATTTTCTCCTTTGCCTCCCTTCCCTTTCTTTCCCTGACAACCATACAGTATATAACCCCTTTTCTAAACATCAACATAACGTTTGCATCTCAAGAGTTCTGCCATAATACATATACTATGGAAAAGTAAGTCACATCAAATAGCTACAAAGGATTCTTCATCTCTTTCTTCAGAAGGAAGTTAAACTATGTGATGAAAATTTGGATTTTATAATAGTCAGACTTGAAACCCCATGTTGAAATAGCCTTTCCTTCTAAAAACCTTTTGAAGGGTTCCCAGTCTTTCCTAAAGGGTCTTTTGACTACAGATATCCTGCCAGAATGTCCATCTCTGCCACCTCCGCCACTTTCACAATCCATTCCTCTATTTCCAGTGTTTCTTCCAATTTCCAGACTCATACATAAACAATTCTTGCAACAGTTACCTTCAAGGTGAAGAGTTTATCATGTGACTTCAGCGGTGATCTGTCTGTTACTCCTAGTAGGAATATTTCTGGATGCATAGGTATTTTTAGCTTTAATATTTTTTCAATAGTTTTATGGATCTCAATCCAAATGTTTTTTGCCTTCTTGCAAGACCACCACATATGGAAGATGATCCTGTTGCTTGTTTGCATTTCCAGCAAGTGTTGTTTTTTTTAATGTGACTGCATTTTGGCTAATTTAACAGGTGTTATATAGGACTGATAAAAATTTCCAGAAAGTGTTGGTTGGTTTTTTGAGAAGAACTGTGCAACTTCAATAGTTCACAGGTTCAAGGTGACAGACTCCCTGAAATCTCCAGTTTTGAGACTCTGGTGATATACATTTTTCTTTTTTTTTTCCTTTTAAAAATAAGTGAAGCCTTAATACTTTTGATATTGTGTGCTTATTCAGAAATGTTAAGATGCACTTTAAAGGTTTTTAGTTTATGTAATGAATGGGAAGTTCTTCAAAAACATGCATGAGTGGGAAGTTCTTCAAAATATTCTTGGTTTGAAAGAAAGGAATATGTTCATTTCATAGGGAAAATGGCTTGTGGCAGGCAATGACCATTGCAGTCTTAATTTTTTTTAAAGGAGGGAAGCAATCGGTATGATCAGGGGAGGAAGGGTCCAGTTTTTCCTTTGCAGCTGAGAAGGAATGCAATCAGAGGAGAGAGGTTAGGTTTTACTTGGATGGGAAAGATAGCCTACAATGGCAATCACCCCCCCCCCCCTTCCAAAAAACGAGTGGCTAAAATGCATTTCTTAAAAATGCACAATAAGTGCATTCAGAAGCCAACAGATTGGGAAATATGTTGAGGGAATTGATTTGGTAAAAGTTCCTCTTTTAATATAGCTCATTTGGACCATACTCAATATGTCTAGACATTTTTCTGCCAAGATTCAAAGATCTATTGCAAATGTATTTTCAGAGAACCGATGTGAAATCACACATGTGTCTTTACAGCACATCTAATAAAAATAAAGAAAAAATATGTATTCATTCTTGACCAGGACAAATCGATAGCAAGAAAGTAGAATTTGTTTGTGGAATGAGTCTAGACCCTGAAACGTACTTCATTATTCCAAGTCATAGCTTAGTAAATATTACAACATATTTGACATTGTGCTTTGTTCATTTCAACTTCTGGTATCTTGTTATCTGGATCATATTCTTCTGGAAAAATCCTTTCATCTCCACGATTCAACATTACTTTTTGAGAGTACTAGGCCTACTTATGACTTTAAACATGAACAGTTTTCTTACTAAGAGCCTGGATTTCTTGTAAGATTTCTAGGAAAAACTCTGCTCTTAGTTTGTCTGTTATAGAAAATTAGTGAAAACCTACATTGAACTACTGTATAGTTGCAAACCCTACCTTGCTGGTGCATTTTGCTTTTATCCTCTTTTTTATCACACATTGATGCAGGTACGAGATCCACATTGGTTCTCAGGGAGGCCTCACAGTGCTTCCAGCTCTCCTTCCAGCTCTGCATATCCAAATTATTCCCGCAATTGTTTAAAATTTGCTAAAAGTTATGGGGAACTTTCTTGGCCATTTCATGCCATTTTTGCCCTCATACCTGAATTTGATCCTTATCGAACTTTTCAAAATCAGAAGTGGATCTAAAATAAGTTCCCAAGGTTCAGAGACTGTTGTTAGGAATTCTCAGGAAAAGAAAAAAGAAACCTTGAGGTGCAGGATTTCTCAGGTGTACAAAGCTGGGAGACTGCATATGGCCTATAGGTCACACTTTACGGACCCCTTTAGCCAAGGCTTTCATATTTGATTCAACTTACCCTGTGGATTTCTTTGTTTTATTTGTTCTCATATTGTAGATGCTGATTTTTTTTGTTGATTGGTTTTATCATATTGTCATTGCATTCTTGATAAATATACTTGTTGATAAATATACAGTTGCAGTGGTATCACTTATAATATGCACATCATTTTAGAGGACATAAAAGAACGTATCATTATATTTTCAGTGGAAATAATCTGTTTGTTTCCCTGATGTTAGCATATTCTGTCACACATATTGCTTATGTTGATAAATTTTCTTTTAAAAATGGCTTTTGACATGAAAGAATCTTTACCCTCTGAAGTTAGATTTATTGTGTGGATGTGTAATTTGGTAAAGCACAGTGAGACAGTTTTTGCGTTGTTCAAAATAATCTTGTATGCTTTTCAATGTTTAATTAAAGGACTTATACAAAATGACTGGTAAACCTGCAGATCTTTAGTTAAGCAATTCCACCTACTGAAATCCCAATTATTTGATGACAGACTTTTCCCTTAAGCAATACTTTCATCATCTTTATTTCCCCTTTTCTGCAGCTTGTCCTGTCTTTTAATTATCAGAAGGGCTATTTCCTTCTTTTCAGCAATAGAAGGAAATCTAATTAGAAGGACTTGTTTACAATAGTTGGTTGTCAGCACTCACTGATGCACAAATCACTATCTTCATAGTCTGATTCCCTTTAAATAATAAGCAAGAGCTGTAACTTGTTGAAGCAATATATCTACAAGGTGGTCTCTTAATTACATGAGTAAATGTGTGTGTGTGTGTGAGAGAGAGAGGGAGGGAGGGAGAGAGGGAGGGAGAGAATGTATGTGTGCTACTGGAAATGCAAAAATAAAATTCACTGTACATTTTTATATGTATGGTCAACTCAGAACTTGAAACTTATTTATTTCCTTCATTTCTCCCATGTAGTACCCAAGGCAGTTTGCAAGTAAACTTTTTAAAAAATCAGCTCTGACCCAGTCAGTCATCAAAAACAATTACAAACCATATAATAATACAATTAACATATTAGAAGCAGCACTGAATAATAATGTATATAATTTAAAATAAAGAAAGTATAGTACCTTTGACAGCAAATATTTAACTTTGCCCAAAGAAAGAGAACATTTCCTGCCAGCAGGATAACACTTTGGTGTAAGAGTTCCATACCTTTGAGATAATCACCAAAAAGGACTTCTCCCATATCTTCACTAGCTATGATTGTGAAGGTGAAGGAACCAAAAAAGCCGTCTCAAAAAGCAAGCAGATCCACACAGGGTTATTTCAGAAAACTTAAATTTTGGACTGCTTCTCTCTCTTAAACAGGAATAATACTTTCAAACCAGGAACATTTTTTTTCAAATTTTGTTACATACTGCAATAAATCAGATTCCAATAGAATTTTCCAAATAGAAATGCCCATTAAAGAAGTAAGGACCATAATATAAAGTAGGCCTGGGTAGGTTCGTCAGATCCTGTCGGAACTCGGAATGTATCGGAAGAAAAGTAACTTTTTAACTGTAATCCGACGAAGTATAGTTACTGGAAGTGTAGTCACCATATCGAAGCTCAGTCCGCCATTATCGGAAGGGGTCGGATGTCATTTCTGCCATTTTCCTGGAGCCTTCTGTCATTGGCTGGTTGCATTCAGGTGGTTTGCAAGCAGCCACCTGATTTCCTCCAGCCAATGAGCTATCGCGCTTTGGAAGCCAGGGACCAAGATTTCCTCCTGTTCCCCAAGGCTCTCCCTCCACTCCCGATCAAATAAACAAAGTCTTGGCAGAGTTCATACCATAACAGTTCATCATAGAACCCAAAAATATTTTCTAGGGAAGCGTCCAGTGGTCAACGAAACTAGCTTGTGCAGGCGCTCAGTCGTTTCGCCAACAAGGCTTCATCAGGACCCTGGGCGTGGTCCACATGATCATCTGAGAGCATCTCACAGCCAGAATGAAAGCACTAAAGGCTTGTAAACAGAGGCACCGCAAATCCAAGCGGCATCCATTTGATCAGGATTCTCACTCCTTTTGGAGGTGTCCCGGGTCAGCGTCCTTGTGAGTACGAACATAGGAACTTTCATGTTCAAATCCGCATCTGCGTGCTTACTTGTATGTAAGCATCTGTTTGATATATCCCAGTATTTACTTTTCATTGTTTAGGATTGCCACGCCCGTTACTATTTCACTGATATGTGTCGATATTATGATATACAGGTCCTTCTCAAAAAATTAGCATATAGTGTTAAAGTTCATTATTTTCCATAATGTAATGATAAAAATTAAACTTTCATATATTTTCGATTCCATGCACACCAACTGAAATATTTCAGGTCTTTTTTGTTTTAATACTGATGATTTTGGCATACATATCTCAAAAAATTAGCATATTCCATCCGACCAAATATGCTAATTTTTGAGACAGTATTTTTGGGTTTTCAGGAGCTGTATGCCAAAATCATCAGTACAAAACAAAAAAAGACCTGAAATATTTCAGTTGGTGTGCAATATATGAAAGTTTATTTTGTATCATTACATTATGGAAAACAAAGAACTTTAGCACTATATGCTAACTTTTTGAGAAGGACCTGTATATGGAATTGATATGTGTTGATATTATGATATACATGGAGTGATTTTGATACACTGGATATCCCAGATTATATTTATATATGTGCTCCCTCCCTCGCTCCCTCCCTCCCTCCTCCCTCCTCTCTCTCTCTCTCTCTATATATATATATATATATATATATATACAGACCTTTGAGGTGGCATTAGTGTTTTGAAGACAGCAGTGTATTTAAAGATATGTCTGATAGAGTATTGCAGGTTATGTGAGAGAAAGTGTGTGTGAGAGAGAAAGCACTGTTCGGAGATATATAGTGTGTTTGTAGTGATGGGGCAGCAGAGAAAGATGTCTCCATCATCATAGAAATCATGCTGCCAGCATCCAAGCAGAAATTCCAGAAAGCCTCACTACTTTTGATGTGCAAGTGAGACAATTATATTTTCTTTTTTGTTCTTCTGAGTAATGTATAGGCATTAGTGTTCTTTTCCCAAACTGGCCTGTAGCATCTTCAGAGGAGACAGTTTTAATCTGGAAAACACAATGGAGGAAACATTTGAACCTCTCTAACAGTGCTTCAGGCCTGCCTGGAAAAGGCAAAATGAAAAGCAGAGGAAATAAAAGACTTTGCTATACCCTGGCAAACGACTTTGCAAAGGTGTGAGAGAATGGTGAAGAACCTGCATGAATAGAAATTGATTTATTATGAGCACTGCTTTGTCAGAGGCCGAGAATTCCTGTAAAGATGTATGAACATTGCTCATTTTCAGAAAAGTAACATATAATTATTATGTCTTATTTAATATAATAGAGTTTTTCTTATTTAATATAATCTAAATATAAATATAATTTTGAATTTGCTCTTTTATTCCAATTGGAATCACTTGCTTCAAACCAGCCGCCTGCTTGGTCCCTTTTTCATCCAAACACCACACAGATCAACAATATTAATATGTTTATTAAGAAAAGAGTATCTAATATAAAAATCAGTTTTAAAATAGTGTTCAATGTAAACCCACTAAGCATTCACTAAAGTACCAGCAAAACGCAGTATGCAAAAGCAATTTCTAAGTTACAGCCATGAGCTAGAGTTTCAAGAGCTTAACAAAAAGCAATGACCAACTCTGATTCCAAAAATCACCGAAGGTAAAAGTAAAAAAAACTGTAATCCAAGGATTGTTGCACTTAAACTAGAATTATATCCAAAAGCTTGAAAACATGAACATGGCCATAATGCAAAGGTTTGATGCTTGAATTTGACTATAATCCCAAAGGCTTGAAACTTGAGACAAGATTTGTATTCCAAACAGGAGGCATGGAAGTTAAACAGGAAAACAAGATATGGACCCAAGATTAGAACTCCTGGCTCAGAGCTCCCAAGACAGGCAACTTGACACATGAAAATTCAATGTTGATATTCCCACTGAACATTGACTCAATTCCTTAAGAATACTCCCTCTGGCCCATGACATCACCCTTTCTCACACCTGGGTTCCCTTTGTTTATCTTTCAGCCTCTGAGAACAACACATTTGTCTCTGTTTCACACTATCCCATCTGAGCTGTAAAGGTTGGTTTATCTGTAACCTCCTGTCTCCTCCACATTCCTTCCAGGCCGTTCCTCATGAGAATCACTGCCTGTTTCTCCGACAACAGATCTACCCAAAACATTCCCATCTTATTGAAAAACAATTTCACTTTCCCCCACAGAAACACCAGGCTCAAACAGAAAATCCCTGTCCCCATTCTGAGAGACTTCACAGGCCGCAACATCACTTTTCATAATGCTTGTGATAGCTAACTACTGCCTCATTCCAGCATGTTATACAGGTTAAATATCCCTTATCCAGAACCCCAAAATTCAAATACTACAAAATCCAAAATTATCCACCTGGATGCCAGAGATCTTTTTGCTTTCTGATGTTTCATTATACAGAAACCTTGTTTCATGCAGAAAAGTATTACAAATATTTTATATAAAACAACCTTCAAAGTATGTCTGTAAGGTGTACAGGAAAAACAACAAATCGTATTTTCACTTGGATCTCATCTCTAAGACATCTCATTATAATATGCAAGTATTCAAAATCCAAACTATGGAAAACTTCTGGCCCCAAGCATTTCAGATACTTTACCTGTTTTGTCTTTAAACTGTATTGATTTTTCTATGTATGTATTGAATGATGCTTCAAATCCAATATTATGATTAGCATTGTTCAATAATTTTCTGTCTCAGGGCTTTAATCATTTCTGATTCATTGTATCTATTATTAAATCCAGCTGTTTATGTTTTTGAATAAACACATTTCATGAATTATTTCTGCATCCTGTTCTTTAATAACCCCACTTCTGAAATATCATGGGTTACTCCCAATGTACTTTTAGATAATTAAAGCCTCTCTTTATGTCTATCTGAGTTGTCTCTTTTATTTCCCAGAACACTAGGATGTGATTTCATTTATGTTGCTCCTGGGGTCTAAATTTGATAATCATTTTTCTACATCTGCCCTAATCAGCGTCTCCTGCTATATATATTACACATCCTTTATCCCTTGACTTATTTCATTAACATTCACATTCTCAGCCATGTGTTAGCTTCTTTTCTATGGGTTATCCCCCACTGTATTCATTTACAGTGTGCACATTTGCTTTCAATTTGTCTTAATTTCTCTGGCAACAGTACTGTTTTCACCTTCATGACTTGGCATACAATTATTATTTGCATAAGAAGGCATTCATAACAAAGTTAAAGACATTCAGAAATATTAAATAGATTCTCACTAACTCAACACCTGGTGCACAAAGTCACAAAGACATTGGACATTTTGATTATTCAGATCAGTACTTGAATCTGAGCTTTCCCTTCTTCAATTTTGCCAGTTCTTCAACAACACCTTTCACCAAGCCAGCCAGAGATTTGAGGTGTTTTCCCATCAGTTACATAGTTATGTATACCATTTTATCTTTTTAATTATAGGAACGAATTGAATTTATATTTATACTTGTTTTAGCTGCTCACTGTAGTATCCCTTTCCACAGCAATGGTTTCATTGTGAAAATGGGTGAGGACATAAAGGACATAAAAACTGTGCAGTACTGAAGAGAAAGATTTTAATTTATTGAAATCCACTTGTACCAACATTAATTGAGGTGTTAAAAATGACTGTACAGTTAATTACTATTACAATGGCATTTTATTTTCGCTTGCTCCAAGGAGTGAGTATAGCATATGATTTGTCCCATGTTATCTGAATTTTCATGATATAATTTAATTAAGGCTGAGAGAGTGTAACTGGCTCACTGTCTCAAATTAACTATTCTGGCCAAAGGCAATGTTGAAACTCATCTCTCAGTTCCAACTGGATACCTTATTCACCAAACCGGACTGGTCCTGTTGCGCGCAGTTTAGGTAATTTATGTTATGAGTAAACAAAAGTAGTTCTGCTGTGTTAAATAGTATTTTAAATTATGCATGTTTTAAATCAAGTTGAATACCAGGCTACTCCTCAAGTGTATTATTAAATTGCTGTATAAAATTTTCATAACACTTCTTGCATCTATTGTCACAGAGGGATTCTAATTTACTGCATGTCAAATTACTGTTCTGAGAACCAGCCCTTTTGCTTTCCCATTCACCCTTTAATTTGACTAAATATTAATTGTGCAACAGATCTTTTAGCGGTGCTTTGCTTGGAATATTCTCTGTCTTTTTAATAAACAAATTCATATGAATATATTGTGTCTTTAAAAAAAGGCTAAGTGCAGATGTCACACTCATGACTGATGACAGCTTTTGATCACATATCTACACAACAACACGTTAAAATGGAATGGGCTATTTGGATTAACATCTGCAATCTCATGAATTATTTAGCTTTTGTTGCATAGGAGGGTAGCAGATGAGCTTTTGAGGAGAAGGTTATGCAGGACTTGCATGTTTGTATTGCCCAATGTTGTTTATGTTGTATCTTCCTTGTTCCAGCTCTAAGGCTTTTGTTAACTGGAAACCATTTGCACAAATGCATTTCATTAAAAAAGCTTAGCAGTCCAGTGTATTCCACCCTTTGTTTTGTCTTGTTTCCTATAAAAGAAGCAATATGCTATATTAATATACACTCCCAATTGAAAACATGGTTATGGCAAGCATGTTGGTATAATTTAATGTACTACCCCAAGATAGAAACTGTCCATCTGGTTAAATACCAAAGAACATATGTTCACAGCTGTGTATTGCTACAAATAGTCTTTTTGGTGTCGCTCTGGCATACAAGTCTCTTCTTGAATTCTCTCTCTCTCTCTCTCTCTCTCTCTCTCTCTCTCTCTCTCTCTCTCCTATATACATATGACAGAGTGTGAGAGAGTTGCAGAATGCCATTTTAGAACTATACTTATGTCTAAAATAATGAGCTAAGTTAAATAGCACTTATTAATATTTGCTTTGTGTGTTCCTTTCTAATAGGTTTTGATGTTTTTTGTGTGGTTTAGTTTACTTCAAATCATTTTTATGGTTAGAAGAATGGGGAAATGCCACATCCTGTCAGAGTTGCCAAGAAACAAGTTAGAGTTGTCAACACTAATTCATTCATCTGCATTTTTAAGCAAGTCTTCAGAGTTTCCCCCCACCCTTCAATGAATGAATAGCTGCTGTTGTGCTGTGGGAGAGTAGATTCCGTCCTCTACTGCCTATATTCTTCTGTTATTTAAAGAAATAAAATGTATACAGGGATTGTGAGGTTTAAATTTCATAATGAGTATTTAGACTACATAGCCATAAATTATTTTCTTTTGAAAAATGAAGTCAGTGTTTTAACAACATGACTCCTGAAGCAGACTTCAAAAGATTTTTGTAAATATTTTCCAGAACATGAAATCCTGTGACAGGCACTGAAACTCCATGTTCTGTTCATGTGCATTGAAGGACTTTTGTATTCTCGACACAGGCAACTCTGTCTACTCCATTCTTTTCAGGAATGTGTAACTTTTATGAAAAAAAAGTTAAATGAGTTAGAAAGCAAGACAAGAACTGACTGTGAATGATAAATAGGACCAGCAGATTTAGCAATGGGACCAAAGTAAAGTAAACCAAGTGGCATAAAGACTGTAGGCTTCACATCTCATCAGTTAAACAGGGAAATGAACAGAGAAATGGGTTAACATGGAACATGAACATGCAAAGGGCAGGGAGAAGATAGGATAGAAATGTGTGTGAAGATACTTTGTCACAGAAAAATAGACCATAGTGTAAAACAGTTTATAAACAGCTTAAAACTGAAAGCTGTTGTAACTGTTATTTATATCAGCAAATGGTGCCCTCCTACCCACCCCAGGTGCACAATTTCTATGGCCAAGTATATGGGTCACATACGGTTAATTCCTTTAATTTGCTTCTACCAATAAAGCAAATTACAAACCTTACAACCTCATCAGATGGGGTTGAATTTGGCGGAATGCTCTGGTTCCTCTTTTCTTCTGTCATGGAGCCTATGACTCCCATCCCGCGATGCACAGCTCCTTCTGGCAGGGGTTCCATGGTAAAAGGGAAAGGGAACAAGTGTATGCTGCCACATCAGTGTGTGGTGGACGCTTCCCCCATGGGATGTGGCCTGGGGTCAGTCATGTGATGTGAGGTGTGGGATGATGGGCTCCCCATGCCCTCCACTGGGCACCACCCGATTCACCACAGTCCTGCTGCATCTATGTCTCATGACTGGTAAAATCAGCTACCTGACCTGAGTGCCTCTCTGAGCCAAATAAAAGGGCTGACAAACCACCAAAAGACTTAAAAGGTGAGGCAATTAGGAACCTGCGGGACCTCTTAAAATGAGAGAGAAGCCGCATTTATTTGTGCAGGTCTATGGAGATGAAAGGTTGGACCTTCTCTATAATGCTTTTAGCTTTCTTTTCTGCTCCACCACACAGGTACTTGCCTTATTGATGTATGTTAATTTAAATTAGCTTACCTGCTCTTCACAATTTGTTCATTTGTCAATTTCTGCTAGCTCCTTTCTCTCAAGTTCCCTAAGCAAGAGAGAGCCATCCAGTGTGAATTTAGAAAGAAAAATGCCAAAAAAAACAAATGCTAAGAGAGCCTATTAGCAGGACAGTTTCTTCTCAGTGGATTGGAAGAAATTAAAAGTATTTGATGCTGTTATTTTTGAATTTGTTTGTGGAGCAGCCCTTTCCTCCCATGCCGAATAACAATCAAGGAGCACTTTGAAACAGGAAACATGGCATAAATAAGAAGATAGAAAATCTTAGTATTCATTCCTAAGCCTTTTAGTAAGCTTAGAATAGTTCTATTGAGCAGTTTTTCTCACCCTGTGGAGGAGCTGCAAAATGTTTTGCAGGGGCTGCTGCCATATTAGTGCCATATATTGCCATATTCAAAAACTTGCCACAGATAAGCTGCCAATGTCTCATAAACCTTTATCAGTCCACAACATGGTTTTTATCCATTGTGGTAAAATCATGATATATCATATAAAGGGTGTGCAGAATATATGCATGCTGTATTAAGAACAATAGATGGTATTGGAGTCCTACTTAGAATAGTAAATGTATTGAAATCATTGAGAAAAATTGGCAATATTAGTAGAAATCACAATAATTCTAATTCATCTGCTATGCATTTTTAGATATTCCGGATTGCTTTATTGGTAATGGTAATACTGTTATACTAGGTGCTTTCAATTTGCCATAGATTCCGTTGAAAAGGGTTCTGCTGTGGTGAGTTTTGTGGGACATGAACTCAATGTGAAGAAGGCATTTGGCAATACCCAGAGGCTTTTTGCCTATCATTAATAAGCAATAACTCCATTTATTGTAAATATCTGTTAATAGCCACTTACAGACATGTTTTTATGTTTCAGCTCTCAAGTTACATTTTTAACACAAGAAAATACTTAAGTAAGACTAGGCTTAGAAGCTAACACTAGGTATGGATTACAGTTTAGTTGAGATTTTTTAAATGGTAGAATAAAGTTTCTACATTTTAATAGACAGATTACCTTCTTTACATGCCACATTGAGAAGCACTGATGAAAATCAGTAAGTTTCATGGGAAAAAACAGATTTTAATTACCATTTCCATCTAATTAGTTTGCTCTGTGAACTTTGACAGTTGAATTGCACTTCCACCGTCCCAGCAATTGAAACATTTGCAAGTATTGAACATGACGTTTATATGGCACAGATGACATTAATGTTCATTTAGAGTGAATATGCATAGAATTTTAATGTGACTAATATGCCTTTTAAACTGGCCTAGTTCCAGTAATAGTAGACATTTATTGTTTATATGCCCATTCTTCACTAATTTTATTTTCTAGTTTAATATCTTAACAAGCCTTTAAAAAGTATTATGATCATCTTGTTGGTGCTATGGTTGATCCTGCCATATACTTCTAAGTTCTTTTAAAATAATATTAAGTTAACTGGTTCCCAAAATCAAAATCCCTTATTCAGTTGCAGTTTAGATTGTACAAAAGATATTACAGCCAAGAAAGTAAAGCAATATCTTTACATTCAATGCTTTCCTCTAGTGTTGCAGTATATAGAACTTGATAGATAAGATACAGTAGCAGACATATGAAATAAACAGTACTAAGTATGTTCTTTAAGACCCAAGTACTGTGAGATGGAAATGAGTGAATGTTAAAATTAGATAAAGATATGGTTCTTTAAAAGAAATCAAATTGCTGTTGCAAGCCTTTTACTCATTATTTTCTTATATAGAATTAAATTCTATTGTACTTGATGATGCATAGCAGAAATCTATAGGCTTGTACTTTTAGGCCCCTTCTAAAATGTCCTTATAACCCAGAATCTGATCCCAGATTATCTGATTATCCCAGATTATATAGCAATGGAGACTCATATAATCCAGTTCAAATCAGATAACCAGGGATCAGATCCTGGGATATAAAGACAGTGTAGAAGGGTCCTTAGTGGTGAAAGGTCAAATAGTAACTGCTATTAAATAGCCATTAAAGCTCTTCCACAAAATAGGAACAAAAGCAGTGGCCCATAGTCAGGTGAGATATTCAAGTAGATATTCAAGATTCAAAACCTATTCACACTTTCACACTGCTTTCTCCTGAAATAATTTGATAGACCCGTGTCTTCTTGAAATACCCACATCAAATAGAGTATGGATCCTATAGGAACTGACATAAAAACGTACTGGGCTGCCATTATGCCTCTCAGGAGTGCTTTTGGGTGCAGGTGCGGACAGCAACATGGGGAAAAAAACAGTTACTTTAACTGGTTTTCTCCCGCAATAAATTGCTGTCTGGAAGCAGCCATGACATCATGTGTAATGGTTTTCATCTGTGAAATGTTGAAGGCTATGTAGCACTAGACCAAAGTATTACTTGATTTAGAAAACATAGAAAACATAAAATATCTTTTTGATAGATTTGTGTATCTCACTGTGTTTGATGGATTTGTATGTCTCACCCACTTTTTCACAAATTTATACTCTTTCCAACGTTCTAGAGGACTTAACAGAAATCCGTATTATGTTTTGTTGGCATTAGGTCATATCAGAAGTCCAACTCATTGTGTTTAACTAGGAATAGGATTGACAGAGTTGGATTTTTTCTTTTGTTATTTAAAATACTTGCTCATGTCTGTTTAAAGAATGAAATGACATAACAAGTGGATGCAGGTATTGTTGTATATGCCCCATTCATCTCTGAAGCTGAAAATGTGCAATGCATTTAAATTTGTGTACATAGTTGGGAGTATGTTGCTTTTTTAAATAATTCAAAGGAAGACGGGAGGTTGTTCTAAAAGAAGCCAGTGAGTGCCATGGATTCAATTATTCGTATTACATATTATTAAAAACTATAAATTCTCTTGGCTATATGATAATGGCAAATTATACCTGTCACCAGCTTTCATCTATTTTCAAGCAACTTTAACACCTACAAGCAATTGAACTTACTTAAGGTGTCAGTCTTGTCAGATTGTAGGTCATGAAAATCATATCAACTATTTTAAATAGGTCATATAGTTGGAGATGGCTTTGTCAGCCTTGAATCAATAGTGAAGCTTTCTCTATATTCTCAGTCAGAGCTTCTGACTAACTTATATCTGTTCTCTTCTCCTCTTGCAATCTTTGGTCCCAGTGGCTGCTACAAAGAGCAAAACTAAAGGTGAGTTTCCTCTTTCCTTCTTGATTTACACTGCATGGCTTTGCAGTACACATCCCGCTTTGATTGCAGTTAATTATGCAGAGTAGATAAATTTGCATATATTCATAGCATTTGCATGCTTTGGCTGCAGAACTCAATACATGGTATTTTTCTTTTATTTTTTTCAAATTAAGCTTCATTATTTTACTGTGTTTTGCCCCTGAAATGAATTCTGTGAATTCCAGAGTGAGAAATCTCATCTTCAAATATAAAATTTTCTTCTGTTTGTAAGACATATCTGCTAGGTTAGTATAATTAGATTGCAAAGCAGAGCCTTAGTTCATGGCATCTATCTTACTTGTATTATCATGCAGTTTCAGAGCTATTCAGGGTTTTTTTAAAAAATATCAATCAGACAGAGCTGTAGTGTTTGTTGAATGCTGATTTTTTTAATTTAAAGAATCCAAAATAAATAAATATGTTTAGCTTCTGGATAAAAATAACACCGTATGTAATAATAGAAAGAAAAGGAAAGCCAAAAATGTTTTTTTTAAAAGCATAAAACTAACACATACTGTTCCGTCCTCCAGACGTTTCATATGCATAGCCCCATAGTTTTGTTTTAAAAGGCAGCATTTTTCCTTTTGCATTTTGCCTGGGACTGTTCCAGACACACTGGCACCTTGCCTGTTAATTATTAGCAAGGTTGCAGCCTGGTGCAGAATTTGCCACCTAAAGCTCTGCAAATGTATCTTTTTAGTTGGTGTCCGCCCCTTTTTCTTCCTGGGGATTGGCCTCCATTTTAGAAAGTGTTTTAGTTCCTTTCAGAGAGGGAAGGAAGCCAGATGTGTTTTTTTGGCCAGCCAGGATTGGCTCGAAAGGGTCGCCCGTGGGTACTGGGTGCTTACTGGGTGCTTACTGGTGCTTACTGGGTGCTAATGCATTGACCTGCTGATTGCTTTTTGCTGGACCATTAGCTGGGGGAGTGCTGGAGCCAGATGAGTTTATGGTACCTTGCAGAGACTGGCTTTGCATGCTGTATAGGACAGACATCTGGTTACCAGTCCAGCTTTAGGTCACCTTTTGGTCTGAGCTTAGGTTGAGAGGGGGGAAGGAGTGGTTCCTTCTACCAAACACCTAGGACCAGGGTGGGAAATATCGGGTTTCCTGCCATCCAAAAAGAAGCAGTAGGAATCTTTTGAGCAACAACCCAAGGCATTTCCACTCTGTTTTTTTGCAACCATTAAGAAGCTGTGCCAAGTCCTGCAAAGACTTTGTTATTGAATAAACTGTTTGATTTTCAACTTTATTTTGGAGTGTTTTTTGGGTTGCCAGACCACCTAGCCTTTTCAGCAAGCGCTCTGCAGTCCACCAGATAGAAAGGACAACACATCTGCCAGTTTTAATTTTAAACAGACCTGGTGTGACGGCATAGTACTTACGGCCCTGCGGTCCTATCCGCCTCAGTTGAGCCTGCACGGCCTTAGAGATTTTATTTTGTGGTCTGAGCCAGCAAGCTTGCTGCCAGACTGAAGAAAGGTGAGGGAGTGGGGCTCCATTCCCTCAGTTCTGGCAGTCCTTTGGCTCGCGTGTGCGTGCGCGTAGCCTCAGCGGCTGCCCCTGGGTCTACACAGCTGTGCAGCACCCACCAACTCGTCGAGCTCCTTCGGCGGCAGGCCCCGAGCCGCGGAGCTCCAGCGGCTGTTCTTGGCTCGCGTGTGTGCGCACGCTAGTAGCCCCCGCGGCTGTCCCTGGGTTTGCACGGCTGTGCAGTTCCCAGCAACTCCTTCTGAGCTCCTTCGGCGGCACGCCCCGAGCCGCGGAGCTCCAGCGGCTGTTTTGGGCTCGCGTGTGCGCACGCTAGTAGCCCCCGCGGCTGTCCCTGGGTTTGCACGGCTGTGCAGTTCCCAGCAATTCCTTCTGAGCTCCTTCGGCGGCAGGCCCCGAGTCGCGGAGCTCCAGCGGCAGTTTGGGCTCGCACTAAAGTGCTGAGCCCAGCAGCGCCAGACCGGGACCCGGCTGGGCCCGGCAACGCCAAGAAAGAACAGCCAGCCTTCACGTCAGCGAAGATTTCGGCTGGAACAGTCGACCAGCGGTGACATCTCTGCACAGCGGGGAGAAGGCGCTTCTCTCCCACCTTCCAACGTCGGCCTCGTCGCTCCTTCGGCGGTAGGCCCCGAGCCGCGGAGCACGAGGTGCTTGAAAATTTGGCAAAGCCGCCATTTTAGTAGCTTGCGCTATATGCGCCAAAGAAGCTCCTCCCTTCATTGTTGATCTTCGCTAAGAAGGCTTCCAGCAGCAAATTGCTACCTTGTTGTCGTCTAGCAGTTTGCCCATCAAATTTGGCGCCAACATCTTGCTCCTTGCAAAGCATCATTGCATGGTCATTTATTGTTGTGTTTGAGTGCTGTGCATTTCATTGTGTATTGCATTTGCCTTTATTGAAATTTTTTTTTTTACTATAAGGGTTCACAATGTCTGTGCGATTGCAAGATGATGTAAGCGGAGTTGGGTCTGAAGGTCATGTTGTAAGGCCCCAGAGGGAAAAACACCCTTCAGCCAGGATGCTAGCCCAGCTAGTTGAGAAAGAGGAGCTCCTCCATGCTAAGATAGCCTCAGCATGGGAACGCATCGCAACTCTAATGCACAGAGTAGAGAGCGTGGGCATTACAAAGGTGCCATCCATGTTAAGGTCAGACCTTGAACAGGCCTTCGACCTGTGGAAGGGTTTGGTGTCTGAAGCAGTCCAGGTCATTGAGCGTATCAATGATAAGGACTCAGAGCTAAAGATAGTGAGTGTCTTGGCTGACACCAGTGAAAAGGAGGATAGGGTAAGAGCAGTTCTAGATACCCTAGAATTTAGTTCTCCACCTGTTAATCCTAGGTCTGTGCCTAAGGGAAACCAGTCTCCCTTAGGCAGCCACGAGACCAATCTTTTAAAGTCGCCTTCAGTGGCGCTTAGCTTCAAGTCTAGCCACTCTAGTAAGGCATCCAAGTTGAGAGAGTATGCATCATCTAAGCATAGCCGCTCCCATAAATCTTCAGATGCCGGAAGCTCTTTCTCTTCAGAAGCTGTTTTGCGTCTCAAGCTGCAGCGAGATCACAGAGGCCCAAGTTGAAGCAAGGATAGCCGATCAGTCCCTCCTCTTCAAAGAGGAGGAACAGCGACTCTTGCCCAAAGACAAAGCCAGTTGGCCCAAAGACAGGCCCAAAGCCAGTTGGAACAGGCCCAAAGACAGGCCCAAAGCCAGTTGGAACAGGCCCAAAGGCAAAGTGAGATAGAGATGCTTAGAGTAAGGGCTGATGCTGCTGCCAAGAGTGTAAGGGCTGAGGTTTGGTCCAGAGAATTTTCCCTAAATGGGCAGCTTACAGAAGAGAATGTAAGACAGTTGCCAACACAGGACCCTTCTTCCAAGGTGCTCGCACACCTTAGCAGTTTAAGCAGCCAGCTTTCTGATGCGGAGTACGAAGATTTCCCACTTCAGCCGGACCAGGGCCCTAAAGTTGCCTTTGAGTTGCCCAAAGTACAGAGTGCCATAGCAGGGAGTTTGTCTTTGCTCAGGCTTCCTGTGCCTCCCACTACGGCTCCAGGACCACCTGCAAGACCTCTAAAGCTCAGCACCCTTTCGGCTAGTTCCAGAAGAGCTGCCAGTCCATCAACAAGAGACGACCTTCATCCTAAGGGTCAAAGATCAACAGCGGAGGCACCATGGGACCTTACCCAGCAGCAGCCTACACCGCATTTGTCCCCAGCAACCCCAGAATTCCAGCTCACCCCAATCTTAAGAAGTCCCAGAAGAGACTTGAAGGACAAGGGGGTTGAAAGGTTTTCGGACAAAGCCGATGAGTTCCTTCTCTGGAAGGTCACTTTCAAAAGAGCAATTAGGGACCTGAGGTTGTCACCTGAAGAAGAGCTGACTTTGATGGGCACCTGGTTGGGTCCAGACTCTTCTTCTCAAGTTAAGAACATTTACGCAGTCCACGTAGCCGACCCCATCAAAGCCTTGGAAAAGGCATGGCGCAGGTTAGACCAAAGGTTTGGAACCAGCACGGAGATTGAAGAATCTCTGATGGACAAGCTGCAAAGGTTCCCAACTCTGAAGCTTAAGGACTGCAAGCTTCTGTGGGACCTTAGTGACCTCCTGGCACAGCTGGAAATGGCTAAAGACAACCCAGAGTTGCCTGGACTGGCGTGCCTCGATCAACATCTGTCCCAGCGCCAGATTCTTAGTAAGCTTCCTTTCGCTCTGCAGGAATTTTGGGGGAGAGAGGTTTTCAACTTCAAGGAGGCCCACGCCCAGGCGTATCCACCGTTCTCTCACCTGGTCAAGTTCATCGACCGGGCCGCCAGAGAGAGGAATGACCCTCAAACAGGTCTGCCAGCATTGTACCAAGGGACTCAGTTGGAGAACCCCCCAATGTGGACAGGAAACCGCTTAGAGAGGCCAAGAGACCGGTCAGCGTGAAGGCTGTTGAAACTCAGCACAGGACCGATGCACCAAGGCCAGAGGGGAAGGAAGTCCTTTGCCCTATCCACCAAAAGCCTCACAGTTTGGCCAATTGCCGAGAGTTCAGCAAGAAGCCATACAAGGAGAGACAGCAGCTGGCTCAAAAGCTAGGAATCTGCTTCAGGTGCTGTGGTGCAACTCCACACTTTGCATCGAACTGCAAAGAGGCTATCAAGTGTGAGGAATGCAGCAGCCCAAGACATTGCACCGCAATGCACAACTCCGAGGCCACCTCCCACTCTAAAGGGGACGGTCCATCCAAGGAGAAGCCAGCGGCCGAAGACGCCGACAGGTCAGCCACACCACAGAGAGATGTGGAGGTGTCAGCAGTCGCCTGCACTGAGCTGTGCTCTGATGCACACCGGTCTAGAGTTTGTCATCCCATTTGCTTGGCAGATGTCTACCCAGCCAAGTGCCCATGGCTTAGAAAGAGACTTTATGTGGCGTTGGATCCCCAGAGCGACGCTTCCCTGGCTACTCCAGCTTTCTTCCGCATGTTCGGCCTTAAATCAAAGATGGTCGACTACACTATGACAACGTGTTCGGGGAGAAAGAAGTTGCAGGGTCGCATAGTGTCTGGTTTTGTCGTCTCCTCTTGCGACAAGAAGAGACAGTTCAAGCTGCCAGACCTCATAGAGTGTTCCTCCATCCCACGGAATAAAGATCAAATTCCAACCAGGGAAGTTGTGGAGGCCCATCCACACCTGCGAAGGCTGAAGAATGCCATACCAGCTTTCCGGCCAGATGTGGACATTGCTCTTTTGCTTGGTGCGGATTGTCCGAGCTTGTTTTGCGTCAACGGCCAAGTTAAAGGACCGCCAGGCGCACCTATCGCGCAGCAATTCTTTCTAGGCTGGACAGTTATAGGCCCAGTGTGCATGAACAAGATGCACCCACCATCATCGTTGGACTCCAGTCAAGCTAAAGGTGGACGTCCTGCACTTATGCACAGTTGCCTAAGCCACATCTCTATCTTTTGTCAAGGAATAACTCCAGAGTATTCCTCCATTTTTAAAGACTCTGAAAGAGACAAAGCCTTAGCCCGCTCAAAAGATGAGCAAAGATCCTTGGAGATCATGAACTCCCAAGTAATGCAAAGTGCAGAGGGAAATTGGATAGCCCCTTTGCCCTTTAAGCCAGATAGGCCCGCTTTGTCAAACAACAGGCATGTGGCAGAAAAGGAGAAAAAGCCACGGAAAATGAAAGTGTCTAAGCAGCTGGAGGTAATGGCTTTGAATTCACACAAAGCAGTGAAGAAGAAAAATCAGCATTGAGTCCACCCTCTACTGACACTGCCATGGATCACCTTAAGACTATCACCTCTCCGCTTGCCACTGGCTCTAAGTCTTCTAAAAGGCCATCAGAGAAATCTACTTCTGGCCATTCAGAGAGCAAGAAGAAGCTGAGTGGGAGCGGCAGTGACCTGTCTTTGGATGATAGCACTTCTCACAAGTCTTCATTGGTGGTAGCAGAAGTCATGGTTCCATTGTCAGTCTCACCATCAACTACGCCATTTGCCATTCCTGCCCTTCTTCCTCCTCCCCCACTTCCTGTTTTCCATACAGATGGTCAGGGTGACAAGAAGAACAGGAAGGAAGAGAAAGAGAGGGCTGAAAGGCTGGAAAATGACAGTAGTCCAAAGAAGGAACAAAAAATCTGTGCTCCTTTTACTTTTGCTTGTGTTCCTGCTTCAAGTACAAGCACCTCTATCACAGCTCTGGCCAGTTCAATCTGTTTAGATGACCCAGCTTCAAGACCCCGGTATGGGTTGTGGGTAGAGAAGTTAGGGAGTATAGTGAGCAGGTTGCCTCTGTCATCCTCAAAAAGGGTAGGGACTGCTCAGACATCACATTATGTTTTACCCCCTTTTTTATAAGAAGGGTGTTCTGGGAGCCAGTGGGAGTTTGGCCAAGGCCAATCTTGAGTTGTGTACTAGAAATCCCATCATTGTAAACCCCCCTATAGCCACACTGTTTTGTTGCTCATGCGTATCACCATGACTAGATTGACTTTGTATTACTCAAGGACAAAGACTTGCCCCGCCATACCTGGCCTATGGGCATCATACTAAAGACCTTTCCTTGCCCTGATGGCAAGGTTAGGAAAGTTCAACTAAGGACTCTCAGCAAGGACAAGATGTCTGTCTTGGACAGGCCAATCAATGACCTTGTTTTGAATGTTTATATAGTTATATGAGTTTTATATTGATGTTGTTATATCGCAAAGGTGTTTGATTATTTTATTTGGTAAATTTCCATATCCTGGAAATTTAGCAGGGAGTGTTCTGTCCTCCAGACGTTTCATATGCATAGCCCCATAGTTTTGTTTTAAAAGGCAGCATTTTTCCTTTTGCATTTTTTACTGGGACTGTTCCAGACACACTGGCACCCTGCCTGTTAATTATTAGCAAGGTTGCAGCCTGGTGCAGAATTTGCCACCTAAAGCTCTGCAAATGTATCTTTTTAGTTGGTGTCCGCCCCTTTTTCTTCCTGGGGATTGGCCTCCATTTTAGAAAGTGTTTTAGTTCCTTTCAGAGAGGGAAGGAAGCCAGATGTGTTTTTTTGGCCAGCCAGGATTGGCTCCGAAAGGGTCGCCGTAAGTACTGGGTGCTTACTGGGTGCTTACTGGGTGCTTACTGGGTGATAACCTGCATGTTGACCTGCTGATTGCTTTTTGCTTGACCATTAGCTGGGGGAGTGCTGGAGCCAGATGAGTTTATGGTACCTTGCAGAGACTGGCTTTGCATGCTGTATAGGATAGACATCTGGTTACCAGCCCAGCTTTAGGTCACCTTTTGGACTGAGCTTAGGTTTAGAGGGGGGAAGGAGTGGTTCCTTCTACCAAACACCTAGGACCAGGGTGGGAAATATCGGGTTTCCTGCCATCCAAAAAGAAGCAGTAGGAATCTTTTGAGCAACAACCCAAGGCATTTCCACTCTGTTTTTTTGCAACCATTAAGAAGCTGTGCCAAGTCCTGCAAAGACTTTGTTATTGAATAAACTGTTTGATTTTCAACTTTATTTTGGAGTGTTTTTTGGGTTGCCAGACCACCTAGCCTTTTCAGCAAGCGCTCTGCAGTCCACCAGATAGAAAGGACAACACATCTGCCAGTTTTAATTTTAAACAGACCTGGTGTGACGGCATACATACACTCTAGCAAATTCCATAATTCTCAGGAATAATATGAAATAATCTTGAAATGTAGTGTACTTGTAGTAGTGAAAATTTTCAATACCATGCCTAGGAGACTAAAACAGTGGCAGGTTGATGCTATATGAGAGAAAGAAGGGGAAGAGAAGAAAGAAGATAGAAAGAATGAGGTCTTTGGGTGAATTAGCATGAGAGGATGATAGCATAACAGATTGTGTGACTGTGTTGTCAAGAACAGGCAGAAATGCCAATGCTTGGCAAAACCAGATCCATTATTACCATTGACTTTATAAAATATAATATGACATTAAAAACTTTATTTTTATACCTCACCTCCATCTCCCCGAAGGGACACAGGGTGGCTTACATGGGTCCAAGCCCAATCAGCAAAGTAAAAAACATAACACAGTAAAATGCATAACATCAATAAAAACAACATAAAAGCAACATTATAACAATATATAAAACAAAAATTGTGTTTCAAAATTCTACTTTGTCACAATATATTCTGGGTGACGTTAGACCAAACTGGAAGGGATAAAAAGGAATGATAGGAGAGATAAAATTAGATATAACCCTAATCTTCTTGAGGAAGAGGCAGAATAAAACATAAAAACACAAAACCATATTTTTCCAAGTAAAAGAGCAAAATGATTCAAAACCTATAAGTAAACTAATACAAATAGAAAGCTAATTCTTCGACAAAGTTCTTAGACTAGAATTATTTCTTTCCAATCTCTGCATGAAAAAGCCATCCAGGTACAATCCCATTTGCTCACAGTAGCAATGATTGATGGTAAATATACTCTGTAATTTCATATCACCATCCATATGTTCTATCTATTTATCTATACAGACTCCCATTGGCTTATATTGTGCTTCTTGCATTGCTGCTGAGAGTATTATAAGTTTAACACCTTTTCATTTGGCAGATATCCTTTCTCTTCATGTGTTCCTCTAATAATCATTATTATTTCAACATGTATCCATTCACCATTTAGCAGATTGTGTATCTGAGGGTACATGGAGTGATTTTACTCATTTTCAATTTAGATATTTTTCCTTTCAACTGTGCCTATCAATTTTTATAAAGATAGAAACTTTGCTCTTAGTGCCACCTTCCTGCTGCTTTTTATAAGTAATAATAATAAAGCCATAGGCACCTCATCTTTGTTCCCAGTGGTACCCCACTGACCTCTTTTAGACTTTAAAAGCTTATTTCAACTGCTGTGCTTTTTATTCACATCACACTCTCTGTTTTAGCCTACTGGGTCTCTTTCATCTCTGGGGTACTTTTTTGCCCCCATGTTAGAATTAATTATTAAAATGTGTCAGATTGATATTCCAGACAGACAAAATAAGTAAAACCATGGCACACTTCAGGAGTGGTTGATTAGCTCAGGACTTTTCCAATAGTAACTTTACATTATAAATCCAACTGAATAGAGACAGTACATTAACATTTCAACATTGTTTAATGCAATATTTGCAAGAGTTAATTAGTTACGGAAATAGGATGAAACATACCACCTGTTAAGTTTTTAGATTAGGGAACACAAGATCGTAAAGTTCTTGATAGTTCAGAAAGTAATTTTTAAAATCCTCAGTTTTTTGGCAATGGGTCAAGTTCTTTTGTTGTGGCCTTAATTCAAAGTTGATTGAGTGACCTTTCCTATAATTTGGACCTTGGTTAGCTCTCTGGTATTTTCAGAAGCTATGGGCATATATGCCATAGGCAAGCAGCCTACACATTCAGCTAGGGAGTCTTTACAGCAGGATCAGGGGTAGAAAGAAATAGGATGACTTTTGACAATTCAGCTCTGTTGGTACTACATACAGATATACTCTTTGCTGGACAGGTGGTGTGCTATGTAGAAGCAGCGAGACTGACTGCTGATTCTCAAGTAGCACCCACTGTTTCTCCTATCAAGGCTCTCTGCCTCTTTAAGTGAAGAGGAATATAACACCAGAGCCAACCACTGGCAGCAGCTTGCCAGCATTGGGGTGCCTTCTGTGGTATTGAATGCAAAGAGGTGGAACCAAAAAGGGCACTTATTTGATATCACCCATTTAGGGACATATGGTGCATGGGTACAGCACTCTTGCTTGGTGAAAAATATTTGGAGAGTGGACAGCAAGTATGAGTGAGATTCAAGGCTGAAAAATGAACATCATCCAATGGGACTCTGAATATGATCGGTTGAAGCTACCTCCAGCCTTTCCGAATGGCAGGTATATATCAGAGTCAAAGAGTGTTCAGGTGATAGCTGTATATATTTGTATATATTGAATGCTCTATAATTTATCCCTGTCATTTATCTTTATCGGCATCTTGATGTTGGCATTCATTGTGTTGTTCTGCATATGCTTTGGTAAGGGAAGAGTGATAGTGTGCCCCTGTTAGTGGGCAGCAAGAAGTATGACTCTGGGGGCTGAATATTGCAGGTAATAGAGATACAGGAAACATGCTTAAAACATCTCACCGATTTCAGTCCTTCTCCTACCCCTCAACATTTATGTTATTCTAGTTTGTCCATACTGTTGCTAAATGTCAGGGTAATCCATAACACTATGTAACATGATTTTTGTCACTGGATTATAGTCATTTCCTAATTGGGTCTACCATAAAAATATGGAAAAAGGTTATTAAACTGCGAAAATCTTGTTTTTGCAGGATATCTTGCAGCACATTTTGCTATAGTTGTTTTTTCAATGAGGAACTCCTCGAGTCTCAACCAATTCAACATAGTTTGTGGTACCCACAAAAAACAAGGTTTCATTAGTATAAAAACTACTTTCAAAGTACATACTGTACAATTAAACAGGAATAACATTTTCAAATCAGGAAAAGATTTTTTTTTCAAATTTTGGTACTTGGCATATTGGAACAATAATCAGTTATAACTTGGTGGCATACCATAATTACAGATCAGAGAGCTTGTATTTTGTGTTATTCCAAAGAGACAGAACAGGGATGCTCCTTACTTACTGTACATCCCATTGACAGGCAATCTTTTTTGTTGATCTGGATGACTCAAACTTAGAAGTAATGCTGGAGAACTACAGGCTAGTGGTGTTAGGCGACTTCAACTTCTATGCCCGTAGCAGCTCAGGACTTTTCTGTGCATCATGATAGCTATGTGGGGTGTCAGTAATCATTGTTGTAATACATATGACATGTGGCCTTTGCAACTTGTTGGATGATTATCTGGTTTTGCAACAACCCTACTCTCAGGGTTAGATGGCTTCCTTGTGAAATGTGGTTTGTAAAGGTCTAAGGCAGGGCAATTATTTTTTCCAAAGGGCCACACGAGGACCAAAAAAAATATGGGGGGCCACAACTAGAGGCTGAACTACATTCTAATCTACATTATTTTTTTATTTATTTATTATATTTACTATATATTACACATCATTAATATTAACATTAATATATCAAGAAATAGTAATATAGTATTAGTATTAATATCATAATTATTATATTATAGTATATATAGACATTATAATATATTGAAATTATAACATAATATAACATTACATTATATTAGTATATTACTATATTATTATAAAATAATAATAAAAACCACTAAAATAAAATAAAAGGAGATTCAAGAAGACAAGGTGTGGACCAAGATAGAGGCTGACATCCTCAAGAGAGGAAGGTTCCCAAGATGGAATGGCCTAATGGACCCAGCCCAGAGGATGACAAAGCAGACCCAGCCGCCACCGTAGCAGAGCAGAGCAGCAAACAATCGGAGGCTGCAGGCCTCCACCCACTCTTGCCCCCAGCCATTCCCCAGCTGATCGCCCTGCCATGGAGTGCCTGCCATCCCGGGAGGCGATCCGGGCCTGCAGCGGGAGCAGTTGGCGACCTGAGGCGGCTGATCACCCTGGCGACCCAGAAGATGATCTCTGGAGCGGCAGGCTGTCTGCCGATGCAGGCCCCACAGCCCACGATGGGATGGCGGCAGCGGCACCCCTTCCTCTTGGCCCCGCCCCTGGCACCCTTCTCCCTGGGCCAGACAGAATCAGCTGCCGGGCCGCAGGTTGCCCAGGACAGGTCTAAGAGATAGAGAACCTATGAAAATTAACTTCCCACAGGGATGTTTGGAATCTCAGGTATTTTTCTAGATGACAAAATTGGCAATTTGCTCCAAGCTTTGGCAGTGTTGTGGAATCATGAGAGGGAAAGGACCACTAAAATAATCACTTCTATGGGGACTCTGTAAATCAGTAGTTTGAAGGCACACACACACACACACACACAAGCACCCAATCCAGTGCTTTGAAGCTCATGATTCACCTTGTATAGAGAAGATCTATGGCCAATGAAACAGGCTAGACAATCACTACAGTGCAAATGGCCAATGATTAACAAGATCTCTTTGTTGTATGTATTAGATGAAAATGAGGTTGCAAAATAAGTCACACGAATCATAAAGTTAAAGATAAGGGTTTCCCCTTACATTAAGTCTAGTTGTGTCTGACTCTAGGGGGTGATGCTCATCTGCATTTCTAAGCTGAAGAATTGGCATTGTCCATAGACACCTCCAAGGTCATGTGGCCAGTATGTTAACTTCCCGCAGAAGCGGTACCTCTTCATCTACTCACATTTGCATGTTTTTAAACTGCTAGATTGGCAGAAGCTGGGCCTAACAGCGGGAGCTCACCCCACTCCCTGGATTCAAACTGCCATCCTTTCAGTCAGCAAATTCTGCAGCTCATTGTGCCACCAGGGGCCCCCAATAATACTGTGGTACATTATATTTCCACTATGCTTCCTCAACATGCCAAAAGATGAGTTTTTGCTTGGAGCAAGTCTCAAGACAGATTGGCAGTGTAGCACCTGGATTCCTGCTATGATATTTTTGCCATCCAAGTAGAACCACTTCCGATTCCCAAGAGATAAGGAGAAATGTGCTTTGCAAGAGAGAGAATTTCACTGCTGTGGAGCTATCTGGGGAAAAAGCCCTACAACTAATCACCATCCATTTTGTCCTCCTTAGCAGTGAGAAAGAGGGGCAGGGACTGTTGTTGAGTGTAAATTCTATGTATGTTGCAAGGGGAAGTGGTGGACGGAGAAATTATCCCCAGGTTATTCTGGGATTTTAAGGTCAGGGCTAGCTTTTTAATTTGAGCTAACAAATGATTAAGTAACCAATGTAATTGTTCTAGGATCATTAAACTGACTCATCCTCATAAACATTCTGCTAGATAAATTTTGTCCCAGCTGAAGAGTCCATACTATTTTTATTTTGTAATTTCTTAGGTGTCTCTAATCTGTAGAAATTTATGTACTTTTTTCTTTAATAAGAAATAAGATTTTGAAGTTTTTTCTCTTCCTTTTAAATCTCTTTGTTACTGCAAAGGCAATTGAACATGTCCTTTATCATTTGTCTCCTGTGTCGATATGGAGGCTGCTACTATCTTTTGAGATGGTCACAGTTCTTTATTTGAGTGAACCTTATTTTTCGTATTTGATGCTCTGTTGAAAGAAGAAAGAATGAATAGCAGGAGACTAAGAAGTATAGAAAATTACAAATAATGTGATTAAAGAAAAAAAAGGTTCTTGTTTGCAACTTGGAAAGTACAAGCAACCAAGATATGTAGGCTCTTCAACATAAAGGTATAAATGAAAGACATATTGTACCCAGATTACAAATGTGTGGGTGTATGAGAAGAGCTTGAAAGAAGTAATAATTAGCAGTAAGCTGCTATAGAACATAGCTGTCACTCAAAATCTTAACAAAATGGATATTCGCTTTCTTCTTTATTCCTTTTATTTATTTGTTCACTCTTCCATAGACATTCTTACATTTAAAATCCTTAAACATTAAAACCTTAACATCAAATATATTAAAATGCACAATAATAAAGCTGATTAATAAAATCAAAAAGTTGAATAATAAAATAAATTTTACAGTTAAATCAGGCCCATAGCAAAAAATGTAAATATGGATGATTTTAGAATGCCTTAAAACAATATGTATATAACTTTAAACATATGCAAAACGTTTTTTAAATGCATGAAAGAAAAAAAGTTTTCATCTGATGATGAATTTACTAAAGCATAGGAACCAGATGAAACTGGCAAGGAATGAAATTGCCAAGTAGCTGGTGATGATATTTAAAATCATAGAGTGTGGGACCTTCATGCATGAAATATTATTTCTCCCTATGTACGGCTATATATGGAGGGGCCTTCCCCTGTGTCTCTCCTGGGGTCTCAGTGTACAGAGTGAAGGTATGAGAGAGGATCTTTTCAGCTGTGGCATCCCAGCTGTAGAATACGAGCTGTGGCATCCCAGCTCATAGTCTATCTTTCATGCTTGGTTGGCATCAGCACTAGCTAGCTTCGTGGAAACATGTCTGGGCTCTGACTTACTCTGATGTGCTTTTAAACTCCCTTTTCCTTTTAACAATATTGGCAGCCCTTGAGTTACCAATATCTGACTTATAAACAACTCATAGCTTAAAAAATGAGATGAGGCAACAGGAAATGAAAGGAAATCTACCCCTAGGAAGGAAGGGAAATTTACTCCTGAATGGGGAGTTATGGGGAAAAGATGTCTCCACTGAAATTTTATCCCCAATCATTGTTTCTACAACAAGCCTTTTTCTTCCAAAATCTAATTGTGTGTTTAAAGTAAGTGTGGATGTAGCAATCAGCAAACTTGAATTAGAATTTGAGTAGCCATTAAGTTTGCAAAGTCAATCAGTGAGGGTATCTGCAAAGAGGTAGCCTGGCCTTTGTTGCCTGGAGGCATTCTCTGTTTGGAAGATGTTAACCAGCCCTTGGTTGCTTATTGTATGGAGTTCTCCTGTTTCTGAGTGGTGTTCATTATTTACTGTCTTGATTCTGGTATTTTTTAATACTGGTAACCAGATTTATGGTTTCCTCCTTTCTGTTGAAATTCTCCATGTGCTTGTGGATTTCCATGGCTTCTCTGTGAAGTCTGGCAAAATGATTGTCAGAGTGGTCCGGAATTTCTGTGTTCTCAAAAAAAAAGATTCTGCATCCAGGTTGGTTTATCAAGTGCTCTGCTATAGCTGTTTTCTCTTGTTGAATTAGTCTGCAGTGTCTTTCATGTTCTTTGATTCATGTTTGGTGGTCCCAATGTAGACTTGTCCACAGCTGCACAGTATACAGTAGACTCTTGTAGTGGTTAGAACAGCATTTCTCAACCTGGGGGGTCGTTCGGCCATTTCTGAGGGGTCGCCACCTCCACCTTTGGCCCCTCTCTCTCCCCTGGAATGGCTGACTGGATTATCTGGAGCGCCAACAAGTATTAGGTGATGTAAGTTATATTTCAGAGGAGAGAATTTGTGAAAGCAGCTCTGAGCATTACTGAAATTCATGGGGTCGCCATAAGTCATAAGGTGACTGGAAGGCACACATACACACAATTCCAGACTGGAGTAGTGACCATATCAATAAAGGTAGTTGCACCCCTCAATTCTGCTTTGTTTGGGCAGTACCTGAAATACTGTGTCCAGGTTTAAATACCAAAATTCCAGAAGAATATTGACAAGCTGAAATGTATCCGTAAAAGAGTGAACAAAATGATTTTTTTAAAAACAACCTGTTTGGAACAACTCACAGAGCTGCATATATTTAGCTTGGAGAATAAAGATATGTGAGAGGAAGATGATCAAGAAATGGACCCTTGAAAAATGGTATGAATATGTGTGGGAACAAGTTCAGCTGGAAATTATGGATATTATAAGAAATGAAAAACTATGGACAGAAAAGCAGAAGAAAATCAAAGAAATATGGTTACCCTTCAAAAACTGGATACAGGAAGCTAAACCAGAAGATGAACATTGGGGGAAAAAACTGGACAGAATGCAACGATGGCTCAAATAAATGAAGGACTAACTTGTCAACGGGGGGGGAGGGTCAGGGGGGGAAGAAAATGTATTTTAACTAAAGCAATGTAAAGTAAGAGTAAATGTAGTATAACAATACAATAAAAAATCTTTTAAAAAAAAGTGAGAGGAAGATGATAATAGTTATCATCTGCTATGTGAGGGAAGTTATATAGAGAAGACAATGCAATATTGTTTCTGTTTTCCAGAAACTAGAACATGATTCTGTAGATTCCAATTGCAAGAGTAGATATTCCACCTAAACATTACGAAGAACTTTTTAACTTTAACAGTTGTTCAGCAGTACAATAGAGTTCTTCAGGGGTAGTGGACCTCCTTCTTTTGAGGTTTTTACACAGAGGTTGAATGGTAATCTTTCAGGATTGCTTTAGCTGTGTAATCCTCCATGCCGGGGAGTTGGAGTATTGAAGTATTGTCTGACTTTATAATTCCATGTTCGCTGGTTTCTCTTTCTGTGAGTTTGAGACCATGCTTCTATGCTCAAACACAGATGAGCAAAAATAATCCTTGTGTATTCTTTGTAGAAGTTAATGGGAAGAAGAACCAACATGGTGTAGCACAGGCATAGGCAAACTTTTTTGTCTTGGGGCCACATTGCGTGTCCTTCTAGGAGGTCTGAGCCAAGAGGGAGGGAGGCCAATCAAAAATTGGATGGGGAGGGCCCAGGAGAGTGCAGGACCACGCGGGGACAATGCCCAGGTCATCTTCAGGTTGTCCTCCCAGCACAAGGATGGGAATCCTCACTCTGTCCTAATGCCAAGAGGAAGGCGGGACACACAGCAACTGCATCAATCCTCCTCCCCCAATCCTCTTGGCATTATGCTCGGAGGATGGCAAGACAGGGGGTGTCTAAGAGTTCTCTGGGGGGCTCTCAGCCACCACATGCCTTCCTCGAGCTGTCTTCCCAGCATAAGGATGGGGCTGCTCACACCATCCTTATGCCAGGAGGAGGGCGAGACATACGGTGACAGAGAGTGCTCTCAGTTGCTATGTGCCTTCCTCTGCCATCTTTTTGCCATATTGACATAGTGGGCTGCTGTGCCTTTCTGCCAAGAGGAGAGGGAACATAAGGAGGGCCTGAGGTAAGCATCCAGGGCCCGTATCTGGCCCCCAGGCCATAGTTTGCCTATGCCTGGTCTAGTGGTTAGACATTGGACTATGAGTCTGAAGCTCAAGGTCTTCATCCCCACTTACTATTTAGAATCTAAATTGTAAAACAAATAGACAAACATTAATTTATGTATGTTTTATTTTATTTATTTACTATTTTATCTAAAAGTCCAACTCAGTGTTTTATTTCTATATATATTCAAATGCTTGAATTTTGGTTTTTAAATTATTTACCCTCAAGTGCCGACTCTATCAGGAGGAATAATTACTTTTTTTCTTATAGCATGCTCATAAGCCTTTTCCGAGTCTCCGCCACCCGTCCTCTAGCTGTCTCTTCCTTTTGATGTCCATGGAGTAAAACTTTACTCACATGGAACAGGGTATAATTCACAATAGTATGAACAGAAATAAAAGATGTCTGGAGACTTTCTTAGGTTCTACTTGTCCTTAAATATTACTTTTCTGGATCAGGCATGCTTCTCTAGGTAGGACAGAGATAACACATTTTTGATCTAACTGACCAGTTCTCTTTCAGAAAGTGAAATTTTAATTAAATGAGTAGTCTCCTTTCCTTAACAAGCAATATTCTAACTTTCTCATAAGATTCTGAACTGATTTTAATGACTGTTTTAAGGGTTTTTAAAAAGATTTTTTCCTCCAAGTAAAGTCTTGACACAGTATTTTAACTATAACATTTCAAAATGGAACAGTAAAGGCATTGTCACAAATGTTAGCTTTCAAAGGACACAGGCATTACCTTTTTCTTTTCCTCTGGTTTTCAGAGATTCTGAATTTGAAAGAAAATGTATTATATTAAAATAGCAACTAGCCCAAATCTTCATTATCGTTTAATGTAAGTTAAGCTTTCAAACTATGCATTTATTTTTTCTATTATGTGCTGTGACCTTACTCTACCACACTATTATCTGAAATATTGGTTATATATAATGCCATTCCTTTTAGCCAGTGCCTCAGAAGCCACAAGTCTAGAAATTTGTTGGATGTTGAAAATTTCACTTATTTAAATAAATTTAATTAAATTAATCAAAAAAACAAAGTTAAATGTATTGTTTATGGTCTTTTAGGAAGAACTTGAAACAAATTAGAAATATACTTAAAATTTATTAAATGGACACAAAATGTACCTTAGATTGGAGGTGGTGAACTATCATTTATTTAAATTGCATTTTAAATATTCCACATGTCACACTTTTAGACAACATTTCTGTAGTGGGCCTCAATTGAAAGCCAGTTTACAGAATCATTTTTCATACAAAAGGGAACTCATTGACATAATGCCTGATACTCTTGGTCCCTCATTTGTAAGGAATGTACTGTGCAGTGTACTTGTGGAGATACATAATTCATTTTGCCAGTTTATTCATTTACTATATTTTAATTGCCTCTACATCCAATGAACAATTAAGGTGAAGCACACTAAACTGAATAAAAGATGTAAGCCTCAAGCCTGTATAGAGATTAATAGTAGATTCAGAGATACACATTAATTATTGCAAACTTAGTGAATAATGTTGACTTCAAAGGCATCTGAAACACAGCCAAAAGAAGGCTAACCTAATTTCCTGGGCAGGCAGTTCAGGACTAGGTGTGCTGATATACAAAAAGTCCTGTCTCCATTACTGACTACCACTAGCTGGTGGGACATATTGGCAGGCCCATATGCATTGAGCCACCCTTTGAAATATCTTCTACCCAAGTCATTTAGAGTTTAAGAGGAATGGGTCAACATTCTTCTTAATTGAGTCAGTAAACAAACTGGATGCTACTGCAGCTGTTACAGAACACTGGTATTCTGTGACCTGTACAAATACAATTGTAAAATTATATCTCAACATTGTTTTGCACTTGACAAAGTGTTTTGATGCCCTTCCATAGTGTTTCCAATTACAAAGTACTGGATCTATCTAATTAAGCCATGGGTCACTTTTGGCTAGGTCCACCTTTCCAGGAAGGTAAATATCTGGTACACCAATCATAGTTGTAAAAGCTATGCCTGGCTAGTGGCCACCTCCGCTATCTGCACTACATGACTACCAAGAAGCAGCATTGCATGCAAGAGCCTCTAAATGTGTATACCTCATCCTTTAGAGATGACCACAAATGTGGTATTGGCAACATATGTTCTCATGCATACAACACCACTGTCTGGGAATACAAAAATATTGAATTAGCCAGTGTACAGATCAAAAAGATCTCCCTTTTCTCATGACTGCAAAGCAGGTGTACGTTCATGGCAGCTAGAACATGGGGTAGAAAGGACAATCATCCTATGTCCCTAAAATACTTGAGCATGTTGATTGTAGGATGACAAGACCAACCTAAGTGGTCAAAGTAGATGTTCCCTATGCCTGTCAACTGAGAACTCTTGTTTCCTTCCTAATGGTGTTACTGTTCCATAGTTTTATTTTTTCTTTCTTCTATCCATTTGCTTTATCTCCTGTTTCTCCTATTACTATTACTACTAGTAGTACTACTATTATTAGTATAAAATATATTTATACCTCGCCTTTCTTCCTGTGGGCACACAAGGCAGCTAATAATCCACACTAGACAAGTTTGAAAATTGCAATACAAAAGTTAAAAAAACCTATTAAATAATAATGGTGTGGCAAAAACAAGATTAAAATACAATAAATACACTAAAATTGCCTTTAAAACTTATGCCCCCCATTCCACCCAACTTTCCCAAAGTCTGTCTCTTATCCTTCCACAAATGTCTGTTGGCAGAAAAAGGTCTTTCTTTCGGAAGGACAGCAGGGATGGAGCCATCCTGACTTCTTTGGAGGGAGTGCCACAGTTTGGGAGCAGCCCAGTAGTAATCTGACATCTTCCTTCTTCCCAGCTTCCCTTTTATGGATCCTTAAGTAATTATTGCTCAGTTTCTTCTTAAGTTGCTACAGTTTATCGTTTATTTCTCTCTGGACTTTTTCACCTTCTTATCACTGAAACTTAACTTCTTTTCTATGCTACTGCTATTTTAGCTGTCCTCTCCTTTTTCTCATACAAGCCATTATGAGGATATTATCATACCAGTCTCAATTCTTTTTGCAAACAACACAATTTTTCAACATTTGGAGCACATGCTGTGAAAATTTTCCCCTCTGCATTTATAGATTTTCCATCCATCGGGTCCATTTTCAAGTTTTATTTCTCTTTCTTGGTTGACTTTCTTCCTCTCAGATTCTCACGCTTATTATGGATTATTTTAATATCCATGTAGATGTTTCTAAAGATCCTGCTGCCTTACATTTTCTTCCTCTATTGTCTTTTTTGGGTTGAAGCTTTGTTCTGATTCACCTAGACATTCCCTTGGCAATTGTCTTGCTCTTGTTCTTATTAAGAATTGTTCTATCTCTTGCTTTTCAGTTACTGCATTTCCTTCATCATCTTGTTTCTTTTGTGCTTGCTCACAATACACCTTCTTGGAATTCTGTTACTAACTTATTTCAAAATCTTAATTTGGCAATTCTAAGGCCTTTTCACAAGCATTGACCTCTTCAATTCTTTTGGTTTCTTGGATTCAACTCTTTATTTACTCAACTCTTGATAGTTTTGCCTCTTTGTCAATGTGTACAACCTTCTATCAAATCTCAGTATTGGCATACTCCTTTTATTTGGTATCTTCATCCTTGAGGACACAGTTCAGTGTTTCTGGATGAAAATTAAGAAATGGGCAGGGTACATTCGTTATAATTACATTTTTTTATAAATGTAAAGTCATCCTTCTTTCCCTTATGCTATCTTTTTTTCAAATAGAAATAATATAGGGGTGATTTGTGGTTTCCAGGCTGTATGGCCGTGTTCTAGTTCTTTGCAGCCCGGAAACCACACAACATCCCAGTGATTCCGGCTGTGAAAGCCTTCAACAATACAGAAATAATACACTTCATTTACTAATGTGTGGTACTCAGAGAGACTCCTTTCCACCTTTTATTCTTTTTTAAACCTTTTCTTCCACATCTTCCACAAGGATTGCCTCCTGATATTTTTGCAACTTTCTTTAATACTGAAATTGAAATTATCTGTTCTCATCTTGCTACTCCTGAATAGTCCTCATTACCAACATATCAGAGGTTTATTTCTTCTAAGTCTACTTCCATTCCATCTTGTTAGATGAACTATCCAAAATATTGATACTTTGAATTCTACTACCTGCTCTCTCTTTTTTTAATTTTATCTTTATTCAGCAATTTTTACATATACTACCTGCTCTCTTGATCCTGTCCCTTCTCACTTCTTAATTATTGTTGTGACTTCCATTTTCCCTTCTGTTCTCTATTTTAATTTATCTTTATATTTCTACTGGTCTGTTTCCTTCTGAGTTGAAACATGTTACTTTTTTCCAGTTCTTAGGAAGTCTTCATTTGATACATCTTCTGTTTCACTGTTATCCTTGTCATTCTTTGTTGTTTGTTTGTTTGTTGGCATCTAATGATTGCCAGTTGTAAGCCGCCCTGAGTCTCCCCTCGGGGGTTGAGAAGAACGGGATATAAATGTTCAAAATAAATAAAATAAATAAATTGTTGTTGTAGTTATTGGATTCACTAATAATTTTAGGTTTACTAGTTCATCACTCAGTGAGTTAACATCTTATCTTTCAGATGGGTCATTTAATATGGTAGCTAGATGTCATGAATCTTCTTCTGTTCCTCTTTTGGTTGAGATTCCATAGGATACTGTTCTGAACTCTTTGTTGTTTTCTCTTGTATTATATTTAGGCAGTCTTATCAGTTGTTGTGGTTTTGAATATCATCTTTATGCTGATGATATTGAAATGTGCTTCTCTACTCTGGAATTCCCTGCTGACAGCAACCATCATTATAGCATGCATTTCAGCTACTTCAGGTGGATGCTTCATTGTCACCTAAAACTTAACATGACAAAGATGGAACTATTTATTTTTCCTCAAAATCTGTTTTTATAATATACATTTTCCATTATGGTTCCCATTTTTCCTGTGAATTAAGGATAGTTTTAACTTTGTTTTTTACTCTTTGTCTTTTGTTCCTCACATTGAGGCTGTAGCAAAGTCATGTTGATTATTTTCTTTATAGTATTGTCAAAACCAGACCTTCCATTATCTTCTTTCTAATGTCTTCCATTATCTCACCTTAGTCTGCTGGTTTCCATTAAACATTTTGATGCCTAGACTATTGTGCTGTCACACCCAAGCTGCTCTAAATGTCTTTAGTGTGAATGTGTCTTAACTTTCTATCATCATGAGGGATTGTGGTTTACCTTCCTGTTTGAGCAAGAACTCCCATAGAATCAAAGTCCACTCTATTGCTTTCAAGAAAATATAACAATGTATTCATTAGTCTTGGGCCTATCTCCACACAGGCACTATCTCGGTTTCCCCACAACAAAATACATACTTAAAGTTTGAAGGTAACTGTTGTTCTTGAAGTGACTGCTCGTGAATAATTCTGGAGATGAAGGACAGATGAAAGATTTCCTTGCTCACTTCTCTGGTACAGTGGCTTCTGGGGCATCCAATGCCCAAGGTGTTCAGGCTGAAGGCTGAGAGAGCAAGTATCTCCTATTGAGGACTGGCACTGACTCCGCTGGAAACTCCACAAGCTGTCACTGACCAGCGGTAGATCAGCATAGCCTCATGAGTTCCCAGAATGGTAATAGTGGTAGTCTTGGCTTGAAATGGCTTGTCCAAGCCTGGGCCTCACTGGAACCAAGTATAGACACATCTTGCTTCCAAGATTCCTTGGTGGTGATAACCTTAAACTAAAGATGGTTCCCTTTTTTCTGGCAAACTTTCTACTCCACACTAGAATGGGTTTCCTTAAGCTCCACCCTCATAAAACTAACAGAAAAATGACTATTCTCAAGCTGTGCGTGAGGCAGCCCAACAAAATGAGGTGCGGCCTATACAGTTACATCACAAACAATCTTTTTGGTTTATTGTCTTGATCATGCTACCACATGTTTGATATCTCCTTATTAGTTACACATTCTTTCTAGGATTCAGTGCTGGCTTCTTGCTTTAATGTTCAAACCCTACACAATCTAGCTCTTTTCCTTCCCAGTCTTTCAATCCGTATTTCTTTTTACAAACTTACTTGAAATCTGTGTTTCTATACTACCACCGAAATAAGAGACCAGGCAACAGTATGGATTGAACTATGGACAAATTTATTTAAATGTTACCTGATTTAACTTTATGTGACTTGCAACATGTAACTTACGGGGCATTAACCTGGTGTGGATTTAAGTTGAGGTAGTGACCTACGCCTCGGTTAAGTTGGGCGAAACACCTGGGTCCCCGGAAGTAGTAAACTATAGTGTTTCCAGGGTGACCACACAGGTAAATGTATGAATAATTCTGCCTCAAGTCAAAGAGTTTTACTGAGGCCAGAACGCTCCCCATTTCAAGGCAATTTCTGTTTGCCTTCACCCAAGTTATGTAAACCATAGGTAAGGGTTTCTGTTCCTGGCCTATGTCACAAAGGGGTGCCAAATCCATAGGCAAATGTAAACCTATGACTGCTTTCCATCACAGGTTATAGGGGTAAGTGTCTTATCCCCCACCAAGTTATCCAAAGTGGCCTTAATGCCCCTTTGCAAGTCACCTTGTGTACAGCTTGGTTCACTGTCTTTCTAACTGCATCAAGCTTCTTGACGTCACTGCCACCTGGCACTTGAATCTCGGTATAATATCTGACCACACAATGTGGGTGTGAGGCCATGCCTCCTTGATCTTCTGAAAATTGGCAAAGCCTGGATAACCAAGGCTTTACTTTTAAGCAGGCCCAGGTTGTTTCCACCAAGTGGATCATAAGCACATCAGGGAAAGCCCACTCCCTGATGCATTGACAACACTTGGAAGCTAGTAAAAAAATATACAGGTAAATATAGAATGAAAGTGCCACCCGTGCGGGAGTGGTTAGCTATATGCTTATTATGCACATCAAAGTAGATATCTTCAGTCCCCCACGCTACTGGGCCTGGCAACAATCAGTGCAAGTGACACCAAAGCCTGCCTAAAGGGGTAATACCCCGTGGGGAAGAACCTAGATAGAATATACATAATACAAGCCGTAGCCCTCCAGCGAAGGACGATCCAATGTCAATCAAAAACATCAACACATACCGGCAGCAGGCCTAGAAACCATCTGGCTAGCACATCAAAAATGCAGCTCTGAGGGGTGGATATATAAATCCCCACTGAACCCCCCAGTCCCCAATACCGTCCAGGCGCCACTCCAGAGTCCTGTCCGTGGGCATGTCCAGCCGGCCGAGGAGCAGAAGCGGCGGCCCAGCGCGATTGGAAAAAAGCCGCGCCGTCCCCGCGTAGCCCCCCCCGTGCTGCTGGCATGTGGCAAGGTCTGCTGACGTGTAGCGTCCTGGAGTGGAAATGGCGCACAATAGATGATGCACAGCCAACAACAACGCCCTCTGTGATGACGTAGACAAGCTCCCGAGAATGGGAGGGACTGGACGAGGCCGCCGGGAACTCCCTATGGTGGGGCAAGGTGACGTCAAAGAGGCAATCCCAGCGTCGTCCCGACGTGCCTCCTGGTGTGTAGACGTAGCAGGGGGAATCCCCAATGATGGAGGGCGGACGTAATGGGAGGGGGTGGGTTGGATAAGTCAGGGCGATCCCGTGAGCGCCAATGCTTATTGTGTGCCAACCACAGTGTCCAAAAGCACAGAGGTCTGGGTCTGCAGGAGAGCTGTAGATCAAACTCAGGCGTATCCATTCCGCCCCTTGTCAGATGCAATGCCCTGACGCAGGCAGCCTTGCGGGTGCCCCACACGTCCTGGGGCCCACCCAGGAAGCAATGGGCGGCGACCAAAAAAATTCCAAAACAATAGCCAGACCAACACGAATTTGTAGAAAGATATCAAAATGAGTTTATTAGGACCACAGTCAATAGCTGTGCGGTCCAGGCAGTGAACTATATACTGCCAGCGCACCAATACACAAGCACCAGTTCTATCCCAATGCGAGCCCAGCCGCGGGGCTGGCTGCTCCCGCAGCTGTAACAACAACGCCAACGGGTGATGTACAGTCTTTTAGGAGGGTCCCAAATCCCGTTTCGCAGGTAAGTATCTACAGCTTCGTCAGGGCGTTTCAATAAGACATACAACCATTGTATTGGTGATGGAATATCTACATAATCCTACAAATAAATACAAATGTACAAGACATCAGCTAAGTGAACAGGAAACCAAAATAGAAGCATAAACATCATGTGAATCAATACATTAGTCATATCAATGAGCAAAATACTCACCAAATCAAGGAAATACAGGAATATCAATAATGTGGATGGATTCCACCAGGTCAAATGTGACCCACAGGTAAGTCTAATGCCTAGCCAAAGGGGCTTTATACCTGGAGCAGGTGTGGAAGGGGAGGAGAAACAAGGCAAGGGTGGAACAGTCACACCCAGTTCAATTGGAAGGAGGTTATGTAACCAAAGTTTGTATGTTCAATACCTCGTTGAGGCCAGCAGGTGTCTCAGTGGATAAGAGAATGATCCATTTAGATTCAGCTCTCATGAGAGCTGTGTGGTTGTCCCCATACTCCCGAGTAGACATTTTTTCTAGTCCCATGCATGTAAAGGAATCATGAGGATGCTTGTAGTCAAAAAAATGTTTGTACAGGATGGAATCAACGGCACCATTCTTGATTCTCGACCTATGTTCACCCATTCTAACGCGTAACTGTCTAGTGGTCTGGCCCACATAAACCTGGTGGCAGGGGAAAATGAGGGCATAAACGAGATTGGAGGAAGCACAAGTGAAGAAGCAGCGTATATCAAAAGATTTGGATTTGAGTCTGTTGTGTATGGCAGGAGTGGTATTAATTTGGGCACATACACTGCAGTGGCCACAGATTTTGGTGCCTGGTCTGAAGGAACTCGTGGGGGGTGAATCCCTATGATGGTTCGTATGCACCAGAATATCTCTGATGGATCTAGTTTTTTTGTGTGTTACCATAGGTGGCATTTCAAGACCAGGTATACCCGCGACTAAAGGCCAGTATTTCCTCACTGCGTTCTGAAGGCTCTGCGAATGTGGGGTAAACCTAAGTGGCCAGACACGTCTGGCTGTGTGGTGCGTTCTCTCTGTGGGCCAAAATAGGGTATCCCTAGGGATGTTTCTAACCCTATGGAGGGCAGTATCAAGGACCTGATGTGGGTAACCTCGCTCCTCCAAGTCCTGCATTAGTAAATTAGCCGCAGCAGCGTGGGGGACTGAAGATATCTACTTTGATGTGCATAATAAGCATATAGCTAACCACTCCCGCACGGGTGGCACGTTCATTCTATATTTACCTGTATATTTTTTTTACTAGCTTCCAAGTGTTGTCATTGTTCCTAACAAGATTAACCCCTTTGTGTCTTTTTGGTTTGCACTCCCTGATGCAAACAGTAACAGGCAAAACCATACAAAAAGAGGCTTTTTCTGCCTCTCCACTCAATACTGGCCAGGGATGCAAGACCCAGATGCTGTCCATAGGGACATGCCTGTCTCTCCTCTCAGTGTACATAGCTGTGGTCACAAATCAGAACCCACCATCTATGTACCAGCAACCTCACATCTGAAAAGACAAAGAAAGTAGTGCAACAAAACAGGGTGAACATAAGAATGACAAGCTTTGGACTTCCATCTGCCCAGAGTTTCAATTTTGTTCACATTGTAGCCCATGGCTGCCGTTGTTGAGGCAGCCCCAATCTGAAAGGAATGTGTTCCAAATCTTTTTTCTCCAATGCCCAGAACTTTGAGCACTCTAGATGTGACTAGGATGCTGTCCTGGTGAGTGGGACACTCTTCTGGTGACAAAAAAAGAGGTCCGGCTACATCCCCCCCTTAGAGCCACATAACTTGCCATAGCCTTAAGTGAACATAAATCTGCTGATAAGCCCAATAGAAGTTCCAAAAGCTTTGTGATCAGTTTTAGACCTTTTAACAAACAGGTGCAACAATTTGGGTGCCAATTTCCGGTCTGTAAACATCAAAGCTCACTGAAATTGATTAGATTTTGAAACCAGTTCACTAATTCTAAGAGCAGCAAAATGTCATACTATTGGCTGCGTGAAACAGGCATTCTTTGTACTAGGAAGAACAAGCCCATAGCCAAATTTGCTTGAAGTCCTTCAAAATTACTAGAGTAAGGAGCTGTTCCATATCACGGGATTTGTCTTGCTCCTGTTGCCATAGTTCCAAAAGTTTGTGGACCCAAAAATCTGTAGTAATGTCAGGAAAGCTCTGGGTATTGAGCCAAAAAGCCAAAGCAGGCATCTTTATGTAGATGGACTGCGGAGCCAAACATTTTCTTTTAAGAAAAATAGAAAACTGTATGGTGTTCTACTGGGACTGTCATGCCCAAGCCTGATGTATAATTTTGCCTGAATTTCTTGAGAATTATTGGATGGCTTTGATGTATGACCTCCTAGAACTCGGCAACAAAGACAATCTGATGCCCCTTACGAATTTGTTGTTCCAATATGCCATAGATGGCCCGACATGGGTTCCTGCCAAATATTGGCGCAGCTTGAATAGCTCCATCTGTATACTGGACAGAGCATCAGCTATATGAAATGTATGAAATCAAATATTATGCCTCAGGCAGTGGACCATAAAGTAATGTACTACCTCCATGATTCTTAATAATTTAGAAGTCAATTAATTAATAACCGGAACAATGTCCATGTTGTCACACCAAAAATTGTGAAATTTTACACTGTTGTGTTTGCAAACTCCTGTATCCACAACATGTCTGCCACCAGGATGTGGAAATATTCTAAAAATATGAAATCTGATGTATGCCTTTGGGATGCTGGGTGGGGGCTATGTTTCAGCACATGAATGACCATTCAAGTAAACTTCAAAGCCCAAGGTGTCTGAGGCATCAGATGCCACCTTCAGGGCATTTTTAACAACAACTCCTGCCTCCAGAATGAAACCACACTAGCAGGTCAGCTTTGATTAGTGGTGGTGAGGGAATGTTGGCTTTGATTAGTGGTGGTTAGGGAATGTTGCTCTGGATATGGCATCACAATAAAACCCTGCCCAGAGCAACCACCCTACAAGTGAAGTTCAGGTGACCAATAAGCTCCTGAAACTCCCCAAGTGTTTCCTTGCTGCATTTAATAAATGATTCTAATAACTAAATCTGAAACTTGGGGGAGATAATCTTAAGAACGGCTGCACAGTATCAGTTTTGATACCTAGGAATGTCAATTGTGTAACAGGGCCTTTAGTCTTCATCCTCCAAAGTTACTCCTAATTGTGCAGTCAAATGTTGAAAAGACTCCAGCAGTGGCACATTCCCAGGAGCCAGCTGTCCCAATAAACAAAAAAAAATAATCTAAATAGTGCACCATGCATTTTAGTCCAGTTTTGCATTTCAGTGCCCTTTCACGTAATGTACTAAAGTTCTTTAATTCTGAACAGGAGACTGAGCAACCCATTGGGAGTGCCTGGCCAATATAATTAAAGCCCTTCAAATTGGAAGCAGTTCGAAATCCTGGAGGTTCACAGGGAGAAGGTGAAATGCCGACTTAATATCACACTTTGCCAGCTGAACACCCAGTCCACAGCTTCTAACTATGTGCACAGCCATGTTAAAAGTAGTATAGTATACTGGGCGGCACTCCTTGAGAATCGCATCATTCACCGATCCACCCTTGGGATAGGACAAGTGGTGAATGAGGCGAAATTCCCCTGGTGCCTTTTTAGGAACTATTTCTAATTGAGAAACTCTAAAATGAGGTGTAGGTGGTGCCAAGAAAGGACCTAAGACCCTACATTCTTTAACTTCCTTGTTAATCTAACTATGAGTTCCATAATTATTACAGATTTTAAATTGCAAGCCCAAAAAGCTGAAATACAAACTTAGTTCACATTAAAGACACTCCATTAAAGATTGAGTCTTGCACAGAAATCTGCTCTCTATGGTGGTTTGTTGGAATGCCCAAAAATAAATCTGGTAAAATGGACATCTGTATCTGTGCCAGAATCTAGGTCTACATTTAGGTTATTTATCTTATTTTAACAAAAGAGAACTCACATATTTTCAGCAAAGTCTCAAATTTCTAGCCATCTTCCTTTTCCTTTTCTTTTTTGTTTTAAGGGCAACAATTATGGTACATCAGGACTCTGAAGAAGATTCAGAATAAAAGTGTTCCCCTTTAGTTAAGGTTACAACAAAAAGGCTGCACCATTAAGAACCTCAAATTATATTGCTAATAGGAAATGGCATCTGTTGTAATGATAACTTGAAATGTAACACTTGTGATCTAGTTGATTAATTCTTTAGAAATGCCAAAGATCAGACTGACCAGGAAAAAGTGCCTCCGAAAAATAAGCAAAAAACTGCAGAAACCTGACACATTTACTTTTTTTTACTTCAGTTTCAAATGAGTGTTGTGCATTTCTTTCAAAGGTAGGTCTAGATTCTATAGTACTGATATACTTTATTCAGACTTGTTGAACAAATGTGTCTTAGATTAGCTTGTTTAATTGTAGCCTTTTTTAAAAAAACTGTGATTAAAGTCTTAAGACAGGTATTTCTTAAAAAAGTTAATTTGTACATCATTAAAAAGCTTAAAAAGTTGTTATTTTCAGAGGAAAGCTTTTGCTTTCTATTTGCAATTACTGTGTTTAATTAGGGAACACAAACAGGACTTTTAGAAGTGCTATAGCTTTCCAAATAGATTTGGATTAGAATTGCCAAAAAAATTCTATGGGTACTACATAGGGAATAGGTTGTAACTAAGTTCAGTTTGCAACAATGTGCAACATCATTAGATGAGTTATATTGTGTATGTGTGTGTGTTCATAGTACAGCAAAAATAGAAAAATAAAACACACAAAGAGGGAAAATAACCACATTAGTAATATATTTCTATTCAAGTTGATCAAATGTCCCTATACGTCCATTTGTAAATGCCATGTGTACATCATATTTCAAGCACCATACAACTTCATAATGATCAGAGGACACCTCTGATTTAGTTTCCTGGCTTTGTGGAACTAGAAAAAGGTTTTAATATTCAATGACATATTATGTCAAATGTTTGAAGTGATTCTAATGACTTTAATATCTATCAAATTCAAAACAACTATGCAGGTTTGCAGTGTGTTCCATCTATCTATCTATCATCCTTGAGATGACAGTCAGAACCTGAGCTAGGAACCTGAAAAAAAATCTAAAAATGTTATACACTGGCACTCTTTCTTTCACTCCTATGACCCTACTATTAACATGAGTATCGCCACTCCAAATATTGACCAGTGACACTGCCTAATTATGTTTTCTACTCAAATACTTGGTAGAGATTTAGCAGTGAAATGCATTGTCTCTTTGGGTGATTTCCTGTGAATTCTTCTGATGTATTTTTTTAAAATTATGGCATGCCTGTTGGTCAAGGGCCGCACAGAATCTAGTTTCCCATGGGAAACCATTGATGATATCGGAAAAGAGTACCTGTTGTAGAAGTTCTGCATATTTTCATTTTTCAGTCAAAATCCTTTGAATTGGAATCAGAATATATGTATATGTGTATATATAGAGAGAGTAGGGAGATGTATAGTTCTATCATCTGCAGTTCTTTAAAGAAGTTCTTGCTTAGGATAGGACAGCATCAGCACCAGCTAGACTATTGAGAAGAAATGAAGGGACAAAGAGAAGTGCTGGCTGAGGATTTTTTTTCTTTTAGAGGGCAAGTATAACATTTTGATTTATACTACATGAGACATAAGTTTGATTTATTTCGCACAGTGCTTTGTTTCAGATTCACACTGTAGTTCAGTATTCTTTGTTCATATTTTTCCTATAATTAATTTTCCTAATATGGCTTAGAGTTTATTCAAAATTGGGAAAAAACATTTCTTTATCCTTGTTATCTTTCCCCCCCGATGCGCTTATAATACAAAGCACTTCTTTGTCTGATATTAAGAAATAACAAATTATACCCTGAATTTGCTCAGCCAGCCCCAGAAATACCCTATGGCTTTATAACCTAGGAACAGAAGATAAGGTCAGAGATAAAATGTCATGATGTTCTCTGAGGAATGCATCTCTGAAATCACACCACAGAGTTCACTAAATATTCAGTGTAGGGCTTATCTATCCATAGGTTGAAAGAACAGTGATTATAGACTAAAATAAATACCCATTTATAGCGCATTTTCTCAGAACTCCAAAAGTCCATAGGTGTGACAACAGAATTTAACATTTCATCTGAACTAGCCAACATAATAATGGTGATAGATAATGGAGTTGCAGTTATAGATAGACCATGTCGTTCAGCCTTGGAAGTACATACATGGGAGGTGATTGGGGCACAATATGTCCTTCCTGTTTTGTTTTGTTGCTCTGCTACTTTTCTCAGGCATGACACACAACTTAGAATACAGCTTTCTTAGTCATATAGGAGCCCCTGGTGGCACAAACACTTGTGCCGCCAGGACTGGTGACCAACAGTTCAATTCTGGGGAGAGCTGGTTGACCTCCCTCTGTCAGCTCCAGCTCTCTGTGCGGTGACATGAGAAAAGTCTCCCACAAAGATGGTAAAACATCAAACATCCAGGCGTCCCCTGGGCAATGTCCTTGCAAACGGCCAATTCTCTCACATCGCTCCTGACACACACAAAAGTCACATAGAGAGTTCCCATGTATAGGTCAAGATTTCTTTTCTAGAACCTAGCCTTTCTTCTCATAGAAATGTTTCCTGCAAAGTTCAAGGAGGAACAGGGCTATCCTCCTTGTTTTCCTCTCACACTTCCTCTTGTTTTTGTTTTGTAATTTACAAATAGGACTAAGGATAGAGTTATAGAAAATATACCAGGTTCGCTTTCTCAAGTTGTCTACTCCTAATGGTGAGAGAAACAGCACAATAAGTCTCCCTATTCTGCCCTAAAGTCACTCTTGACAAGCAACTCTTTAGACCCAACTAAAATCATGGTCAAATTAGTTTAATACTGCTGTATTATTACTTATCCCTCACTTTCAATCTCTTTATAAAACTGTTTTTGAATTCACATTTTAATATACACTGGATTGAATGCTAAACTGTTTCACATAAATAGGAGGAACATTTTACACCAGCTAATCTCTGCTCAGTGTGCAGTCTGTTTGACCTCATTCCAAAATATTTCCAACAATTTTCAGCCCTTTTGGAATTGATATTGAGTAATTTTGGGGTTGCCAACATTTCCCCCCATAAATGTGAAGCCTTATATTTGCATGCAAATACAGTTTGGGAACAAACAAATGTTTCTAATAATAGTGTAGTATGATGACTCTGGTTGTTATCTTTAATTGGAAACCCATAATATAGCCTATTGTTATATTTCCCATAGTATTGCTTTTAATAGAACTATGCACAAATATCTGCTCTGTTGGAGCGGGAGAGCAAAATTGGAGAGGGACATTTCCCATCTTTCCCCACTTTGCTATTTGTCATGATAGTGGCACCACTTTCCTAGATCCTGACCGCTGTGTTGGTGTCTTTCCTTTAGTTGTCTTTGCAGCATTTTCAGAGTATTAACTCCATTTCTGTGATAGTCTCAATAGGCTTAACGTTGGGAGTGGGTGTTGCAAAGCATCATTGAGCCTTACCCAAGTAACCTACCACCAAGTTCAATACAGACAGTAATGAGACTAGATCAAGCCAAAGTTGTGCTTAGCTAGCACACAAGCTATTGTCCCCAAAATGTGATTAAGGGGATATATATATATATATATGCGCACTACTTTGGAATTAATACTCTATTTTTGTCGTTGCAAACTATAGCCCCTTAAGAGTGTTCTGGCATGGAAATCATCTGCATAATTCATCATAGAAGTACATGAGATATTTGGCAGTCTGTATTCATTCAGGGTGCTCTGTAGGAAAAGCAAAACAGTTAAAATGTCACTTCTATTCATAATTTATAAGCTAGTAGCCAAAGTAACGAACAGTAGCAGAAGGGTCTTTTAATTGAGTATGCTGTACTTTTTATCTTTGGTATTACATTTTAAATGATTTAAAATTATTTTATTTCATGTTTTGAATTTAATTGTTTCTTTGATTCATTTTTAAATGTGCACTGATTTAGCTTTGGGGGTTGGGGGTAGTTTATACTTAAGGACACCTTGGGTCTCACGTTGGGGAAAACGTTGGAAGATAAACAAATATTTTAAGGTCTCATAATAATTTAGCTCTGTTCAATAACATTTATTTTTGGCATAAAGCAGTATTTTCAGAGGACTCTGACTTGTTCTTTTTGCTCTTTCCAGTGTTTTCATTGATCTTCTCTTTCATTGGTATTTCTGGTTTTATTGTGTTTCAAAGAGTATGAAAGGGTAAGATGTTTATATTATTGGCTTTGTTGGCGCTTTCATTTCCAGTACATTGCTAGACTACATTACAGCCATATACTCCAGTTTCTGAGTCCAGATTTGAACTGGATTATATGGCAGTGTGGACTCATATGATCCAGTTCCAAGCAGATAATCTGGATTCAGAAATTGGATTATATGGCAGTGTACATCCAGCCTAAGGTTCATTGCTCACATTGTTCACACAGTCTCACGAAGCCAGAGACCTAGTGCCTGACCAAACTCCAAGCCCTAGAATTCCATTGAATGTCACTACATTCAAAAATTGTGAAGTGTGAAAGGGCCCCATTGAAACCATCTGAGAATGGATACTTTCTGTAAATTAGACACAAATTTTCTGAAGTATACCAGTGGGTTTTTTTAACTGTGCCACAACAGCAGGCAGCAATGTCATAAAGGTAAGAATGTATTCTTTGTCTAATGGGTTTCTTGAGCAATTTGGTTTTATAAGGCTGACTTGGTGTTTACATTTTAAGAACCGTTTAGGTTTGCCATACAAACGTTTAAAATATAAAGGTCCAGAAATTTTCAAATGCAGTTTAAGAAAAGCATTCAAGGTGTACCTCTCCAAGTGTAATATCTATACATTGTTCTTTGGTATCATTGGTACTAATGTGTAGAGCTGTTCCGACCTTATTTCTCTCATGCCATGTTAAATATATTAAAGTTCTACTTACATTCTATTGCTGAATTTTAATGACATAGGTTGGACTTAGCCATTGCAATTTTGGTTATTGTGGAAATCTGAATTCTCTTGCAACCACTCAACAATCAATATTCCTGCCCAAAACTTTCATCTTGTAGATGGAGTTTCTCAACCACATCAGTGTTGGATAACAAGGGGATCTGTGGGTACACATCCAGCTATTTCCATAGTTGAATGTGCTGCCAGTACATAATCTGCATGGCCTCTGGAGGTCTCTGTGCTTGCTTGTTATATTGTATCTGTCTACAGAAAAATATGTGGGAAAGTGGAAGCTACACAACTTACTGGGTAGTTTGGTGTGGGGCTAACATTGGAAAAATGTGGCATTGGAGACATTGCTACATGATATATTTAGATCTCTAGATGTAAAACCTTGACCAGAACCCCTTGTGGTGCCTTAGAAATGAATATGTTTCCTTAGGAAAGCAACTTTGTAAATATCTGTTTTAATGCTGATGGAAACTACTGTGGGAGGATGTGTTTTAACCATTCCATTTTTAAAACTTACTGTCCATACACTTTTTTTTGAAGCCAGCTCAGATTGTATCCACACTACACAATTACAGCAGTCTGATATCACATTTATTGCTTTGTTGCAAATGCATCCTAATGAAGTTGATTAAGTACTTCAAATTCTCTTCTAGACAGTTTTAGTATTTAGTGATGGATTAGATCTCTGACAAAAATAAATCCAAAACCCCAAGAGTCTACCTGAATGAGCCATGGCAAATTGCTATATTTAGACCTTTGAATGGTTTTCTGAAAGTCCATCAAGTCACCCTGTAGCACTTTTCACTGCTTAGGTCAGTGGTTCTCAACCTGTGGGTCCCCAGATGTTTTGGCCTTCAGTTCCTAGAAGTCCTAATAGCTGGTAAACTGGCTGGGATTTCTAGGAGTTATGGGCTGAAACACCTGAGAACCGACAGGTGGAGAACCATTGATCTAAGCAGTGAAGTGTGCTACAGGGTGACTTTAAATCATGAGGACAACTCCAATTTACTCTGTCCAGAATTTCATTTGCCTCTTGATAGTTAATAGAGTAAAATTAAAACTTTGTTGCAAAGTAGACTAGAATAAAAATAAACATGACATTGGGCACCAGGTCACCTCCAACATAATCCAAAACTTATGATGTAAAATGTTTTGCTAAAAGATTATTCAGCAGGGGGAAAAAAGAAATAGCATTTTCGGGTGAGAAGCAATTTTTGATATGAGTTCACTGGTCCAGAAAATTGGTTTAATGCATTTTATCAATATAGTTACTGGTTTCTTATATTTTGCATTGTTTTCTTTTCTCTCATAGATACATACAGTTTAGCTTTGCAAACATCAGTAAAACTTTTTTCTTTTCTAATTAACCAATAGCATTCATCCCATCCTGTCCTGTTCTATTTTCTCCTTGCTGTGGCCACAGAAGAATTATGTGTGAAAATCAGATAAACGTGTTGCAAATTGTCAAAATTCAAATACATTAATAAATATATAAACCAAAGTGCAGAGAGATGTGTGTATCCTTTCTTTTCTACACATTGTGTTAATAAATATTGGCACCTGCACCAGATGAACAGAGCCACCCTTACCATTGCCAGATTGATCAATAACTTAGATCAGTGGTTCTCAAACTGTGCTTTGTGAAACACTGTGGGAGCCCCTTGCCCCCACCCCCAGCTCTCCCTGCCAAGGAAGCATACGGCATGTTGAGCCCAACTGATGCCAGCACAGCCTGTGGGGCCTTCCTGCCACTCCTTTGACTGTGCTTTTCCTGCATGGCAGAAACAGGTTGGACTGGGGAGTTCCTGGCGTTGCTCCTATTACTATTATTATTATTATTATTACTATTTCTATTATTATTTCAAAGGCTGGATTGTCATCTGTTAGGAATGTTTTGATTTGTGCTTGTATTGCATGGCAGAAACAGGTTGGACTGGGTGTCCCCTGGAGTTGCTTCTATTGTTTTTATTATTATTGGTGGTGGTGGTGGTAGTAGTAGTAGTAGTAGTAGTAGTAGTGGTATCACAAAGGCTGGATGCGGTCTTCCACTGAAATACTGTTAAGTTTATGTTGGTTAAAATTGTTCTTCATTTTGAACATTGTATTCTTTATTTCTGTCTTTCTTTCTGTCTGTCTTTCTTTCTGTCTGTCTTTCTTTCTTTCTTTTGCACTACAAACAAGATATGTACAGTGTGCATAGGAATTTGTTCATTTTCCCCAATTAGTTCACACAAACATTCTCCATCCATCTGCCACTGGCTCAGCTCATTCGTCAAATTTTAAAATGCAATGGAGCCCCTGCATTCGAAAGTTTCTTGTAGCTCCACAAGAAACTTTCCCTTCAAAAAGGGCTCAGTGGCTATAAAAGTTTAAGAACCCCTGTCTTAGACAGTTAGGCAAAGGATATCAAATTATATAAAGTCTGTTTGTCATTACGGCTATATACAATTTTAATATTGTTGTTGCGTGTCTTGTTGTGTGTCATTCCCAACTTATGGCAACACTACACATTTGTTCAGAAGCATATTTATTGAATTTAATTGGGATTTGTTGCTGTTGTTGCTGCTGTTGCTGTTGCTGCTTTTGTTGTGTGCCTTCAAAGTATTTCTATGGGGAACACAAGGTGAGCCTATACCAAGTTTTTATTGGCAATATTTGTTCAGAGTTCTCTCATTGCCTTTCTTTGAGGCTGAAAGAATATGCTTTTCTCAAGGTGGGTTTCCATGGTCGAGTGGTAATTCAGACCTTGGTCTCCAGAGCCATAGTCTAATATTCAAACAACTGCACCATGCTGGCTTCTATGCATCATCAATAGTCACAGACAACATGGTTCATTTATGTGAGTGGTAGAAAAGGAATTATATTGTTTCTTGACCTGTTTGTGGGCTTCCTATGGGGGAAACAATGCTGGGGTAGATAAACCTTATGTCTTGGTGTAACAGAGTTATTTTTGAGTTTATGCAAATTATGCCAAAGGCACAAAAAAACCTCAGACATTAGTGCAGTTATGGGTTTTAGCAAAAATTACTTTGGATAGCCATAATTATAACTAACAAGATATTTGTCACCAAATGGCTTGTTAACATTTATTCAGCTTACATCCAATATTTTATACTATCAAAACAGTTTGATTTGAATCAGAGCCATCTACATCCTCTTCTCTTTATAATTATAGAAGCAATTCTTCTGGCCACTTCTGCTGATGGCCAACAAATACTTCATTTGTTGCAATGAATAGAAATTACTGGGCAATCAATATTGAACAGAGAGATTCCTTTTGATTACACAAGCAACATAAGCTCATTTTCTGTTTTTGAAAATTCTCGGTTTGACATTTCTCTTTCTTTATTCCTGTTTACAGTGTAAATGTTTTGTTCCACTCAGAACTTCTTTGTTTGTTTTGCAAACAATTGTTAAGGCCAGGATTAGTGTGCAGGTTAATGTCTCAGTTTTTGTTTTCTCTGCTTCAGTGCTGTTCTATGTACTTTAGAATGCCTAGCACCAGAATTAGTAGTGAATAGAAGTGTCATAAAACATAAATGGGTAATTAGCATGATGAGCAGTGCAGTTTTTAGTTTATCTTATTAAAACCAAACAACCAATAAACCAATAAAATTAGTACACAGTGCCATGCCTGTATTCCATGACAGCTTTTTCTGTCTGCGGTGCTATATGGCATGGTTCCAAATCTCTGTTGTGCTGACATTTGCTCCTGGGAGGAGGAGCAGGGAAAGAGTCCATAAGGCCTAGACAACATAAACATCTGCTAGATTCATGAGCAGCTTGCAAAACTAATTCATCAGGGAGACACTCGGTCGATCAGCATTTCCATATTGGTAGATATTTTGCAGACCAGGGTGCACACCAGCAAGACCAATAACTATGTGTGTTATTTTGGAATTTAAAATCATCATGTTGAAGTGTTTTGCTACATAGAAATTGATTGAAATGGTGCTAAATATCTGCAGTGGAACACATACATACACACCCTCTGTGGGGGTGAGAAGAGCAGGGTAGAAATGACGTAAATAATAATACATACAATCTAAACATCATCTTAGTGGATTTATGTAACTACAATGTAGAGACAATTAAAATACATACAGATGGTAGAAAGTCAGCTAATAGAAATGGAAGGCAAGTCAGATGAAATCCCTTGTGATAGAGACCCAGAAACCTCGGTAATTTTTCAAAGCCTTTAATTTAGTCATCAGAAGTAAAGGCAGTACATGCTAATTACTCATTAGTCTTTTTTAACAGCCTACCTTTAAAATATTTTTTTCTTCCTGTACTTTGTAAATACTGGATAAAATCATTGAAATACCCTGTTCTTTAAAATAATCATCCCAGTATTTTGCTTCTCAATGCAGTGTAAATATTTTTGTAATGAAACATCCCTAATATCAACACATTTCAATTGAGCCCCTTCAGGAAGAGAGGTTGGTTTCTAAATACATTATCATCATCATTATTTTGAAAGTTGAGTTTAAGTGAATAGTTAATATATGTGTTAACCATTACTTTTTATAGTAATCCATATGAGAAGTGGATGTGTAGGTTGCAATGAATAAAAAGAACAATATCCTTGTAAACAAGGCATTGTGTGACTTAGGCCATTAACATTCACAAAAGTAAACATTAACATGATAGATAAAATCATTAATCAGTAAAAATGAATAAATTATCCAAAATAGAGATACATCTTATTATCCAATATGTATTTTGAGCACCATAATTATTTGGAATATTTAAAATATCTTATTTTAAATGTGGCAGCTGCACCTCCATTTCTTCTCAGAATATTTCATCAAAAATATAAGAAGATACCTTGACATTTGTATCATTTGGGGGAAAAACATGAATGAATTCCTATGCACACTGCACGTATCTTACTTGTAGTGCAAAAAACACTTTAAAACAATACAATAATTAAAATGAAGAACAATTTAAACAAATATAAACTTATTAATATTTAAATGGGAAGTGTGGGCCTGCTTTTGGCTGATGAGATAGGATTGTTGTTGTTGTTGTTGTTGTTGTTGTTGTTGTGTACTTTCAAGTCGTTTCACACTTAGGTTGACCCTGACTGAGGGCTGGGCAAATGACTTTGGAGGGCCGTATCTAGCCCTCAGGCCTTAGTTTGAGGACCCCTGCATTAAAAGCTCAATCCCCAGTCATTTTAAGGCCTATCTGCATGAAACCTACCACAATTTTGGACCCCATTTACATCTGCAGGCCTGCCAAGTTTTGGAACAATTCACCAATCTACTGACTTTATAGTATTGTTTTAAGTTCTTACCTTTTTGCCCAGCTTTTTGGTTTTCTCCTTCCTCTTCTGTTTTTGGGGGATTACAAGAAATGGACCACTGAATATTACAAATCACTTTCAGTCAAACAGATCCGGGCTTAAGCCTAATTATAATTTAAATTGGATAATTTCATCCCACTTGGCTAACATTTGTGTGGCCTATATTGTCTCCCCTCTGAAAAAAAAAAGGACTTCAGATATTCATCTTTGGGAGGGGTACAGGAAAAAAAAGACAATTGCTATTTAGGATTCAGAAAGACCTGTAAAACAATTCAACAAATTTAGATGCAAGCAACACAACCACTGATTGCTAAGAGCACTATCTAGTTTGATTGGAATCATTGTGCCTGTACTAGGATTGTAAATGTGTAAGAAAACCGTTCCAAAGTTTACAATGCTTCAGCAGCAGCCAGTGAGTCAATTTGCGATGGAAAAAATGTTTTCACCTGCTGCATAGCATATTGAAAGGAGAAGGCCTCACTTTTCAAAATTTAGAGAAGGAAAGTATCACATCTAATATTATGTGCTTGACTACTAGGCATGGGAACAAATCGAAAAATGGCGATTCTAAAATCAAATGGGGGGGGGGATTTTTGGGAGCGCGGGCCCAAGTTTGCCCAGGCTGGTCATATACCTACATTCTATGCACATGCAATAATACAGCAGTAATAGCAATGGGAATAAGAAGAGGTAAAATTCAAACCGAAGTGTTCTGAGTGGTCCCTGCTTCATGCAGTGCAAACGGGCTCTTCTTTGTGAGCCGGGAAATTAGCCCGGGAAAAGACAGCGTTTTCTGCTTGGGTGCACACACATACATATTCTTTGGGGGGTTGCTGCAGAATCTTCTCTATGAGGCCGGGATTCTGCAACAAATCCCCCTCCCAAGAATATGTATGTGTGTGCTCCCAAGCTGGCGGGCTAATTTCCGTTGTCACCGTTTGCACCGCATGAGCCCGTTTGCATGAGGCAGGGGACCACTCAGAATACTTCGGTTTTTGAATTTTACCTCTTGTTATTGTTATTACTGCTGTATTATTGCATGTGCATGGAATTAGGTATGACCAGTTGGATTACTTATAATATTAGGCAGTGGCACTTACAATAGCATTCATTCTATTATACATTAGGTTGGTTTCTCACCCCAATACTCTTTGATGCCTTAGATCCTGGCAGGGCAGGAGAGGCAGGAAAGCCTGGAAAAATGTAAACAGAGGATTACTCAGAAGTAAATCTGCAAGGAGGGCCCTTCATCCAAGTGCCCTCCTTTGCAGATTTACTCTGAGTAATCCTCTGTTTATTTTTTTCCAGGCTTCCTTCCAGCCGAGGAAGGAGCGAGTTTAGGGGCTTGCCTTGCCATAATATTGGCAAGGGAGGCGGGGGGGTGGTGAGAGAGAAGGAGGGTGCCCCCTTATGCCCCCTTACGACCTAATAACGACACTTAAGAAAATCCTGGCCCCGAGGTTCTAAAAAGAAAGTCCACTTCCTGGTTGGCATTCCAGGTGCGGAAACGCTCGAAAGTAGCATTTCTTACAAATTTCTTACGAATCATTTAATTTTCATAACTTTTTTCCCATGCCTATTGACTACTATGCAGTTAAGTGTTCGTATGAACTCAGATAGAATCATATAATCATAGAATAATAGAGTTGGAAGAGGCCTCATGGGCCATCAAGGAATCCATGCAATCCACTTATCTGTTTCTATGGATTCCTTATACCGAACTGCTGACTCTAAGCCCCCAAGGATCGAGACTCACCTTATCAAACCATTGCTTTGTGGCAACCACTTGAAACATATTTTCATGGGATTCTTTAATTATTTTTCCCCTACTAGGAAGTAACAAAACACTTACTGTACAGTGATTACTTCTGGGAAGCTCTAGTAATAAACATAGCTCTATAATGTGTAATGTAACATCTTTTTCTTCATTCATTCATTTATTTATTTATGTATTTATTTTTTAGGCAGCCAAGGGCAGTTTCCACTTACACAGAATGTTACAGTTATTGAAGGTGAAACAGCAACTTTGACCTGTAGGGTTGATCAAAATGATAACACCTCCCTCCAGTGGTCAAATCCAGCTCAACAGACCTTGTACTTTGATGACAAGAAAGGTGAGTAGTATGCATGAATTTTTCAATAATTATAGCAAAAATAATATACTGACTTTTTTAAATATAAAACTATTATACTATTATGTGATATATTATATATTGTATTGCCTTGTTTTAAGTAGTCAATATATTAGTTGAAACTTTTTATTAAATATGCAATAGTAAATGTTTATTTTGAAAGTCATATCTTGCTTTATTTTTTTCATATTATCACACTTTGGGAGATGTTTGTTTTCGTTTTAATTTGCTTATTGGACTTTATTTTAGCACCTCATCAGAAAGCCCTGGTGAAGCATCCCACTTTGCCGGATTTTTGGGAGGACAGAGGGAGTAGCAAGGTGAAACTGTCACCTCATGCACAACTTCTTCTGGGGACACTTTCCCCATTACATGGGAAAAGTGTCACTATTGTGGAGAGGATCCATTCAGGAGTTTGGAAATGTTGCTCTTTGAGTGTGTATAACAAAAGGAGTGCATATTATTTGTTTACCACTGTGTTTACTTCCTTGAGTATATGTCATTCATATGTGTGATTTCACCAGTACTATAAAATTTAGAACTTAATAATATTTGTGTACTTTATGAGGTTGCTGTAAGGATTACAGGAAGATCATCAGAGTGAATCCTCTTAACATATAATATATGTATAATGTGTGATTAAAATATTTGAATGGTTTAAAAATGCTAATATTTTGGTGTACTATATATCCTCTATTTTTGAGAGGGCATGATCTCTTCAGGCTTACTAAAGAAATGTAAAAGCAACAATGGGAGATGATGGGTAGTTAAGATTTCAAATACATTGGGCACACCCATCTAGTCTGGAGTTTAAACACACTTCCCTTTACATCCCAAACTTTGGTGGCAATAGGAGGTTTTTCTATACCCTGATGGTGGTAATGAGGAGAAGCAAACTATTTCTCAGGGTGCATCTGCGTTGTAGAATTAATGCAATTTCACATTACTCTAACTCAATGCTGTGGAATCATGGGAGTTGCAGTTTTATGAGATCTTTAGTCTTCTTTGCCAAAGAGTGCTGGTGCCTCACCAAAATATACAGCCTAGGATTCTGTAGCATTGAGTAGTGACAGCTAAAGTGGTGTCAAACTGCATTACTTCTACAATATAGATGCACGCCTGGTATAAATACTAAAAGAATTTGTGCTAAGCAAACCCACCACTTTCGTGAATCTCCACCCAAGAGGTGTCTGGTGTGTGCGTGCCCCCCCCCCCCACGCACACACCAGACACCTCTTGGGTGGAGATTCTTCTTTTAGGGAGGGAAATGGGGAAACATGTATATTGGTTGTAATGATTTGTAACAAGATAGCCAGAATGCCTTTCTTTGAAATTCTTGAAACATAGTGACCAGGGAAACTGGCTGTAAAATAATGTCATTGGGAATCATAGAGTTGGGAGAGACCTCATGGTTAATCCAGTCCAACCCCCTGCCAAGAAGCAGGAAAATCGCATTCAGCGCATCCCCTGACAGATGGCCATCCAGCCTCTGTTTAAAAGCCTCCAAAGAAGGAGCCTCCAACACAGTTCAAGACAGACAGTTCCATTGCTGAACAATTCTCACAGTTAGGAAGTTCTTCCTAATGTTCAGATGGAATCTCCTTTCCTGTAATTTGAAGCAATTGCTCCATTGCATCCTAGTCTCCAGGGCAGCAGAAAACAAGCTTGCTCCCTCCTCCCTATGACTTCCCCTCACATATTTACATGACCATCAGAGCTCCTCTCAGCCTTCTGTAGACTAAACATGCCCAGCTTTTTAAGCTGTCCTCATAGGACTTCTTCTCCAAACCCATGATCATTTTAGTTGCCCTCTTCTGGACACATTCTAGCCTGTCAACATCTCCCTTAAATTGTGATGTCCAGAACTGGACACAGTATTCCAGGTGTGGTCTGCCAAAGGCAGAGAGGTAGCATGACTTTCATGGATATAGATACCATACTCCTTTTTAAGCAGACCAAAATGCCATTGGCATTTTTAGCTGCCACGTCACATTGTTGCCTCATGTTTAACTTGTTTTCCACAAGGACTCCCAAGATCTTTTTCACACACACTGCTATCAAGTCAGATGACCCCCCATTCTGTATCTTTGCATTTCACTTTTTTTTTCGTAGGTGGAGTAGCATTTGTTTCTGTTGAACTTCATTCGGTTATTTTTGGTCCATCTCTCTTATCTGTTAAGATGTTTTGAATTCTGCTCCTGTCTTCTGGGGTAGTGTCAATCCCTCCCAATTTGGTGTTGTCTGCAAACTTGACAATCATGCCTTGTAATCCTTCGTCTAAGTCATTAATAAAGATGTTGAACAGGACTGGGCCCAGAATGGAACCCCTCTGCACTCCACTCGTCACTTATTTCCAGGATGAAAAGGAAGCATTGGTGAGCACCTCTGGGTTCGTTCATTTAACCAATTACAGATCCACCTAACCATAGTTTTGCCTAGGTCACATTTTACTATTTTATTTGCCAGAGGTCATGGGGGACCTTGTCGAAGGCCTTACTGAAATCCAGATATGCTGCATCTGTGGTGTTCCCTGCATCTAACCAGCTTGTCACATTATTGGGGAAAAAAAAGATTGGATTAGTCTGGCATGACTTGTTTTTGGTATTACCAATGATCACATTTAGGCTATTTCTAAATGTTTGCAGACCACTTCCTTAATGATCTTTTCTAGAACCTTGTCTGGTATGTGACTGGATGGCAATTGTTTGGGCTATCTTTTTTTCTCTTCTTGAGTATAGGGACCACATTTGCCCTCCTCCAATCTGCTGGGACTTGTCCCATTCTCCAAGAACTCTCAAAAGTGATTGCCAGTGGTTCCAAAATGACTTCCACTAGTTCCTTCAATACTCTTGGATGTAGTTGATCTGGCCCCGGGGACTTGACTTTGATTAGAGCAGCCAGGTATTCCTGAATGACTTGTTTCCCCATTTGAGGTTGGCTTTCCCGTAATACTTCATGCACTCCATGAAGGAGGTTGAGGTTGAGGATGGCTTCCTTTTTGTGAGGATTTTTTCTTTTTCAACTAAAAGGAATAATAATCCTTTCAATCCCATGATTAAAACACATTGCAATCCCTTAATCTACCCTCACAATACAGGTATTCTTCAATTAACAAAGTAGCTGTTGTCTTGGGTAGTACTTCTTTAACTCAAAATGTAATAACAAATGAAAAGAACAGAAGCATCACAAAAGAAATACACAATATGTTTCAACAAACATTTTATTCTAAACTAACATTATACACATGTGAAACAGAACAACCAAGAGTAAGCCTGAGCAAAAAGACTTTGAATACCTCAGATATCATTTAAAGGCTACTTCTAAAATACATCACAGATTACTTTTTCTTTCACCAGCCTCCACTTTTTTATGATTTTCATTTTGGTGACTGTGTTTAAAGATCTATGATTTTTTAAAGGGTTCTTCTTTTTTCTGTGTTTTGCTGATATGGGATTGTGGAGGCAGCAACTCATTGCTTTGGTTGCTTGATCCAAGATAACCATAATTTCAGTTGGAGGAAAAATACTCTTTTTCCAACTCAGTTTTTATTTATTGTACTGTTTACTACAGGAATCCTGCTGCAACCCAACACCAATAATCTATGTCTCTAGTCCTCTTCCTCCCAATGCCAATGCAATCAAACAAAAACAATACCCTTCCAGTTAGATAGTATATAGCAGTATATAGATGTTGTTGCATGTACAGGAATTTTGTAAATAGGGGCGTCACTGCCACAGGAATGGCTTTATCCGTAAAACGACCTAATTCCAAATGGGGGAAAAACCAATTTCAGTTTATTCCCATGTTCTATGAATGACTGGGAAAAAAACCCTGCCTAACTATAATCAAGCTAAGTTCTGGATCAAGCTAACTCATTTGCACAATATTACACCTTTAGTCCCATATTCCTGATGTATAAAGAAAAGAAACCTCGTGCTCAAACTAGATAACATGTTTAGTATATTTTCAGATGATCCATTGCAGAAAAAACTGTCCTTTTATAAACACATGATTATTATCACCTACTTAGTTTGGATTCTGTCTGTTAAATTTTGTGATTGGAAGGTAAAAATGCAAACATTATTTGTAAGATATGCATGCATGCATGAGGACATCCCTTCATGGTTGGAAAAAATGCCTTGTCACAAGTAATGTACATCCCTTTGTCATCCAGTTTGACCCCCAATTAGAATAGGAATGTGCATTGGCATGTGTATCAATTAGAGTTGGATAGGTTCATTCAGAAATGACTGTCATTTGGGAAAAAATCTTACAATTTTGGACATCTTAAGCAGGGTTTGAACCATTCAGGAAAGGTTGGCCGGGTTGGGGGGATCTGAATTTGAACCATTTCTCTTTCATAAATATTCTATAACGTTCGAATGTCTCCAAAGTTATTTTAATTTTTACAACCATTAAGCAACTTTGATAAAAGCAAGGGAATTTTTAAGATCCTATTCTTTCCACTGGCACTGAAAGAAGAGAAGTGGTGGGCAGGCCTAATCACAGCCATCTTTAACTGTAGTTTGTGAAGGCCATGCCCCAATGGTAGAGACTGCAAAAGGCCCTGCTCTTAAACTACATTTCCCACAATGGGCAGGTGCTCATTAGATAAAATGGCAGAAGGACCCAAAAATAGCTGTCTGTAGCAGTCTTCGTCTAAATATAAAATATATTGATTGAATCTACAAATGAGTCTAAAAAAGGCAGCAAAGCAGTAAGCAACTTTTGCAAAGCCAAGAGAACATAAACTACTTAAAAATCAATCATTTTACTTTGGCCTGATTACCATGAACAATGCACTGGCGTAACCAGCCACAGCCAGCCCGCCAACCCTTTACAGTCAGTAAGTAATGATAAAATAAAATTATCGCATCTGCAAATAGGAATAAATGGATGGATGTGTCTTGAGGTTTCCCTCCAACTCAGTAGAGGAAGCAAATTGATATCATGAGAGTTTGGATGGTGCCTTTCTGCCCAGAAGGGGGTCAGTCTAGATGTCCCTTGATGAGGTCTGTACTGCGATTTCTGTTCTCCACCAATTTAAACAAAGTTTCTGGTGTAGAACAACTACTTTCAAAGTAAAGACCACCCAATGAAACAGGAAATAACACTTTCAAAGCAGGAACAGATTTTCTTTATTAAAAATGTTTTTATACAAAATTTAAAATTTGCCAAAAATCCATGGATATCTCAAAGGTTATGAAATTTGGTGAGCTAGCAGGGGTCCATGTGCTTTACCACTGTAAAAAAATTCATCAGGATTGGTCTAAAAATGAGGGAGAGTGAATGCCCTGAAGTTTCCCCAGTGCCAGTGCTGTTTTTCTGTACTGCGCATGTGTGTCTGCATTAACAAATCGATTCGGAAGTTTCTGAAAATTCTGACCTTTGGGGGGGGGGCATTCAGAAGTTTTCAACCATTTTTTAAATCAACCAAGCCTAGTATCAATACGTGTTAAGGTACACCTTGTTCAAATGAGGAAAAATTCAGGATACTAAGATGGTGCTGTGGGGTTTGTGGGGTTGGTACCCTACATAGAAAAAAGTATGTCAAACACCCACACTTGCTGCATGACTTCTTAAATGCACCCAGAACCTCTCAAGTAGGAGTTTAAGCTCAACAAGTCCTTAGGCTTTATTTAAGTCCCTATCCAAATAAAAAGGCTGCAACACAGATACCAGTAAGCATCTTCAGGATACAGGACTTCGGAAACTTCTGCTTAGTGGTTATGGTTAAGAAGCCTAAACTTGTAGAACCTCCAGGAGCCAGCAAAATCATCAGTAATTTCAAGCATACATCTAGTCAAGCTGATCTTCAAAATATTGTTCCCTCTGGTGTAGTCTTGATATGTGAGTTCATCTCTTAGGTTACTAAAATATTTGTTGTCCTAAGATGATCTGCGTATGCTCTGTAAAGTGACAAATGCAACAATGGAGGAGACAACTGAATAGTCATAAATACTTCTCATCATCTGGTCACAGAACTTTTTGTGGTTAAGAAGTTTCAGACAAAAGGGTAGCAGACACAGATCTAGCAGGGGGTTGATGTTCTCTCTTTCTATCAACACCAAGGATAGTGCTTCTCAACCTATGGGTCCCCAGATGTTTTGGCTTTCAACTCCCAGAAATCCTAACAGTTGGTAAACTGGCTGGGATTTCTGGGCGGCGTAGGCCAAAACACCTGGGGACCCACAGGTTGAGCACATCTGACCTATAAGATGTAATAATATTTCAACAATATTTATAAAATTGCAAAAGAAAAGTACACTTAGGTATTGTCTGTTACAAGCAGAAAATTTTCCTGGAGGTATTTAAAGTCCTTATTGAAAGTTTAGATTGCTTTAGAACTATTTTCTCTAAAGAAAAAAGAGATAAAATAAACCGTAGGGGAGAGAAAATAGGGAAGTATACATTGTGATTAGTCTTTTAGCAGACTAATGGTGATTATTTCTACTATATCAACACAATTTGTTTTGCTTGAAAGGAAATCTGGGTCTCTTTCTGAAGACGATACTTAGTTACTAACAAAAATGATGCTTTCCTTAATTTATTGACACTTGCAGAAATGGTGACAATGACTTGAAGAGGATTACATTCATGACCTTCAATATCATGGCATGAAATTGAAATGCCCTAATCAAATTGCTCATTTAGCTATACAATTTGTAAACTGCGAGGGGGAAATAGAATGCCAGCAAGAACTGAAGAAGAAAAGCAATACTCAACATTTATAAAAGTTGTTTTTTTTTCAGAAAGAAGAAAAATATCTCCTATCGAAAAATTAGGAAAAGCCATTCTCAGATTTTTAAAAATACCTTCCTCTTGCCTAAAATCTTTTCATTTCTATTTTGTTTTGTATAAAAAATGCATGCTACTTTCTCTTATGGAATCCATTTTCAGTCTGGGAAACTGCAAGATTTGTTTTCTATCCAGCCCATTGTTGTTGTTTGGGGGCTTCCCAGGCTCCCCTTCCTGTCATTTTAGGCACTGTTTGTCTTTATATCCTTCATTAAGACCTAGATTAAAAGCATTAAGAGTTAAGATGCCACTCTTTCTGCCATCCTTTCCTTTCTGTCTGTAGAGGAAACCTGAGTTTAATGCTTAGTCAAAGCTGTTTTCACCCTAGAGGAGACAGACCCTCTCTGCAGCACACAGCTTTTCAAGGCATTTTAAGGAGGCTCATACTTCCTGGGAGAGGGAAGGTAACCTACGCTATGCTTCCTTTTAAAAGCCCTCTCTTTTTTCTTAATTTGCAGGCCCTGGAGTGGTGGCTTTTTCTCCCTCATGGTTTTCCTTCTAGCTGCAGCCTTTCTTCTGCAATCCACTTATATCTGAGAGCAGCCAATTTTCAACTGCCACTGTTCTGTTGTGGCTGAAAAAATGTGGAGGCTTAGCCCTTGCTGTTATGGCCAACTGAACAAGCCGGACCAGCTAGATTAGCTGAAGGGAACTGGCTAAATCGATTCTGTGCACAAGCCTAATACCCAATATATGAGTCAACACCATGAAGGAAAGAATTAAAAGAATAAATATTTACCAAAGTTAGCTTACTAAAGTGATAATTTAAATAAACATAATTTTCATATTATATAAACTGATCAATAAAAATACATATTTGATTTCCAATACATTATTAGAATTAATAAAGACTATATAATTTATTTATTTATTTATTTATTTATTTATTTATTTTGTTCGGCTTCTATGTCGCCACTCTCGGCGGGCTCGGGGCGGCTCACAACACCGATATACACATCAAAAAACAGCAGGGGATAAAAACAGGGCATAAAAACAACATTAAAAATCACTAAAATAGCACAATAAAGCACAACAATAAGAACAACGACCTGAAGTATAAGTCCCTTCAATCACAGAGGTATGAATATTCTGCAGGAAAAAATGGGCAAGTAGGAGGCTGCATTATTTTCTGCTAAAGTGTGGGCGGTTTCACAAATTAAGTCTTCTACCTTTGCAGCAAGCTAAATTGAGAGTGAAGTTGATGTATTGGAATGCAATGAGGTGAAGCAGTGATTTAGGTGAATGTGCCAACACTCGTCCTTTTTCTGACTTCATAATGTGCACATTAGTGACTGTACCTTTAAAAGACGTATAAAATACAACAGTCATTTTTCTTGCTTACTCCTCCCCACCATGTCTTTTATTTTACATCTAAGTTTTAGTGTATATTTGGGGGGGGTTTCCCTGAAATTTTTTGCGATTTTTCTTCTTGCTTTTATTGATTATGGTTTTAGTTATTTCTTTCAAAAGGGCTATACAGCACTAGCAGCTGACTCATTTGGTTACTGACTGCCTCCTGTGTGAACTATAGTAACCTCAGTCAGGGTCCCAGTCAGGGTAAACAATGAGATGCCATATGGGGATAAACAGTGTATCCAGTCAAAAGGAAACTAAATGAGACTGAAATAAGAGCTGAAGAGAGAGAAAAGCAGTTTCTAACTTTTTTTTAAGAAAGGGGGAAAGTGCAAAGAGTTAACACACCAATGATTAATAATATCATACTATTCAATATATAACCAGATGGTAATGGGTGGCATCTTGCTCATTGAATTATAGTAGAATGCCATTAGATCATGCCATTGGAATTTACATTTATTGTTTCTGCATAGATCTGAAGTCTCTTCCAACAAGCAACCCCTCCATCCCTATGTTTTTAAAATAGTTATAGCCTCTTCCAGTTATCAGCTAGTTTCAAGTTGCAGATGGAACTGGGGGAAATCATCTTCTTTGTGTGGGAATCTGACTTTAAAGAAGACAGGGCATTTACTTATCTTCATCACACAGGAACGACTCCTCCCACCTCTAGCTCAATAATAACTTTATTTTTATACCCCACCTCCATCTCCCCAAAGGGATTTGTGGCGGCTTACATGCCAAGCAAATACAGATTAAAAACAAGCATAAAATACTGTCAGCATCTAATAACAATAAAACATTATAATCCAACAAACATCGTAAACCAATATAGTGGCTGACAACAATAGCCTTATTATTCTTGTTACAGTGAGGGGGAAAAGGAAAATGAAGCAAGAAGAACTCTAGCAACACTTTTAGAGATAATTGACATATTTTAGCATGATATCTCCTGGATATCACTGGTGGTGCAGTGGGTTAAACCACTGAGCTGCTGAACTTGCTGACCGAAAGGTTGGCAATTCAAATCCAGGGAGTGGGGTGAGCTCAACCATTCATGGAAAAGACAGAAGGCATTGTTTTTATGGCAGAGACCCCTTTTGGGGCTCCTTTCATTTTTCTTACTCTCAGGGAAACAGAAGGCATCATTCTTAAGGCAGAGGCCCTTTCTCTGGGTTCCTCTCCTTCCTCTCCCAATCTCTTTACTCTCAATTATGGAAGTCTGAAACCTACTAGGCACTTGATCTAAAGGGAAAACAACATTTCAAAGCAGTAGAGCAATTTCAAAAGCCAATATTACTATGACAGAAAACAGGAAAAACAAAGTGGTGATATCTTGAAATTGCAGTGTTCCTAATGTTTAATTTATTTAAAAAGAAATTGCCATGCCAGCCTCATGAATCAGGATTTTGGTAGAGAAATGTCAAATGATTAGTAGGAGACCACCCATAGGAATGCCCATTCTCCACATTACTGAAGGATTGGCAAATTTGACAGATCTTATTCCATATGTTTTTCACTGCTTTCTCCCATTTTCACAAGGAACCTGAACTGAGAAGATGACTTTCTTGCCTTCTATGCTCCCTGTGACGACCTGGTACACCCAATTCTTAAAATCATTGCCACCAACCTAATGCTATTATTAAGATTTTAAAATAAATAAGATTTCACAGCTAGGCTCCTATCAAAATTACCTGCTGAGAGGAAAACTGAAAAGCAGTACGTTGGAGACTTTCTTCAAAGTTAACAACAAAAGATTTTATTAACTTTAACAGGGTTTTATAACAAACGAGGCACAGATCTTAATGGTTCTACTATTGAGGCAACAAGAGCGTATGGTTACAAAAAGCAAATGGTACAACAGCATGATGGTTTACTTGATAATAGATTGTGCTGGAGCCTATTGGTTTCAATAGAGGTTTGTTTTCTTAGATCTTAAAAGCAATCCCAGTCAGTGCTAAAACTTGACTGGAAAAGCTCTGTCACACTAATACTGAAACTAGTGGTGAACAGGTGTTTACAACCAGGAACTTCTCTGAACTAAAAGTTCCCTGAGTCTTGTCTGAATGAGCTAACAGACTCGTGCTAGCTCCCAGTCTCAGAGCTCACCTTCCTCTCTATATCCAGAGACTCCAAGGTGTCCTGACTGACTATCCCAAGTCAGCCCTACTGGCTCTAAACTCTAAGCAGCACCCTGAATTCTCTTCTGACCCTAAGCGCTGTCAGCTACCCTGACCCCTTAGTTCAGAATAATCCCTAGGTGTTTCGCTATAGAACAGACTGATTCAGACCAACAGCTGAGGCTTGGATGTTACTTGTCCAAAACCTAGCTCAAGACTGACTGCTAAGGCTTGGATGTTACTTTTCCACAGCCTCGCACAAGACTAAAACTTTTCTGACAGGAATTCTCCTGCCTAGTCAGCTCAGCTCCTCCCCTATGGCTCTCAGCCAATCTCTTGGGAGACACTGTATCTAGACAGAGGAGCACTTAAACCACTCCCCTGTCTCTGGCAATTACCTTCCTCTAATGGCTGCTGTGTGGAACTCCCTTCCTAAGATGGATGCCAGCTACTCTAACCAGGGAGCCAAACTGCAACACAGGCTTCGGCCCGCTCAGGATGGGTGAGTCCTTACACCCCCCCTTTCTAACTCTTTCTAAAACAGTTCCCCGATGAAGCATCAAAGATGACAGGTGGAAGTCTGTTAGTGGGTTCCGTGATGCTTCACCAGGTAACTGTTTTAGAAGTGTTAAGAATTTTTTGGGGGAGGGGGGGTTTGCATGTGATAAAGTCCTTAGTCTGGCTTTAATGGCTATATCCATGGTATAGAACATTTTTTGGAGGCAGGGCTGGACACCTTAGGAAAATTCCTTTAAAGTTTAGGCTAAATACTACAGTAGGTTCATTTTCCCCTTGACACAGAAATCACAAGCTTCCATTGTTGATCCTGCCATTTGGTGAAATGTATTTTATTGTGGCTTATATGGCCAAGCGAAAGGTATTATTTAAATGAGATTTATGTATCTTAATGTTTCCTTTGATAGTTCCATATCTCTCTGTGTTAACATGATGGTACATGTTCTGAGTCTTTGAGATAAGACAGGGTGTCAAATCAATTATAAGGTGGATAAAATGAATAAGCTAAAATAAATTTGTGCGTGGATATGTGCCTTCAAGTCACCTGTCGACTAGTGGCAAACCCATGAATTTCATATTAGGGTGAAATTAGTTCCAGCACACGGAGAAAACCCCTTTAGGAACAGAAAGCCATTTCTTTCCTTCCTAAAAATTATAGTCTGCAAGTGGAACAACATGGGGCTTCAGCTTGGCATTATTTTTTTTAGTTTGCTAATTCAAATTGGTTTGTGCTAAGTAACACTAAACCTGGACATACCACATAATATGAAAAACAATGGAAAGTCAGTAGACACTTTGTTCTCTTTTTGAAACAAAAGCATATGCAGAACATACAGGGCATTTACAGGGCTTTGTTTGACTTCACAGTTTTGTGTGCCATTTTTCTTGCATGTTCATGCAGACAGAGCAGGGAGAGAGAGAGTTGTGACCTAAATATTTATCATTACTCTGCTATGTCATTGGTAAACTAATTGCATTTTTATAGCTCTTGCAGTCATTCAAGGAATATTGTGGAGAAATCAGAGATTCAAATCTTCTCGGGAATAGAAATAATCATAATTTTTAAAGTTGCTTCCTGCTTTTAACAGCATGATTAAAGGTTTCCCTGTGTAGTTATCACAATGCTGGTCTAAGAATGAAGGATGGGAGGTGAAGAGAGTAAAACATTGCTCTTTTGAGTTGAACCATGGGGAATTTCTGGAAGATTTACAGCTGTATTGGCTCATTGCTTAATCAGAAGGCAGAGATATATTCTCAGTGTGACTTCCTCTCTCCTAATGAGAGAAACTATTAACCGACCCCAAATGATAGATTTAAAATATTTTCCCCAAAAATTGTCATGAACTTTTTTGAAATGTCCTCATTTTACTTTTCTGCATATTCCTGTCCTATTGAACTTCTGATAATGCATAGGAATGTGACTCCCATTATCTGTAGGTATTTATTTTTAATCATAAGAATACGTAGACATTTCAGTAAAACTGGAATACCTCCTCAAACAGATCCATTTCTTATTCTGTCTTTTTTCTTTCTTTTGATAACCTTTTGTATTCTTGCAAAGATGACAGGTTTTGAGGAACTCAGAAGCAAAAAAAAGCATTTATACGTATATGGGACTGAAAGCATGAAGCCGTGTTTTTCACATCTGGTAACAATGGACATTTCAATTACATTGAAATAATTCCTGTAATGTAAATGATTCAATGCTACAGGAACATGATATATTTAATATGGTAATTTCATAGAGTGTGGAATCATAGTTGAAAGACACTGCAAGGGCCATCCAATCCAACACCCTGCCATGAAGGTACAAACAACCAAAGCACCCCTGACAGATGGCCATTCAGCCTCTGCTTAACATCCTCCAGAGAAGGAGACTCCATCATGCTCTGAGGCAGTGTGTTCCATTGCCAAACAGCTCTGACCATCAGAAAGTTCATTCTGCTGTTTAGGTGGAATCTCTCTTCCTGCAATTGAATCCAATGTTCCATGTCCTAGTCTCCAATTTGTACTCATATGCTATACCTGGGACAGGGAAATACTACATATGCAGTATCCTACTTTTTTTTTTACAATATTCAAATAATGTTCAGTCATAAGACAATCTATTTTACTGAAACAATCAATTTTATATGAGTACTTCTTCGATCATATATTTCATTAAATAATGTGCATGCCATATCTTATATCTTGGATCAGGGGATACAAAATAAAGATGCAGGATGTTGTTTTTGTTTAAAATGTTAATATTAGGAGAGAATTATACACATGTAATTCTGTTCTACCTCCTGCTGTCATTCTCACCACAATCTTTTGTAAAGTTTTGGTTTTCCTTTTTATCGGAATATGTATCAAATGCATAAAGTATTGCCTTGGTAAGTAAATATTTGACAGCCAGAATGATGTAGGTGTTTGATCATTTGATTAGGATTCTGACAGACCAATGGAAACTGAGGCCCATTTACACTACCATACAATGCAGTTTGAACTAAATTATGATAGTCCATGTAGACTTATATAATCCAAATTGAACAGGATGGCATGCATCTATACTGTCATATAATCCAGTTCAAAGCAGATAATCCGGATTCATACACTCAATTATATGACAATGTAGATGGGGCCTGAGAGAGTACACCTTGTTCAAGGTCACCAAGTAAGTTTTCATGGCCAAGTGGGGATTCAAACCTTGTTTTCCAGAGACCTGATTCAACACTCAAACCACTGTGTCATGCTGGCTCCCAAATATTTGTTTACTGAGGCAATATGCTATGCATTTGAAGAAGCAGTCAACACTTCATCAACATTATGCTGAAATTAATTGGTTAGTCTTAACGCCTCTCTTTTCGTGTTATGCTGAAACAGTAATATTCTACCTCAAAAACAGTGCTGTAGCCCCCATGTATTTCATTTGTGGGGGTGAAAGTAATGTTTTTTCTATGATCTTTTGGACACAAAAACTGTTGAGGGTGATACAAAATGCCTATAGTCTATGAGACATTTTCTCTACCCCTGGCTTAAAATAAAATTATGAATAAACATAGTCATAGGTCAGATAGAATGACTGGCTGAATGTGTGATCAACCCAAATCCCATTGCTCTTGATGGGTCTACTTTAATAAAGTCTGGACCCATGGTGTTATATTTTGAAAAAAATTTTTAACACAAATCCCACAATGCCTTGCTTCTCAGGTCAGTACCATGCCACCATTTAACCCACTTTAATGGTGGGTGGATAAGTAGGGCTTTTTTTTACTTTTTTGCCCCTTTAAAGGGGGTTTTGGGAGAGGGTGGGGGCTGTCTTGGGTTTTCTGGGCTCCAGAAGCCTGGAAATCCTGCAACAGCTGTGTGGATTGTGGCTCAAAGTAACGTAATGTGATCCCTGGGCCCAATCCACATAGGGCCCACACCTGGAAAGAAGCACATTTTGTGAAAGAGCTGGGTCTTTCCAGGTGTCAAATTAATTCAGAACAAAGTAGGGTTTTCCTGGTTTTACCTGAGGCGTTATTTGGAGGCCTAAGGTAAAAGTACGCATAGTCACACATTTCCATGATGTGTGGATGTGCCCTCACACCTAAAGGTGTGCCCAGAAAAACACAAAAACATGATTGTTAAACTGTGGTTTATTTTAATGACACACCAGCAATGTCTTTTGCATTAGTATGCAGGACAGTAGGACAGGTGCTTCTGGAGATATTATGATTTTTCAGGGACGTCACACAAATGACTGGGAAATTATTAGAAATTAGGTCCTATCATGAAGTATTCTGCATATTATCCCAAATGGCAGTTATTAATTAATGCTTATCATAACATAACATTGACATGTTCTATTTAATTGATGACTCATACCCAAGACCTAAGAGTCTCTTCAAAGATTTAAACATTAAGACCCTTTTTCTTAGGAGCACTTCAGTACTGCATGTCAGTCCTTTTGTCTTTGGAGGTAATGACTTGAATCTTATTCAGAGAGCGTCACCCAGTGCATAATTATCTTTGCACTACTATTCAAAAACAGAATGTGGCTGATTTTGTTTAACTTGACAGCCATGTTTCTTTGGCTCAATAAATGTTATCAGACATTCTTTGGCTGTTCCTATTGCATCAGCTTTAATTAGTTTTTGATTGCTGTTAATTTCACAGCCTTTCTGTTTAATAAATTGCATCAAAATGCTTAAGTTTTTGTTGCATCAACTTTAATTAGTTTTGTGCATTGCTTACTTGATTTTACTTGAAGTTTTTTTTTTAAAAAAGAACATTTCCTTTAACTTTCTTAGTATCTTACGTATAACAAGCATATATATTGTGCTAGTGATGAATAGAGCTAATGGAGTCCTTTCCTTATGATACAATTTTTATCAACTCAGTGTTTTTTCTATATACTTTAAATTTACCAGTGGAAGGATTATAGCTACTATAAATAATAAATGTTTGATATCTGATTGCATAACCGTTTTGCAGATTTTGTTGTATCATATTTTGAAAAGTTCCAAGGTAACACTAAGAAAATATCAGAGTAAAGTTGCAACATTTTTAGGAATCAGTTTCACAGTTGACACCCATCCTTTCTTTTAATATAAGATATATGTCTTTTTCAGCTTCATAGTAGACACATATTTCATAAGTATGATTTTTCCTTTTGTTTCTGTCACACACTCTCTCTCTCTCTCTCTCTCTCTCTCTCTCTCTCTCTCTCTCTCTCAAGTTTCTTAAGAAAGACTTTATAATTTTGTCAAATCAGCAAAGGAACGACAAAGGCAGTGAGAAAAATTCAGCCCAGGTCTCCCTATATGGCCTGTCAAGGCACCCTGCCCTCCTTGAAAGTGAAGGGAGAGGAATGCCATCAGACACTGTCACTTTCAAGATGCTCAGAGAGTTATAAATCAACTGTTCTTGAAGATTTACTTTCCCAAAGGGAAAAGTCAAACATTGAGGGACACCTGTTCTATTGGAAGTTCACACCACAGAGCACCTGAGCGACTTGAGAGGATGGCTCCCAAAAGAATAGTTCTCTGTTAACCACTATTTAAATATTTTCTCATAAACTGAATAGTGAAGCCATACAGTTTACATCTATCCTCCCTGACCAGGATTTTTTTTGCTAACAAAACAGTGAGACAAATTAGGAAAGATGGTGTTGAAAACACACTTTAAACCATTGTCCCGGCATCCTATTGGGTTGACCAGAAACATTTCATGATTGAAAGGATGGCCACAATCCTGCATCAAGCAATGTAGATAATGGAGTGTGGCTACAATAGTTTCTTGTCCTCCTTGTGAGGATTTGAAAAGAGATGTCATGATGTGGTGAGTTAACTGAAAAGGCATGAGTCAGCACCTGATTGGCTGAGCATGCCAGGAGCCAGAGTTCTGGTTGGCTGCTGTCTCTGGCTTGTTGCAGGGACAGTTTTAAGTGCCACTTTCACTTTGGAGAGTGAAGAGAGTGCTGACTAGAAATAGGAAGAAAATGTCTGCTAGCTCTCTGAAGCCTGATAATTTTAAGGCATGAAGTATATTTAAAAGGGCTATTCATTCCCTCTATTCTCTATCTGAATTCAGAAAGATTGCTGTATATATTGTTGCCCTCATTGATCTTTTGAACCGAATTAAAGATACTGTTACTTGTTACACATAGCTCGAGTGACACTTTATTATACTGCAGGGTATATCTTAGTTCAGAAACTGTGGTAATGCTTCTGTTTTACATTGATCAACCCCCACACTCCTGCACCCATCTAGTCATAGCTGCAGCACCCAAAATCTGGTCATTTCCTGGTCAGTAAAGAGTGAAGGCGAATCATCCAGCTTTCCCCCTATAACTCGATACATAGCATCCATAAAGAGGTCCTTGTAAATGATGTCATTGTTCAGTGGAGAATTCCAATCCGCACAATTTCTGGAAAAATAAGCAGTGATGGCTTATGTCATCATAATATTCCAGCAAGATGTCAGCTAATGTTTTGTATTTTAAATTAAATTGAAAGGATGTCTGCTTAACTTTTTAAAAAATATACACATTGGCAGAATACTCTGCTGATGAAGTGAAGAAGATACGTTGTCAGATTAGTTAAAACTTCCAGATTGCTGAAGAATCACAATAGCTACTGAGATACTTGAATGAGAAGATTGACTGTAGTTTTAATCCCTGAATGCTAGTTGGGGAAGTCTTGAAGTCATTGTAAAAAAAGTAGAAATTTCCACACTTGACCAAGAGTAATATTACATATGGTTCTCATTATGATGATTCTCTATCCACAGATTTAACCATCCAGAGCTTAAAAATATTGGTTTAAAAAAATCTAATAGCAACTTTGGTTTTGGCATTTAATATAATTGGACTTGAGAAGACTTTGGTATCAACAGGGGGCCTTGAGACCCAATCCCAGGGCCCGCTTTATAACAAAGGAAATTTTACTCAATTAGCTAACAGGAATGGGGAAAATATAGAGCAAAATTGTCAGAAAAACATATAAAGTTGTCTAAAAGTATATTTTTTACTCTGAGATAATATGCATGTGGTTACCTATTATGTATTATCTGCATTAAAATGGACAGAGACGATATGGTCTATTGCATATAATTATGGCAGCTCATATCTTTAAAAATAAGCAAATTATTTAGTTTCAGTATGACTAAACAGTATGTGCTTCAAAAAAAAGGTCGTGTAATACAATTGTATTTGTATGGAATAAAGGTGTATTTTATGAATTCCACATTTTTGGGGTGCTAGATAGATAGATACCATGATTAACTTGAATGTATTTCTGTTCTAGCATATTTATCATGTGTAGACATAATTCAGGGAAAACTGATATTTAAATGTGCATGCCCGTCATAGGATTGCTGAAGATGTGCTTAAAAAACTGCAGCACCTGCTACCTCCTTCTCCCACTCCCCATTCTGTAGATAGATATTTTTCTTCAGGTTTTTTTCTCCTGTGCCTTCAAGTCATTCCTGGTTTACTGTGAACCGGAAGTGAATTTGTCATGGGATTTCAGTGGCAAGATCAGTTCAGAATCAACTTTATCTTAGGATAAGAGAATGTGATTTGGCCAAGGTCGCAGGCTGGGTTTCCTTTAAAGAGCTAGAACTTATTTACATTTGAACAACTTTCCAATATGAACATTAAAACATGTTCCATATACTGGCTTTTTAAAAATACAGCAGTAGTGACATGACAACAATTTCAATGTCTGATTCACGCCATCCCAAAACATTTGAACAGATATGTTGGGGGGTCTCCTTATTCTGAAAAAAATCAATATAACCAGGCTTCTAATTCCTAAGTGATAAAAGGGTATAATAGTATTATCACAAACAATAGTATGCAAAGTCCCTAACACCTTTGCTTCTTTAAAATGCCTTTCTGGTGTAGATTTTTGCTATTTTACAGACAGGAAAGCAGTGACCGCCCTAAGACTATCTGCTTATTCAAGCTGAACAGTGAACCTTCTTGTCCAAAGCCCCCGCCAAATGCACTGCACCACATCGCTTCTTTTTATGATGTCTCATAAATGCCAAATTGTCCACTTTATAGCAGAATATAAATGCATTGTACACTTTGATAGCATCTCCAACTTCAAGGCCACCTGAATAGTTAAAACACAAGGTGAGACTGATATACAATGTATGTGGAAGTTTATCTGACTCATTAACAATTAGAAGCTAAATAACATCCAAACTTCAGTAGAGAGAAAAAGTCGCAATGCCTTTCATCTGTTCTTTAGTCAAAAAGTAGACTTATTTTCATATATTAGTCACAAAGAATGTAGCACAGTAATATGTCTTCTAGTTATTTTCTCTATCTGTAGATCATGTTTTCCATAAGAAGCGAAAATGGCTATATTTGAAAATAAATGACAAGTTTCTCTGTATAATTTTCAGACTGCAGCCTTCTTCCGCTTCTCAAACTTTGTTCTGCTGATTTTCCCCTTTAGAAATGAGCCCAGAATTGACTGTTTCTTCCTGAACATTTGGAAGATTATCATCTTTCCTTTCACGGTTTACAATATTCTTAAACGCTTCAGCAGTAACCTTTGATTACCTTAAAACATATGGTAATATATCTCTTGTTTATGCTTCAGGCTGTGTTTTAAATTTTGACCTACTGCAATACAGGTGGTATATCCAGCTCCACTATAGCTGTATCTATTATTTGTTTCCTTTGTTCTTCTTTAGATATTTCATTGATTCGGCTTTGACAGTCTTTAAGTATGTAAGACTTGCTGGTAATCTCTTTCCTGCCTTAGGCCGATTGCTACAATATACAGGTCTACAGATGTGAAGCAAAATTAAAGGTGTGCAGGTTTTTTTTTAATAGGTTGGCACATGTTTTTGTATCTTTAACTAAATTGTGTACCTTAAAAGTGTGAGATTAAATACAAACTTTATAGCCAAAGTCAAGAAATATATTAATTGCACCTTGCATATAAAATATTGCAAACATTCTAATACAAATTTGAGCAACACATATGTGAATACTAGGCCTGTTTTATCATGGAAAAATGGCTTCAAAAGTCACTTCAGATGTAGGGGGTGCGGATGCCTCATATCTCATAGACATCTGAAGTCTTAAGCAGTATTATCGATATCAATTCGGAATTAATCCGGAAATCGGGAATGGCTGCAATAATGGTGGATGCTGTCATGTTTAACCCAGTTTAAATATGACAGCATCAGCTCCAAACTGGTTGTGTTAACCCAGTTGGGAAGCCCATGCCTTCCCTCCAGATCTGGATGGGGCCCTTCAGATCCAGAGGGAAGTCCTAGTTTCCCCCAGATCTGCTGGGGAGGGGTGTTATCCCTTCCAATCTGGGTGTAAACAACCAGATTAGAAGTGGGATAACACCCCTCCCCAGCAGATCTGGGGAAACTGTTTTCCCAGATCTGCTGGGGAGGGGTGTTATCCCGCTTCCAATCTGGGTGTAAACAACCAGATTGGAAGTGGGATAACACCCATCCCCAGCAAATCTGGGGAAAACAAAGCTTTCCCCCAGATCTGCTGGAGAGGGGTGTTATCCTGCTTCCAATCTGGGTGTAAACAACCAGATTGGAAGCAGGATAATACCCCTCCCCAGCAGATCTGGGGGAAACGAGGCAACCAGAATGCCATCAGCCATTGACATACGAGCCCTTACCAAGTATGGCAAGGAGGCTTTGTAATGGCAAAAACACTTCCTCTTTGGGAAGCTGTGCTCGATATCGATTCATATATCAGAAGTGCATAAAAAACATCCGAAAATCAGATGTATCCGAATATCGGAAACAGACCTAGTAAATACTTGTGGGTGTATCAATAAGAATATACTTATGTTGAGTTCATCTCAAAGTCTGTTGTAGTTTGCAAGTGATTTTTAAATTATAAGGAAAAATAGCAAGATCCTAATCATTTTAAATAATTTGTGGAAGAAAGTTCCTGTCTGAAATGTTAACTGAAGATCTTGATGTTGATCCCCAGCACAGTACTGCAAGGATGTCAAAGTCATTTTCCTTAAAGGGCCACATAAGCTTTATGGTTGCCTTCAAAGAGCCATTGAATCCATGCATGGAAAATCCATTGATACAGAGAGCCAACTATTTTCTTACATAGTAGTCAGTGCTCTTTAGTTTATACAAAATTTGAGTTTTCCTGTGTTACTGAATGAAAATTTTCATCACTTTTGATTATCTGCAATGCAGACTGGGGATACTGGTCACTGAAACCTAAGAGAATTTGTGGCTCTGAGACTGGGAAAAGGTTAAAGGACATTTAAAGTCAGACATCATATCCATAAGTCATGTATCTAAAGTCAAACCTCACTATCCTGACTAAAAAGGACAAACTGCAGATTTCCAGATGTTACTATATCACAACTCCCATCAGCTCTAATCATAATGTTTAATGATGAAAATACAGGAGTTGTAGTCCAGCATATAGAGGGCCACATAATGTGATGATATTATTTATTATTTTTAGCATTTCTACCCTGTCCTTCTAAAAAAAAAAAAACCTCCCCCAGGGGGAGGGGGACAACGCCAACAACTCAGGATGGCTTACACTCAGCAACAATTTGATGCTGCAACATACAGACAAATACAACAATATAACAACAATTTGCCAGGCTGGATTTGGCCTGCAGGTCTTGAGTGACATTTGTGCACTAATGGATCCTATCTGCTGAGGCACAGCCATTGTTCTCTCAAGGGTTAACTCCATCAACATCTGGTTGCCTTAGTGTCCAGTACACGACAGTGGTTAAACCTGGAAGAGAGAGTCAACTTAAGCATTTTAAGAATTGAAATTCCAGGGATATATGGCATCTCACTTAGCCAATTACACTTCTTCTTCGAGAGCTCTGTGAATGCACACTTATGAAGTTTGCGCGCCAGCGCGGGCTTCCCAACGGAAACTTTTCCAGTTTGAAACTTTTTGGCGGTAGCTCCGCCCAGCCAACCCGGAGGGCATAAAAGGCGCCTCCAGCGCGCACGCCATTCCTTTGTTTTCCGCCACTTGGGCAACATCGAATACGGCTGGTTGTGTGAGCATAGCATGTCCACAACCAGTTTCAAAAGGTGTTTATCCTGCGGTAGCAAGATCCCGGACTGTGACGGTAACACGAAGTGCCTTCGTTGTCTCGGGAGGGACACGTCGTTCCTGCCTGCCGGCACTGCCAGGCCTTCTCGACCGCCACTCGAAGAGCGAGAGCCCGCAGGCTTCAGGCCTACCTCACGGAGCGTGCTCTCTGCCCTCCACAGATGGCGACGGCTGTCCCATCTGCCTCCTTGGGATCCGAGGCGGCTGCTTCGGTCCCCGCTGCGTCGACCGCTCGCCCGGCTGGGAAGCGTCCGCACAAGGAGAAGAATTCCACCAAGTCTGTCTCCTCGAAGACTTGAAGACTTCGGTGTCGAAGAGGCCCTGCACCGTAACAACCGAAACGGTCCAGCTGCCTCCTCCTCGAAGAGCATCGACATGCTCAATGGCGTCGGGCCTCTCCCAGAGGACGGCCATCTCGAGAACTCCCTCCGATCGGGCTATGGAGATAGCTTTCCGAGGTCGAGTGAAGAAGCCCGTAGAGCCCAGACCAGAGGCCTGGTTCCTGTGACTCGGGCAAGTCTCTGAGGCAGCTGCCTCGAGACCTCCCTCACCGAAAAGGCGCAGGACGCTGACGTCATCGTCTTCAGTCTCCTGCCCCGACTCTTCACCTGCCCCTGTTCTCGCTGTGGAGACAGGGGTAGAGCATCATGTGTCGCCAGAGAACTCTGTCCAGACCGTCGTCCTCGCTCCTCCGGGACAGACCTCGGTTCGACAACTCTTCATAACTTCGCCAGACAAAGGCAGGCAGACCACGAGGCTCGCCCTGGCCCGGCCAAGCGAACACCTCCTCCTGTGTCGTCAGAGATGCCAAACATCCCTTCGACGTCCAGGTCGCCTCCACAATCACAACCGCCGGTGATCCCAGACACGGTCCAACCTTGGTCGGGAGACGAGATGGAGGATGGCGAGGTCCTCGATCGATAAGATCAGGATCCATCCTGTCCCTCAACATGGACAGAACGCCCTCCCATGCGGGCTGTGACGCCGAACCCTCCTCTTCGCCGACGGACAACGCGAAGGCCTTCGGTGAGCAGATGGGCCGGATGGCGAGATCTCTGGGGATGCAAACCTATGTCCCCACGAGGTCCAGCTCTTGCCCGGTGTTCAGACGGGTGCAGATCGAAGACACGGCCCAACCGCACCTTCCTATGCTAGAACCGCTGGAGGAGGCGGTTAAGGCATCATGGGCAACTCCGTCTACCATCCCTCCTACGTCAAGTCGTATCGAGGCATGGTATAAGATAGACGAGAGGGAGAAGAGCTGGCTCCACGATCATCCAGTGCCCAACTCGATGATCGTCACTCGGGCCGAGAATCTGCGGCACCCTCAGATCAAGAGGGAAGGAGATTCGACACAACGGGTCGAAAGATCTACAAGGCCGGGCTCCTGTTGACCAAGATGGCCAACTACGGCGCTTGTATGGCAGCGTACCACCAGATCCTCTGGGAAAGGGCTCAACCCTTCTTCCAGGATCTTTCTCGGGAGCAGCAGACGGCGCTTCTCTCCATTTCCCAGGAGGCAGAGTCGCTAGCACACCATCAGATCCTCATGGCCCGCCACACAGCGGACACTTCGGGGAAGCTGCTAGCCCACGGTGTCGCCATCCGAAGACACGCGTGGCTGAAATCCTCTGGCCTTTCCACGAACTCGAGGAAGACGATCGAGGATCTGCCGTTCGATGCCCAGGGACTTTTCTTTGCGGGCACGGACGACAGACTCAAGGCCACTCACGACTTTAGAGTCTTGACGGCAAAATTGGACCGGCCTCAACCCCAACCCAGGCCGAAGTACTATCAACGGGCCAAGTTTCAGCCCAGACAGCAGTACCGCCAAGCCCCGAGGTACTCGGCTCCTCAGCAGCAACAACAGCAGCAGCCGAGGCAGCAACAACAGCAGTCCAACAGACCCGACAGGGAAACAAGTCGCGACCTCGCCATGGCAATGGCAATGGACAATCCAACCGTCGCGTTTGACGGGCGCTGGGCGACACCGCCTTGTCGCAAAGTACCGCTGCCACCACCATGCCTCCTCCCATCCTTCGACCTCCCCCACCACCCGCCATTCGGAGATCGCCTGGCCCGCTACATCGATGCCTGGCGACGCATCACCTCAGATGCATGGGTTCTCCGGATTGTCGAAGACGGCTATGCCTTGGAATTCGACGAACTTCCACCCACGGGGTTCATCGTCGAGACACAGCCGTCCAGGGTGATCTTGGAGGAGGTCGACGCGTTGCTTCAAAAGGGAGCGATCTCACAGCTCCCCAAGAGCAAGGAAAGAAGGGCATTCTTCTCACGGTATTTCACCGTGCCGAAGCCAGACGGTTCCCTGCGACCCATCCTGGACCTCAGAGACTTAAACGCGTATGTTTCGCCGAGGAAATTCAGGATGGTGTCAGTGTCGTCCATTCTCCCACTTCTCCGGTCCAACGACCACTGAGCGCCGATCGACCTTCGGGACGCATATTTCCACGTCTCGATTCGACCTGCTCATCGACGCTTCTTGAGCTTCAAGGTGGCGGGAAGGGCGTACCAGTTCAACGTCCTCCCGTTCGGCCTCGGGACAGCACCTCGAACATTCTCAAAGTGCATGTCGGTCGTGGCTGCGCACTTGAGGAGGCAGAAAATCCGGATTTTTCCGTATCTGGACGACTGGCTGCTGGCGGCCCAGTCTCCAGAACTCCTGCATCAACAGGTCTCTACGACCCTACAACTACTCTCCTCATTGGGTCTGCGCCTCAACGAGGAAAAGTCCCAGCTGGTCCCAACGATGACCATCAAGTTCATCGGCACGATTTTCAACTCCGTCGATCAGCTCGCCTATCTGCCAGACGTCAGATTCCAGGCTCTTCGACGCGAGATACACAGCTGCAACAGGCCCGCCATCACGGCGAAACAAATCCAAGTAACCTTAGGCCACATGGCCTCGACAGTAGCTGTGACCCCATTGGCGAGACTGCGCTTCAGACCACTGCAGCGCTGGTTCCTCGACCATTTCGACCCGGTCAGGGAGCACCACTCAAAAAGGTTATCCCTGCCAAAGGCGGTCAAGGACTCCCTCCGATGGTGGGCGTCCAAGAGCAACGTGTGCAGGGGAGTACCCTTCCACACCGTAGACCCAGCCATCACAGTGACGACCGACGCGCGTCATTACAGGCATGGGGAGGCCACACGGGCACCCTGTCTGTCAACGGACAGTGGTCGGCGGTGGAGAAGCTTCATCACATCAACTATCTGGAGCTTCTGGCCATCACCAAGACTCTCCGGGCCTTCGCCCCCCTCGTCACTGGGAAAGTAGTACTGGTCAGGACAGACAACATCATGGCCATGTACTACGTGAACAAGCAGGCGGGACGGGCTCGAGGAAACTCCTGGCCCTAGCCCAGAACCTGTGGGAGTGGTGCGTCCACCATCAAGTAACTCCCAGGGCGGTCCATCTCCCGGGTGTCGAGAACGAGGAAGCGGATTGCCTCAGCAGGACCAGCTGGTCGTCCCACGAATGGATGCTGCATCCGGACGAGCTCCACCGTGTATTTCAGCGGTGGGGGTTCCCGGACGCAGATCTCTTCGCATCGCCGGAAAACAACCAATTGCCAGTTTTCGGTGCAAGGCTTGCCCCGGATGCACACGAGGGGATGCCTCGGGGACGCCCTTCTGCTCGACTGGACGACGGGGTTCTTCTATCTATTCCCGCCGTTCCCGCTCCTCCTTCGGATCGTCGAGAGGATCCAGCTCTCAGGGACCGATTGCATCCTCATCGCTCCCTACTGGCCGAGACAAGTCTGGTTCCCGACCCTGCTACACCTAGCGGGTCAGGACTACATGCCGCTCCCTCACCGACCAGACCTACTGACTCGGGAGAACGGGATGCTCCTCCACCGGACCTTCAGTCCTTGCACTTGACTGCGTGGAGGATTCGCGGCACCAGAGGTCTCTCCAGCTGTAGCAGCGATCCTGGCAGCAGCCCACAAGCCGGCCACGTCGAAGGCGCACGCGGCTTGCATCGCCCACGAGAGGTTCCAGGCTTCCCGATCTACCACCGTCTTCCCGCTGGTAGTCTCATCGGTCTTGGAGTTCCTGGCACAACTGGTCGACAGGGGTCTATCCATGTCCTCGGTGAAGACCCATTTGGCGGCCCTCACCTGGCAGAACCAGCAGAGGGGCGGTCCCTCGCTGTTCCAGTACCCGATGGTCAAGAGGTTCCTGAGGGGTGTTAACAACACTCGTCCCCGGTGCATCCACCCACACCGGGTTGGAACTTGGACCTGGTGCTGTCCTGCCTGACATCCCCACCGTTTGAGCCGCTGTCATCCATCGACCTGCGGCTCCTATCCTGGAAGGTGGCCTTCTTAGTCGCCATTGCTTCGGCGCGTCGCCCTTCCGAGCTGGCGGCGCTCCGTGTCGACGAACCCTACCTGCTGTTTTTAGCAGATAGGGCCATCCTGCGGACGGACATCACCTTTCTGCCGAAGGTGGTGTCTCCGTTCCACCTGAACACGGACATCGTGCTTCCGGACTTGGGACTGGCCCGAACCGGGGACACGGATTCGAGGGCAAGCGGCCTCGACGTCAGAAGGGCCCTTCTGACTTACAAGAACCGGTCGGCGGACTACCGCCCGATCGACCCGACTGTTTGTGTAAATACGCCACCGACAAGCTGGGCTTGCCGGTGTCGGCACAGAGACTTTCTAATTGGGTAGCATCCCTGGTTGAACTGTGCTATCAGATAGCCCGTCAACCGTGCCCATCTAAGGTTAAGGGACGCTCGACTAGGGCAGTGGCCACGTCAACTGCGTTCCTCCAAGGGATTCCCCTGGACCAAATTTGTAGGGCGGCCATCTGGGCCAACCCCTCTACCTTTATATCTCATTACCGGGTAGACACCCTGTTTGGGAGGGAGGCGGCCTTTGGTCGGTCGATTCTTAACCCAAAGACCCCACTAGGTGCTGCAGAGTAGTCAGCCCCAGTTCTCCCTTGTTTTTGCACTGGTCGATCGACAGTTGCGTCGTTCGAACCCCTCCTGTTCATTGCACTGTCAATGTTAAGTATGTGCCGTGCCCCAGATAGGGCACAGTCTACCGGTTAAAGCGCGCTTTACCCATTTACGGGTAGGTTGCACCAGTTGTGCACCCTTTGTTCTCAGGTTGTGCTTGTTGCACTCACTGTTATGAGGCCTGTGTGCCTGACATGAATGGTGCTTGTTGCACTTCTGCTATGATTGCACTTATGTTTGAGGCCTGCGTGCCTGACATGAATGGTGCTTGTTGCACTGTGTTTACAAGTGGGAGCCTGCCTCCCACTGTTTTGTTCCCACCTCCTTTACCTAAGATCGGTAAATCTTCATAAGTGTGCATTCACAGAGCTCTCGAAGAAGAATGGTAGGTTACATACCTGTGACCATCTTTCTTCGAGTGAAGCTCTGTGAATCCACACGACCCGCCCGGCCATCCCCTCTTTCTCAAACCACCCTTTCCTTGTTGCTACGTGGCGTAAGGAATGGCGTGGCGCGCTAGGCGCCTTTTATGCCCTCCGGGTTGGCTGGGCGGAGCTACCGCCAAAAAGTTTCAAACTGGAAAAGTTTCCGTTGGGAAGCCCGCGCTGGCGCGCAAACTTCATAAGTGTGGATTCACAGAGCTTCACTCGAAGAAAGATGGTCACAGGTATGTAACCTACCAATATCATTTGTTTGAGGAATTTACAGTTTGGAACAGTCTTCTGTGAGACACAGCCACTCAAGAGTTAATTTCCTTGTTAATTCTTACAGTATTCATTCTTAGTTAAGTATACCTGTTCTTATTATATGCTTACCAGTATAAATCAGAATTTTAGTACAGCAGATCAGGACAGTTATTAGTCCTTAATATCCTTTTTCCCCCCCACCCTCTTGTCTTCCCAAGAAATCATACAGATTACCCTGCCTAAAGATAGAGTCATGGAGAATACTTGAATTGTAGTATTGTTCCTCCTGAGCCAGAGGGCCTTCCTATTTTACTGAATGGGACACTCACCCCAATGAATGCTAATGATCTAAAGATTATTTTAAGTGTAACTGAGAAATCTACTGAGTTTGGTGAAATTCCTAAAAAGCTTATCAAGCTTACCAAAGAGTTAATTCCCAGCTCCCCTCTTGCACACACATGCACACACATGCACAAAACCCTGTGTATTTCTTCACATACTCTTTATCTGAAATACTTCAGGATGTACAGGTACTGCCTGAAAACTAGAGAGAAATATTCATTTTCTCTCAAAGTCAGGTAAAACCTACAGTAATGATTCTTCCCTCCAGTGAGGGTTTAATAGTTAATCAAATCCATTGCTCTTTAGCTGACACTTTGGCCCCTTCCACACAGCTGTATAAAATCCACATTGAACTGGATTATATGGCAGTGTGAACTCAGATAATCCAGTTCAAAGCAGATATTGTGTATTATCTGTCTTGATATTCTGGATTATATGGCTGTATGAAAAATCTCTCAGTGGCCTGCAACCATGGTCTGCTAGGTGTCTGAAGATTCAAGGTTAAAAGTGTTCAGTTTCAGAGAGAAGATGCAGGACAGGAATCTAGTGTGAAGGACTCCTGTCCAGAGCCTCAAAAATCATTTTTAAAAGGAAATTCACAGTAGGTAGTTGTTTTTAATTTATGTATTTTACCACTGCATATCACCTTGAGGTTTTGTAAGCAGAAACATAGTACATAAATCCTTTGAATAAACAAATTATATCAACTAGAAAAAAGCTATACATATTTATTTTCCATCAGTGCTTCATGTTACATAAAAGCATATGGTTTTTAAAAAATCACTGGTGACATTTGAAATAGCTAAATTATATGATAGACAAGCCATTAGTGACAAGGACATTTAGGAAAGAATAATTGGATGGTAGGTGCTTTTCAGCATAAAGAAGCAAGAAAAATGTCTCATAATTGAACTAGTTTCATAACTGACTCTATGAACATTATTGGATGAGAATATAACAGGCTTTGTCTGTATCAGTGTGCACACATGCATGCACATTTGTACACACACACAATTATTATTTAATACATTGAAAAGTATAATATTTATCAAGCATTCATTCTTTTTTTTCTATGATATTATCTGGAGGTTGTAGGAAGGTATGCTACCAAAAGATTTTAGCACTCCTTTCATTATAGACATACCCCAAATATTTAATTGATTGATGAAAGTTCAATTGCTGGTGAAAAAAGGGAACTTTGCAGTAATTGTGATTTCTTACATGAGGCATGTTAAACAGCTGCTTATCCAAGGTTGTTTATTGTTCGCAATTGTAATAAAAATAATAGATGCTGGAAAAATTTTCAAAAGGCTTTTTACTACTACTAAAATAGGGGCTGCTACAGAGGAACTCTGACAAAACTTCTAATGAGATCTTACGTAGTAATTAAAGCATAAAGTGGTAGTTCTTGTCTTTTTATTTAATATTTCAAGTATTTTGGTCAATTTATAATTTGAAACGGTTCACTAGAAATTAAGAGAGATAGGGATCAGGCACTAAAACTTACTTTGGTGATAAATATTCACATTTAAAAAAAAAATTATTAGCAAAAGGTTATCACAAGCGTTTTTATTCGAGTAAGACATCTATGGAGTTTAATTTCATTGGAGAATTGCCAAGTTCTAGGCCAAATCAAAGCATTTTCCAAAAGTACAGAATGGCCTTTTCCTTGCTTTGACTGTTTAAATATAATTTAAGGCTAAGATGGCAATTGGCAATGATTAGTGTGGTATTTTATTGCTGCTTCCTAAATGACGATGTTTGTCCTGTGAATCTATTCGATATTAAATTTCACCACTCCTTTTCTTTCTCAGGCTTTTATACAAAGTTCACAAGATTTTTTAGTTTATAGGACTAGTATAGATATTATGGTATTGACAACAATGTGCGGACCGAGTTGGACATGATTTTATTTTGGCAAATGGTTTATATGCATTTTATCTGATATGTATTGTTTATCAGATTGTTTATGTATGATGTTTTAAGGTGTTATTTATTGTTAGCGATTAATTTTTGCTGTTAGCCGGTCTGAGTCCCTCTACGGAGGTCAGAGATGATCGGGATATAAAAGTTTTAAATAAATAATTGGTAGGATATGCATGAAAGTATCTCAATTGCTTTAAAATGTCAGCAGATAAAACCAGACAGAATGTGGGAGTGAATTGATTCATATGTATGCTACTGAGCTTTGTAGGTGTGAGCTCATCAGCAGAATTTGCAACATCTATGCATTTACAGTTAGATCTGTATATTTGCCCTAACTTTGATTATTTTCCCTAACTTTTCCTCAAAGAACTCCAAGCAGCATTTCTTTTCATAAATGTGTATTATAGTCTGAGAGGGAAGATGCCATGGCTTATTATATTATTGTCTCTATTCTATGGAGGCCAGCAAAGCGATCTCCCTCCTCACCACACTATGCCAAGTGGAAGGGAATAGAATTTGTGCAGGTGTTTCTTTGTTTCACTATGAATATCATTCTCTTCCTAAACAATTTTCACCATGTTCACAGCTGTAGACTTTCTGGAAAAATATTTCTTATAACCTGGAAACCATTTATCTAAACTTGACATAGGAAGGTTATGAAGCTATGTTTGATGAAGGTATACTATCATAAAATGTGAGAGGGCTCATGAAACATGGTGGTACAAAAAAAACCTACTAGGGAGACAGTAAAGCTTTTCACATTTACTTTCCACAGAGAACAACAGAATTATCAAAGAGGAGTTTTTATAGCAGAAAATATAATCGCTGCAACCACCAAGAACATTAAACATATACAGTCATGGAAGAGCTAGAAAAAAACTATGATATTGAAACAAAATGCCCCTCTGACAGATGATATTGTGAGCAGACAGGCATATATGCCAAGTGGAGCATACCTTGAAGACATTGTCATTAAACCCACCAGCCTGGTTGTTCAGTACCTTGATTGTTTCCTATCTGGATAATTTTTTAAGCCACAAAATTCATTCTCTCCCTGTTACCCTACTTTAAAAACTAGAACTCATTTGGCATTTATTATAACTTGATATCATCTTCTATTTCATAAATAACAGGCCAGTACATATCTGTTGTTGCAAACTATGAATGCATGGAGCTTGCCCATTACCATATAATCTGTAATGCCCTACCCACAGTTTTCTACTTCCAGCTGATCCATTTCTGGAACTCTTACTATCAGTATACAGGAAATGATCTAGTAAAAGTAAAGGAATTATGTGTCTTTATACCCTACTTTTTCTCTCCACAATGGAGATTCAAACCAGGTTAGATTAAAAGCATTTCATGTCCGAATTTATTTATTTATTTATTTATTTATTTATAGGGGGGTTCAATTTCACTTCTAAGCCAAAGAGCTGGAATTGTTCGTATACACCTCCTAAGTCATGTGACCAGCATGACCACCAATAATCTGCAGAAAATGATCTACATGGAGATTGGTGGGGAGAGTACAAATGTATTTCTTACTTCCTCCTCTGATTCTGATGCACCTAAGATCAGTTTCCATACTATTGCTAGAAAAGGTGAAATTGTTTCATTTTGGTATGGACAGAGACTGCTATTTCCCAACAGCATATATGTGATCAGGGCCGTAGCCAGGATTTTGTTTCGGGGGGGGGAGGCTGAGTTTGGTTTCGGGGCTGAGACTGGGTGGAAGAGGGTCTGCCCTAGCAAACCTTTTGTATTGTTATCCCAATAACCCCATGAATGTGGGATATAATGAGCATGGTGATCAGATCATGATATGAATAAACATAACAGTTAAAATAATGTACCAGTAAGGCCTTTTCGCGGACTACCCTGAGAATTTCGGGGGCTGAAGCCCCCTTACCCCCCCCCCCCCAGCTACATGCCTGTATGTGATGCTTCTAAAATAGTGGGTTGTTGTGTAGTTTTCAGGCTGTCTGGCCATGTTCTAGCAGCATTTTTTCCTGACATTTCGCCTGCAACTGTGGCTGGCATCTTCAGAGGATTTGATGGTGATAAAGCAAGCGGAGTATATATACCTGTAGAGCCTCCAAAGTGGGAGAAAAAACCAAAACAAAACAATGTCTGTTAACTAAGTATGAAGGGTGCAATTAGCAGAGATTTTTTGCAAGTGTTTGAGTAGGAATCAGGCCTGCGAATTGCACACTTCACATTCAGGTGACGGACATTGGTTCTTTCTCCCACCCTGGACACTCCACAGGTATATATCCTCCACTTGCTTTACCACCATCAGATCATCCAAAGATGCCAACCGCAGACACAGGTGAAACGCCAAGAGAAAATGCTTCTAGAACACAACCAGACAACCCTGAAACCACACAACACCTGAATGATTCTGGCCATGAAAGCCTTTGGTAATAGGCTTTTAAAATAGGTGGGGTTTTTTGCTGCTTTTTGGCATGTGGGAGATGAACATAAATGGTAGGTAGGAGAGGATGAGAGGATCAGTGTGTAAGAGGGAGTTAAAGGAAAAATAGATATAGATGGAGAAGGGATAGGTGAAAGGGATATCCCTGCCTGCCTAAACTTTGTTTTAGCTATGCTTACAGTGGGCAATATGTGACTGATTAAATATATAAATACTGATAAAGATAGAAGACAGGGAACACGGAGAAGACCAACCTAATTTCCCATCGGAGGGAATTCTACAGTCTGGGAGTGCTCACTAAAAAGATTCTTTCAACCCTAAAAAGGATCTAATCTCTTGGTTAGATGAGCATTTGGCTTTGGCTCTTATTATGTGAGGATTTTACTGGATCCTGAATGCCAAAGCTCTTGAGTAGCATGAAATTTATTTCTAGCATCCTATACAGCAGTGTTTCTCAACCTTTTTTGAGCCGAGGCACACTTTTCACATTTACAAAATCCTGGGGCACACCACCAACCAAAATGACACTCTTAACACAGTGTTTCCCAAACTTTTTTGGCCTACCGCCCCCTTTCCAGAAAAAAATGTACTCACCGCCCCCCCCTAGGAATTATTATTTTTATTTTAATAACAATTAAACAGATATATATATATATATATATAAATGTTTCTTTTTTGTAAAATATAATAAAGGTGTAAATTAGAAACATTAAAGTTTGAAATTATGAAACTATTTAATCCACCATATCTGCGTTGAACTGGTTTAAGGGGACTCGGAATATCATGTCAGATAATCCACAATATATGCTTTGAACTGGTTTAACTGAGTCCACACTGCCATATAATCCAGTTCAAAGCAGAAAATGTGGGTGGGATTGTATTCAGCTGTGTGGAAGAGGCTTCAGAATATCATGGCAGGATAATCCACAATATCTGCTTTGAGCTGGATTATCTGAGTCCACACTGCCATATATCCCAGTTCAAAGCAGATATTTTGGATTTCCTTGGATATTCTGGTGTTCTTTCCACACACAGCCCTATATGCCAGAATATCAAGACAGGAAATCCCACAATATCTGCTTTGAACTGGATTATCTGAGTCCACACTGCCATATATCCCAGTTCAAAGCAGATATTGTGAGATTTTCCTGCTTTAATATTGAGGGTTAAAGGCTGTGTGGAAGGGCCCTGGAAGAAGGAGGTTGGACTGGATGGCCCCTGGAGGGCTTCTACTACTCTAGGAACCCATTGTAATTATTATTATTATTAACATTAATATTAATATTAGCAGAGGCTGAATGGCCATCTGTGAGGAATGCTTTGATTGTGTTTTCCCCTTATTTTAGAGGGAGGCTGGACTGGATGGCCCATGGGGGTCTCCTCCTACTCTAGGAACCTGCTATTAAGAATAAATTATTATGAATAAATTCAGGTACCTCCAGGAGAGGAGCACACATGTCTCCATAAGCAGCCTGTGTGAAAGCAAGCCTGGTGTAAAAGGAGAGGCAGGGAGGAGGCTGGGAGGGGAGAAAGGCGGCTACAGAAGTAAAGGAAAAGCTCCGCACTGCTCAAGTTCTATTCTCCCAGCTCTCAAAGGAGCAGTTCAGAGGGAGCCCTGAGTCATCGATCCCAGAAGCCTCGATCCGTGATGTTTTCCAGGTCTCCCCGTTGAAGCTGCTCTTTCCCCACAAACTGGATATGTTGTGGGGAGGAGGAGGAAAAAATAGGGGGAAGGAAGGGGGGTGAAAGAGGTTTTTGCCAGCACAGCAAGAGGTCTCTCAAGGAGCAGAGGTGTGCCAAGTCACACCGGTTGAGAAAGACTGCTATACAGAATGGTTTCCCATCTGTAACTGATCCAGCTTTGAAGGAAAAGCTTTTATTAGTAAAACACAGATCTAATGATCAAAAAAGTCAGTTGCAATCCAACATCCCTACAGTGTAGCAAAAATGTCCATATGTAGGGATAGACCATGCCAGCAATACAAAAAGCCTGTATGCAGAATAGCAACATTGCTCCCATATCAGTTACTGGGTGCTGTTGTGGAATGGCCAGTATGCAATGTGAAACTGAAGTGCAGGATGTACAATGTAGAGTGCACTTGTAACTTGCAATGTTGTGCCATAGAAAAAGAAGACTTACATGTGCATATGTTACTACTAAGTGCCAGCAAGAGCTTGTGAGGATGCCCATAAATACCATAGGCATCAGAAATGGTAGAGGAAACATTTTGCGTGATCTAAATTAGGGTTCAGTCCCAGATGCGGGATCAAAGTTGTGTCACATGTATCTTTATTTCACACAAAATAATTGTATTTAAGTGAAGGGAATAATTTTGTATACTCATATATAAGTCTCGAATACATTTTGTAAAAAAAATCAATTGTAATGACCCCAGTCAGCTTATCCATGGATCAAAGTGAGCCCTATATCTTAACCATCACATTCTCCAAATGGAGCAGCAAATAGCAAGAACGTAGTCCATTTTGAGAGAGCCTAAAAGTAGCACCTCCCTAGCAGTCTCTCCATCATGGTTTTGCTTTTGGTTTTATGAATGCTTGAATGGGAAAATGGCAAATGTAGCCACAGGCAGCTGGTCCCTGAGGTAGCATTGGGGCCTTTGTCCTGCCATGGAATAACCCCCAATTTAACCACAGGTCATTTCAAAATCTATAATTGTGGCCCCAAAGTTTTCCTCAACTTATACATGAGATCAACATATGCATTAATACAGTGGTACTCATGGAATATAGTTCCAAATTTTGATGTGTCAAGCCTCTTTTCAAATGACGTGGCTCTCAGTTCATGAAGTTGCCATGTATCACCAAAGAAAGTTATTGCCGTTGAATATTACCCAAATCTAAACAATAACTGGGGGAGAAGAAGGTTTTAAAGATCAAGTCAGAAGATGCTGTTATTTTAGCTTCAAATATGTTTTTGATCAGTTTTAAGGTTTTTAACTGTTAGTTTTTAATTAATTGATGTTTAATTCTATTTTATGTTTGTACATTTTTAGATTTTAAATTGTATTGAAATGCTTTTAATCTAACCTGGTTTGAATCTCCATTGTGGAGAGAAAAAGTAAGGTATAAAGAAACATAATCATAATAATTTTATTTCACATTACAGAAAATAATTCCATCCAAAAACTACAGTTCCAAAAATGACTCATAGAGATAATGAAGTCTGTATAATACAGAGGTGACCACTTAGCTATCAAGTAAATACTGTATTTGATGTATGAAGATGACAAAGATCAAATATTTAGGCAATCAATGACTCTATAAATCCTTGCAGCGAGGCCTGTTGGCTCTCAGCCACTCATCCCACTTCAGCTGGACTAATGGAGTGGCTGCAATCAAAGCTATTAATGGCACGGAACAATTTCTGTCTGGGTTACAGATTGCTTATAAATGTATGTTACTCTGAACTCGTTATGAGAGTAGAATACAATAGTGTTACTCTCTCCTTCATTCATTACAAGAGCAAAATATGCTCATTCTCTCCTAGCTATAAGCATAGTTTTAAATTCATGCCTCAGTTCTGTGGACAGCATCAGATTTGAGATTCCTCAGCAGTTATTTTAAGCATTGCTTTGTTATGGAAATTCACCATCCTGAGTTTGATTTCCACATCAATAATACTAAGAAATGACAGGGATCAGATTCCATATGGTGACTTTGAACAGCTAAGTGGAAGAGCGGAACATTCAGAAAGTGCAAAGGCAAAGTCTCTTGATTTTGCCCTTTCCAACATCACCCCATTCTTAGATCACACATCATTTTAAAGAAGTTTCCTAATCCCTGAATCAGACTGGAATATTGCTGGAATTGCTGTGATGTGATGATACAGCAGAAGACATGCATGAGAAGTTTAGGTTTCATTTTTTAGCCATTGTCTCTAGTCCCTGAAGGCTTGCTATGGGAAGGAGAGAGGGGATGAGTTTTCAAGTGGTGTTTTGCTGTTTTCAACTAAAGTTCTTTCCCCCACCATGCAGTTTCTGTGTAAATGGGAACAAAGATTGGACCATGTAAGCTAGCTGGTTAAACCACTGTAATTCTATTATGGTTGCATCCTGGTTGTTGAACCTTGTCAATATATACTAGAGCAAGGACAATGTTTGAAAAAATTCCTGATTTGGCTATAGCTTCAAGAATATCCTAGCTAGTATTCTTTCTCCTTCAAATTGTATAGATTTCCTAATTACATTGTGTAGAATGTCTTAGGAAGATTCCATATTGGGAAGGTTTATAAAACTGACCTTCCCAAGCTCTGAGAAGAAACAAGCCTTTAAGAGGCTGGAAGCATATGTGCTGCTATTAAATTATAAATCAGCTTGAGAGCATATATCTTTCTCTATAAATATGAACCTATGCTGAATATCCAGATCTACTGAGATTTATGAGACTGACTGATGATCAGAAGATGCAACATTATGAATTGTGAATGGCTTGCCCGGCATTTTGTGGTACAAGAATTTATCTCTTGTGTTTCTACAGCAAACTCTGGGGCATGATTTGTATTACAGAGATCCCTTCATCTCATGAATTAAAGCTCAACAGGACTACTTCCAATATCATATAGTTTTCATAGTTTCACCCCAGTATCAATTTATTAAATGTGGATGTCTGCAACATGAAATTGTTGTGTGTAAGACACTGTGAACTTGGCCACTCGGTTTTCCAGGACCTATGGAAATCTTAATGTAAAATGCTTTTCAGTATAAACTTGGGTGCCTAATGTGTGAGGCCTGGCAAGAGAAGGGGGAAGCAGCTGTATGACCCATGTGCCATGATACTTCTAGAGTTTCTGAAGTTAAAAATGGGAAGGGCAACTTTTGTTGCAAACTCGTTATAAATGAGAGTTCCTAGAATATTACTGTTGGTATTTCTTTTTATAGCATCTGAACGAGCCATGTGGGTATAAAATTCAGAAGTAGCAAAAGCAGAAGAATAGGGAACATTTTACTCTAAAGGAAACAAAAGTTCATACTGCCAATAAGAACAGTGTGGACTTGGAAATGTTGCCTTCTTGGGTTGTAAATCTTAGAATCTTCTTGCTAAGAGGATTGCAGAAGTTGTATTTCAAAACAACTTTTCTAAGCTGTGAAATAGTGTGAGAATTGAGATAAGATTCCTGGTCTCCTGGATGTTTAAAAGAGGGCAGCTGTCATATCTAACTAAACAGCCTGAAATGAATGTAACTCTAAAAGGGAAAACTAATTGAGACCGCTTCTACACATGCCTAAAACCCAATAGAAACTTGCATTTAAAATTCCAATTTCTATTGGGTTGGAGGCCCAATGGCCAGCCAAACCTCCACAGTTTCAGCAGAGTGGCGGCTAGATACCTTCCCAGATGGATCTGAGATTGACCTGAGGGGTATCACTACCATCCTACCATCCCTTTTAGCCAAAAACTTACCACAGAAGCCCTCTGCTAGAGGGCTTCTGTCATGTCACAATGATGTGGCAGGAACTTTACAGAGGGGAGGGAAAATTTCCCCTGTCACATCATTTTGATATGTGATTTTGACATGACAGAAGCTCTCTAGCAGAAGCCTGCAAATGGATGTAAACCTTTCCAGTATGTTTTCAGCTAAAACAAGGGGAGGGAAGGGTGGCACTGCCATCCTGCTCCCTCGGGCTACCAGAGCTTGAAGAGGTGGGATGGCTATGGGGATTGACCCTCAGGACCATGGATCATGATTTCAAGGGTCAATCCATTCAGACCCCATATCTGGGAAAGTGTGGGTCTTCCTAGAAGATCCACACCTTCCCAGGTATTTTTTACACCCAAATTACCCTGCGGTGTAATTTGGATGCCTCAGGCTAACCCATTCCCAGTCCACATTAAAAGGCTTTGTAGATTGGTCCTAAAGCTACGGCTCACCGACAGCTATCAGGCAATGCCTAAGGTGCGGGGGGGGGGGGTGGGTTACAAAGCCTCCATGAAGGAGGCCAGACTTGGTGGGGCCAGTTGCCTTCACATGACAGTGGTGGAGCTCCAGGCAATTTAAGACTGCTCTGCCCCTCTGCCATATTTGGTTCATCATGACCCACCCTTCCACACTGTGGACAGTGTGAGTTTACAATGGTTGTGCAAGATCCAGATAGGAAGGTTGTGCAAGGGCCAGGTAGGAATCTCTCCCTCACGTGTTCCTTGAGGTTGTTTTCACCTACCCCACACTGTTTTGGAGGGGAGTTGCAATTGGTTTTGTGTGGATTCATTTCAATAAGTTTCTCTTAATAAGTTAAAAAGGATCCAAGGCATTATAAAGATCAAATATTTCTGGTAGGCACCGTGGCACACTCCCAAACCCTTAAGGGATTAAGGGTGGACTTCCATAACAATTCCTTTAGGATTCAGAGGCCTGAAAATGAAGCTATTATTGGGGCTGAAATTGGGATTCTCACCCTTTAAAAACTCTGAGGTTTGGGAGGGCCTTCCAGTTATGATCAGCTGAGAGATGCAGCCAAATAATTTTGGTTGGCCTTCAAGATGCTTGGTGCACATATGTCTTTGGAGGTGGTCAGAGGAACTGATGTCTGGCATAGGGACAAGGCTCACTAGATAGCAAATAACCCATGAGTTATGATTAACAGATTTTTAAGCCCCCCCCCCCCTCTACAGGCTATTCCAAGTTCTTTAAATAAATAGGTCAGGAAATGGCCAATTGGATCCATTTTTCTGTCTGGTCTCTTTATTTTATGATGAGAATTCAAATGTATAACAATCTATGTTCATTTTTCCCAACTGACACTGGGCATAGACTCAAGAACAAAGTATTAAGAATTTATATATTGCTGACTGGAGTGATGATTTGGCATTGCCTGATGTTTGTGATTCCCTGAAAAAATGTACATTTAACCCTCAAGCTTCCTTGCACAAAAGTAATAAGTTTTATTAAAATAGAGGAGAAGGAGAGATGCATTGAATAAGAAAGGAAGCGCTTTCCCCATGGCATAAAGAAAGAAATAATAAAAATATAGGAGTTAGAAAATGTAAAAGAACCAATTTAGAAAGGAATGTTTAGATTTGGAAAAAAAATAACAAAATGGTCAGCAGGACCATACAATAGCATATGGATTTCTTGCTTTGTCTCTAATGTTCATTGTGGATTTCAGCTCTGTAGCATTTGTTTTAGAAGTGTTTTAGAAAGCTAGAAAAATGTGGTCTGAAATGGAATTAAGCTATTTCTACATAATTAAATTTATCCTAAGAATATTCGCTTTGGAATTGCTTCATTAAAAATATAGAAAGTAAATCTCAAGAGAGGAGATTTATATGAAGTCCATTCTTATTCTGAGAAAAATGCTCTAATTAGTCAAGAATATCCAACATGAATGATTTATTACAAAACATGTTAATCACTTTGTCACACTTACAAGCAAATTGGTTGAAGTAACAGTGTAGATTTTATATGTCTTGTTTTATAAGTTGAATGGAGATTTCAATATGACAAGAAACTGAACATTATTCTTGATTAGCTTTTGCAAGAGCATGATCTTGTATATGTGATGCACAAGTTTTGGGAAAGTTTTTGATCCTAAACTCAGACAAAAGAATGCAATTATAAATAATGAGTACAGACCACCAGTGCTGTGATTTGAGTATTATTTTCTCTATGATTCTTTCTGTGACTTTAATATATGTGTCACGTACAAAAATCCAGCAGTATACAATGAAATGAAAACAAGTGGGTGGAGGTGATGCATTATTCTTGCTACAGATATGTAAGGCATTAAGGAAGAGTTCCAATAAAAGCATTCTAAAAGATAATACTCCTCATTTTACCTGTCAAAAAGTTAAGTGCTTCCTGCTTTAATGCGGTAGTCTTCTTGTTAACCCTCTTTTTGTATGTAAAACACGCTGAGTTGTTTTGTGCATGACATTTTGAAGATATCAATATATAACAATATGAGGAAGCCACACATTGAAGGGAACTAGTTGTGAATCATTAGTTACTTTGCATTGCTTATTTTTCCAGTAAGAGGGGCCATATTGGAATGCAACTCTGACTTAACAAGGCATAATTTAATCACACACACACACCTTTTATGCTAGAGCTTTAACTAGTAGTTCCACTTAGAAGCATGGGGCTTTGGTTTTATTCATCAATAAAGAAGGAATATTCTAAAAATTTAAGGGCAGAGAAAAACTTTTTTGATGAAGGAAAAGTTTTGTATGCTTTTATCCAAATTTTGTGTGCTCTTGTCCAAGGAATTTATGATGTTGGATTCTACATGATTTTACCCTCTGATTGTCCATTTGTGGCTGTTTGAAAGACCAAGAAGGTGAATGAATGAAAGGGAAATACATAATGAAACAAGACAAAAAGCATTCCCACCCCGTTATATAGTCCTTGGTCAGTGGAAATGCAAACCTTGACCCTGATAAAGATAAAGGATTGCAACTGTCGTTGTTGTTTTATTATTATTATGTTTTATATCTCACTTTTTATCTTCTTAAAAGATTCAAAGTGGTTGAGCTTCTCTCAGAGCTCATCCAGACTGATTGCCAATTTTATTTTATTCTGGGATAAACACATTTTGTTTATTCAGAATATTTTCTGTCAGCTCCTGCTATTCCCCAAGGTGGTTTAATTCAGTATAAAATAAGAAAAAACATGAATAAAAGCCAAGACTTTTCATGTCTGTCTGTCTATCTCTCTCTTGTGTGCTGCAGTTTTTAAATAGCTTATTAGCTTCAGTTGTGGTACACATACACGTATGTTCAGAGACAAGTAGCATAATTAAACAAAATGTCACAATCTTTTCAAAGAGCTTCCATAACATCTCCCTGTTCTTCCAATTTTCTCCCCCAGCTCTTCACCATTAAAAGTTCATCATCATTATTCTTAGCAGATTGTTTGTTTTAAATCTTTCATCTGACTAAATTTATCAATAAATCTAACAATTTAGTTTAATCTGTTAGTAAATGACTATGTTAAACATAGCTAAGACTTGAGTACAGTACAGCAAATAAAAAGTAAATGTATTCAGGTCACATTTTTCATTCGCAGATTTTATTTGTATTGTAGTGCCTTCAGAAAGGCCAGATGATTGAAATGTTGGCAGGTTCCTGCACCTGAAATTATAATAAAATACTGTGTTATTATCTGAAGTATGTAGGTTGATTTTTTAAAAATGAAATCTGTTGTATTCACTGGCTAGACAACCTTTAATATGTCTTAAGCAATGAAACATGGTAGTATGTACATTACTGAACTTTATCTGGCTTGCTTCACATCATGTTTCCAAGGAGCAAATAATTTCAGACTTCAAAATGAGGCAGTAACAGCACTGCCCTGCTTCACTATTGAGTATCTTAGTGTTATAAAAACATGCCCAGAAACAGGCAATTACTAATTTGTTGACAACCCTATGTTTGCATATTAGAGGATTTAAAAAAATAATATGGTATATCAAAACGCATGGAAGGAGAATGAAAGAGAGCCAACGGAGTTGGTGCAACTTTTATAATAATTGTAGTAGTCATTGTTAATTAATAATAATAATAGACAAGGAAAAACATGGATGTGTCTCACAAATGGAACTTTGAAAAAGGAGACTGGAGGCCTGATTATTGTAACCCAAGAAGAAATAATTAGAACAAATGCCATCAAAGCCAGAAAGTCAACTACAGATTCCAACTGTATACTCTGCAAGGAAGCAGACAAAATTATGGATCACATACTCAGCTGCTGCAAGAAGATCATGCAGATGGACTACAAGCAGAGGCATAATACCATTGCTCAGATTGTCCATTGGAACTTGTGCCACAAATCTGCCTGCGACAAAGAACTGGTGGGATCACAAGCCTGAAAAGGTTACAGAAAATGAACATGTCAAACTTCCCTGGGATTTCCAAACTCAGACTGACACAGTTTTGGAGCACAGTCCTCCTAATCTCACAGTTGTGGGGAAAAATGAAGTATGCATTGTCAATGTCACAATCCCAGGTGACAGCAGGATTGAAGAGAAACAACTGGAAAACCTTACACGATACAAGGATTTAAAGACCGAACTGCAAATATTCTGGCACAAGACAGTAAAGGTGGTCCCAGTGTTGACCGGCACACTGGGTGCAGTGCCTAAAGACCTTGGCCTTCCTTTAAAAACAATAGCCCCTGGGCCCCTTTGAAATGCCTTGGAAAGCTATGTGACGTGCTACAGGGAGAGAAAGCATGTGCCTGCATGCTGCGCTTCTCCTCTAGACTAGAAACAGCTTTTAGCGTGCTTTCTTTACCCAAGTTCCCTTGAAGGAAAAAAGGAAACGTTCCCAGGAAGAGTGCTTTCTTAAACCCCATTGCTGACACCCAGACTTCCTTGAAGGTAAAAAGGAAATGCTCCCAATAATGGAAAGGGGACCCTTGTAAGTTCTCTATTGCCACCAATGGGCCAGATCTAGCTGCAGTTTTTAGCTATGGACTAAAAACAGCTAACCGGCTACTCACCCGTTTTCAGGAGGCATGCAAAAATGGTTATGAGGGTCAACTGGTATCTGGCCAGTAGAAAAGGATCAAGGTTCAGTCAAAATGCACAAGCCTACTAAATATTGTATTGTTATCTGTTTGTTTTGTGTGAGCACAAATATATGCATTTCTCCTTTTGTTTGTGAGATTTGATGTCACAAAGTTTTTTGTCAATGTTGATTGCCTAAATAATTATCCAATTTCTATACAATTATTTCAATACAAGTAATTTTATCCAAGATAACAGAAAAAATTGACTTTTATTATATTAGCCCCATAATGCTGTCTAGTTGCTACTATTTTTTAATTAGATTTGATTCACAATGAGAATATATGAGTCAGTAAAGTTGTATCTGAAAGCTTGTTGTAAAGGAAAACTAAGGTTAAGGCAAGCCAAGGCAATAAAAATAACACAACTCTCAAATCATCAATACATTATTTTATTTCAAATGAAAGTGCACACGGTATGTCTGAGATCATGCCTGTGTCTATTTTATGTCAGTCACACACAATATTTTATTAGTTTAAGATAGAAAATAATCAAGACTGATAGTTCTGTGTCCTTTAGCATTTTTGTGTTGCAATCACAAACGGAAGAGGGTATTATGTCCTCATTCAATTCTGTCAGGCTTAGCTTAATTTTGTTTGTCTTTCAATATTGGTCGTCCCCCCCTTTTAATTTCTGACCCTTCACATCTGATAGTGATTGTATATTGTAGATACTCCCGAAATCCATTTTCCTAGTTGGATGATGAAGGCATTGCTCTCATCATGCCTATCGTGGAACTCTTACGTACGTGTGTGTGTGTGTGTGTGTAATGGTTTAAAAGTACCATTTGTATAGAGTATTTCAAAAGCTGTTTACAGGACTTACATCTGAATCTACTGAACTGGGTCCTAGCTTTTCAAAAGAAGGATCCTTGGCTTAATATCTTTCTCCTGCATTTGCAGCTGCTTTAAGATATACAGCAACCTGTTAAGTTATCACATATTTGCTAAAGTTACATATTTTGAAAATGTCACTTCAATTAGATTGTGGATCATGCAAAGTTACTATCTAATAGTACTTTTTAAAGCATACGAGTCAGGAGGGCAAAGGTATCTTTTTGTAGGTATATGACTTTCATGGTTTCTCTGTGATCATCTCTGTGACTAGAATGAAAAAAAATAAAAATAAACTATAGTTAAATGAAATATTGGGGGGGGGGGCAGAATCTGATACACCTGGAGGTTGTCAGCAAATGAGTCTCATTTTCTTCAGCCAAAATTCAAATATGTTTTAGAATATACAGTAGGTGAAATTAATGATAAACATGCAGATGCAGGTGAGTTATGGCCATTACATGTAAATAGACTCCTTGTGTTGCTGGTTTCTGTAACTATACAGTACTCCAAGGGAGAATGATCATCTATCTGCATTTGCTGAGCAGAAGGAAATGCCTGTGAGGCCTATCTCTTTATGAAGCATGTTGCATAGACAGATGTTGGAAGCTCTAATTCAGTAAAAGCATGAACAAATATAACTGTGAATATAAACTGCAAGAAAGCAATATTTAACTATGATTCATTCCAAACTATATTTTGCATTTTTTTTATTCTTGAGACTGTCACTCAAGGAATGAAAAGAGTCTAGAAGAGGAAAGGAACAGATGGAAAAGAAAATATGGGACCAGATTAGGTTTCAGAAGACTTATTAGTGTTCACAATGGTGGGCAAGATCAAAAGCAAATGAGTAGGACTCAAATGCCAACATGCTTTTCCTTAAAAAAATTCATTGCAAGTGACTACAGTCCTTATCACATTTGGTGCTTTAACATGGGCCCCAGTGTGGGGATTCACCATGCATTGCATGGAATTCATGGGGCAGTGGGGGAATCCATCACATGGGGGAAAGTGTCACTCCCCAGCTTCCTTCTAGACTGTCCCCATTCTTGGAAAGGAGGACATGGGAAGCCTCCCATGTTCTCATTGCTCTGTTGTATGATGCTTTCAGAACAGTTCAGGGATGGAGCCCTGTCGGAAGTAGCCGTGTGTTGTTTGATGGAATCCATTGCCTCCATCCCCAAACTGTGCTGAAAGTGTGCCACAACACATACATTTGCCCATATGATTAAGTTGTAAGTCTAAGGACAGAATTTTAAAACTAGAGGGCAGGATCAAAAGTTGTGCCACAGCCAAAGAGGAAAAAGGTGTATGCTTTTGTGAGGCTCAATTGGAATCCTTTATGGGATGGGCCTGTGTTTCCTTATCTCTTCTATATCAGTGCATACATATGTGAGCATTAAACTGCATTTAGAATGGAACCCAGAAGCTTGGGTCAAGAACATTTAACTTTAATGAAGGTCAGCAGTGAAATAGACAAGCAAACAAGTCAACCATTTTTTCCTGTATCTCCAGCCCACCATTGAATGGTGACTTGTGTGCAAACTTGAAATTCTGAAAGAAACCCCTTGTGAGGTGTACAGTTTGGTGACATTTGATAAGGAACAGTTTTAGAAAGCTGTTCTAAGTGTTATAATTGCCCAATACAGCAATACGAAAACACTTCAATGCTGTGTAAGGTGTTGTTGCTTATAGCTTTGCTTCCCACATCTTTTCTTGGTTTTAAATGGCAAGCTATTTGTGCTTATGAAGGAATACAAACATAGCCTTTATTTATCTACATAATTATACCATTTTATATAGTATCTGTTCAGTGTTGTATACAGATACAGTTGCTATAATAATAATAGCAGCAAATGATCTATTTGAACTATAGTGCTATGAAGTGTTTTTGTTTTAAAAATCTCATTATATATAATGTCCATTCATATTAGCTTGTTACTTTTCTTTGTTGATCATACAGACAAGCTAACAGCCAGAGGTATTAAAGGTCTGTCAGCTGCAGAGTCATTCTTCTTGTTGCTTTTTTGACATAGCTTTTTCAGCTGCCAAATTTATTTCTCCAAGTTCCCCTCAAAAACAACAACAACAAAAATCACCACCAATGACTTTGCCAAAGAACTTTTTAAATTTTTTCAACAGTGAAACAGAAATAATCATTGCAGAATATTTCAAGACTTTAGTATTGTCATATTATTCCCTCTTGGAGAAAACATCTTATTGTCATAGTGGTCTAAAGTGGTATGGTTTCACATTAAGGAACATGGTGTTTTCATCTTTTGATCAACCAGTTCAAATGTGAAAGCATCCATGCGAGCACACAACTAAAGATTATCATGACCAATCACACAAACAAACATGAACTCAAAGTACACTGGAAGCAATAAAGTCATTGTTTCCTAAATGCTAACTCATGCAATATATCTGGTATTTGGTTAACAGAAGTTTTCAATGCTTGTTCAAAGGGACTACGATTTTATTGTAACTTTAATTGTAGTAGTATTTAATCATACTATTCTGGAAATCAGGATTCAAATCTCCACTCAGCCATGATGATCTTGGACAAATCAAATTATATCAGCCTCAGGGAAGCACAAAGGCAAGCACCCTCTGAACAAATGTATGTATGTATGTATGTATTAGGGGTGGATATCTCTGGTCGTTATCCTTAGAAAACTGTTATTATTTCGTATTAAAACCAATTTTGACCCTAATTTGACCCAAAGCCAGCAACCCGGAAGTGACCTTTCTAAATCGAAGCTGGGTCAGCCATTTCCGTAAAGGGCATGTTATTATGTCATTTTTATTCCAAAGTGTGCTTTGGAAGCAGCCAGAGGCCAAGATTTCCTCCTGTTCCCCAGGCTCTCCCTCACAAGTGGACGGAGAGCCTGAAAAACAGGAGGAAATAATCTCAGCCCCTGGCTGCTTCCAAAGCGCGTTCACAAGCAGAGGGAGAGCCCTCGGGAACAGGAGGAAATTGCCTCCTAATCTCTTTAACCCGCCTCAGCTCTCAACTGGCGAGAACAGAGTGGAGGGTGCTGCTGGCCTCCAGTCTCCTCTCGCCAGCTGAGAGCTGAGGCGGGCGCTTTGGAAGCAGCCAGGGGGCGATATTTCCTCCTGTTCTCCAAGGCTCTCCCTCCACTTGGGAAGGAGTGTCTTGGCGGTCAGGAGGAACTCTCGGCCCCTGGCTTCCAAAGCTCGCTGGCAGCAAAGTTGCATGGCAGCAATAACAAGATAATAACGAATTTCATTTATTACGTTACATTTTTGAAATTTTTACAAAATTTTTTGCCACACTTTCTATTTTGAAACAACAGCGGCAATCCCCCCCCCCCACACACACACACACACACGAGTTTAGAAACAATTTTTATGGCTCAACCACCTCTAGTATGTAGTATGTATGTATGTATTTACCACACTTGTTCCCTGCTCTTCTCACCCCAAAGGGGACTCAGCATGGCCTAACAAAGACAACAGTTTGATACAACATATACATATTGATAAATAAATGAATGCATTAAAATCCCAAACAATTAAAACATCAAACATTAAAACATCAATTAAAATCATATAATCTAAGTCATACTCCAGGGCCGTTCTAGGTCACCATTATGTTATTTTATACCATGGCACTAATCCGTACTGCAAAGGATAGACATTCACAGCAATTCTAGACTGTAGCATTTATTAAGTACCTAAAGTGTACAAGTATATCTGAGTTAATGAAGTAAATCTATTTATCATAACTATTAATTTGACACAAAATTTGGTACCAGAATGTATTCTGAAACACTGTGGTGTAGTTGTTAAAACATTGAGCTGTAGTTCTGGAAAACAAACCCCCACTTGGCAATGAAAATTCACTGGATTATATTTGGCAGGTCTTTCAGCCTCAGAAGGAGACAAACCAAACATTTGCCTTTAGGTTACAATAAATTAGAAATGAAAGGCATGCAACTACCACAACAGCTAGTGAGCCAGGCTTATTTGCTTTCCCCTTTTCTTCTTAGTTTGCTATCCTTGCTTACTCTTTAAGGTATTTTGGAGGCAACCACTGCTTATCTTGCTTGTGTAGGCAGCAAATTCAGTAGGATCAGAAAGAACAGGATAGCGACTAAAGTTTGATTGCATTGTTTACTGCAGACAGCCTGTTGCAACCTGCTACTATAAACAACAACTAGATGAAGCATGAGTTAGAAAAGGAGGCAGGCTGTGCATAAAAAGTCTCAGCAAAAAGAAGCTTCACATTCAGGCGCTTTGTTAACTGAGATATTTCTAATTTTTAGAGATACACACACCCCTTTTCTAAGCATGCCATCTAAATAAGTTCTTCTTAGCCTTAGATCGAGGGAAATCATGGTGCCTCGCTATTCTCGCATATGAAATATTGTGTTCAATGCTGGGCACCACAGTTTAAAAGAGATATTGACAAGCTGGAAGGTGTCCAGAGGAGGGCAACTGAAATGATCAAAGATGTGGAGACCATGCCCTGTGAGGAGCATCTTAAAGAGCCGGGTATGTTTAACTTGCAGAAGAGAAGGTTGAGGAGACATGATAGCCATGTATAAATATGTGAAAGGATATCATAAGAAATATGGAGCAGGACTGTTTTCTGCTGCTTTGGAAACTAGGACTTGGAGCAATTGTTTCAAATTACAGGAAAGGAGATTCCACCTGAACATTAGGAAGAACTTCCTGTCTGTAAGAGCTATTCAGCAATGGAACACTCTGCCTCATAGTGGAAGGAAGCTCCTTCTTTGGAAGCTTTTAAACAGAGGCTGGATAGCCATTTGTCAGGGGTATTTGTGCTTTTCCTGCATGGCGAGGGTTAGACTAGATGGTGCATGTAGTCTCTTCCAGCTTTATTATTCTATGATTCTATGTCATGTAGAAAGAGCAGTAACATTTTCCCCTATGTGTGAGGGCCCAGTATCAAATCTTTGCCTGCTTGCTACAGTTGTTTCTCTGTTTTGGAAACTTTCTAGTATCAAGCCACTAATAGCATTGGTCTGTGAATAACCACTTTGTTTAACAATGATGTAAGTCTTTTGATAGCCTGTATTTTCTCTCTCATCTGTGTATAATGTAGCTAACTTGTGACATAAATGATTTTTATTTTTTGCATTCTAGCTATATTCAGACATTCTGAAGTGGGGTCAATTTATCACATGAAAAGGCATGAGACATAACATTTATGAAGAGGAAAACATCTATGTATAAGGAGCAGGGTCTCCACATGACTGAGAACCAAGCTATACATATATAGAAAAGGCTCTCCTTTTCAAAACAGCAACATCAGTGGGAACTGGAACCCTGGAGGTCTATATACACCATCAGTATGATAGCATATATGTATTCCGTCTTCTTTGAGATCTGCCGTAGCCCTTTGGAGCATCATGTTGAAGAAGATTGTAAATAGGATTGGTGCAAGAACTCAACCTTGTTTCACTCCATTAGTTATTAGAAAAGGCTCTGAGAGAGTGTTGCTGTATCTGACTCAACTGTGCTGGCCCCCATGTAGCAGGATAATCATTTTGAGGAATTTGTGGGGACATCCTAGTCGTTCCAGGATTTGCCACAGACCTTTTCTACTCACAGTGTCAAAGGCTTTGGTGAGGTTGACAAATGTTACATAGAGTCCTTTGTTCTGCTCATATCTGTGGAGCTCCTATTAGCTCTGAAGCCACATTGGCTTTCCGGGAGAAGTTCTTCTGCAATAGCAGGAACTAATCTGGTTAGGAGTATCCTTGCAAGGATCTCAGAGATCTGATGGCAGTTCACCTTTTCCCCAGCAACTCACAAGGAGCTCACTACAGCATACAATTTCATAGTGAATTGTTGTAGCAGATCTGGAAACCAAAGTTTCCCAAATTGTAAATTAAACAAGAACAGATTTAGTTTAGAGGAACATGCATTACCAGATATATTAACAATGATACATAGTATATAAAGTGCGCAAAATGTTAGTCATTCTCATGATTTACTAAAATATTTAGCACATATTCAAGTTGCCCTGAAAAAGAGGTTATTTTGTAAAATTGTAGTTTTTTTCCTTTGTGTTTTGATTTCCCAACACTGTGTCATTTTATCTTCTGCAATATTTGGAAAACCTGTTCTTTGTAAAAATTTCTATCTACAGAAGTATACAATTCTCTCTTTCAGCTTTGGCTTAACCGTTTTAGAAATTCCAAGTTAAACCTTTCTGTGAAATAAGATGTGATTCTTTCGATACTACTACTGAAATATTCTGAATAGTTGCCTATATTTTTTGCTTCACAGCTCTAAGGGACAACAGGATTGAGCTTCTTCGAGCTTCATGGCACGAACTGACGATCAGAGTCACTGATGTGTCACTGTCCGATGAAGGGCAGTACACCTGCTCTTTATTTACGATGCCTGTCAAGACGTCCAAGGCTTTCCTCACTGTTTTAGGTAAGCATAATGGGCTGAAAATATGAAAACATGACAGTCAGCAATATGACTGATATGGCTTCTTAAGGATTGTCCAGAGTATGGCTGCATTTGGGTAAACTTGTGAAGAACAATGAAAAACACTGGAGCTGATCCAAAAAGAACAATCAACCGTATAATGTATGGGTCATCTGTATGGGAATGGTTAGTTGTGACGTGCTAGCAGTATCAACTAACCATTCCCATACAGATGACCCATACATTATACGATCTATGGCTGCATTTGTTCACAATTTAAAAACATATTTAGCAACTATAAAGTCTTAATGGCAATAAAGGCTAATGCTGGATTGCTCTTGTATAATGATGGGCCAAAGGCAGTCCAGCATTAGCCTTTATTGCCATAATGAATTGAGACCGCAATTGGACTTCGCTGCAAACAACTCTCCGGTTCACAACTACTACTACCTTTGGAATTTCTTACACGGCTTTCCGATTCCTGCACCTTGGACTCCCCTCACAAGGAGAGTCTACCCGCTTGGCTCGCGCACAACCTCTTGGTTCATGCTCTCTCCTCTTTGTCTAAGGAAGACACCTACTCCCATTCAGAGAACTTTTGTGTTATTGTACGCATTGACGTTTTCAACTCAACCTATGGACCTGAATTATCTTGGACATTGACTGACGTTATTGTTGCGGGCGTGCTTGATATGTTGTATAAAATTGTTATTATGAAATTATGATTTTGATAATGATGAATGTGTATTGTCACTTTTGAATACTAAAATATTGGTTATATACCACACATTGTTTACACTCTCGTGTTGTGTTGCTTAGTAGCAACTCCCCCTCTTTGTTATACAACATATATAGACAGACAACAAGCTACACAATTGGTCGAGAGCTAACCCCGACCTGGGCAGGCCTTGAACTCATGACCTTCTGGTGAGTAGAGATCTTATGCAGCTGACTCCCAGCCAACTGCACCACAAAATGTAAAAAAAAATTTGGAGGTCTAATTTTGCTGGCTTTAGACAAGATAGAGTTGGTGTTTATTTAATCATAAATGGAAGTATAACATTTAAAATATCTTCTTGAAGAACCTCTGAAAAATAGGGGGGATATAATGTTACTGTGGTTTATTACAGGATTGTTCCTGTAATGCAAATTTGCATAGCAATTATTGATCTTTACAGACAATAAGCAAAAATAGATTTGTTGACTAGTACATCTTTCATTATTCTGAACAATATGCATTCAGTAAATATATGAACATCCATAATAGGTGGTCACTGTTTTCTAGAATATGAAAAGTTGTGATATACGTTGACACAGATGTCACAACCATTCATATTAGAGCTCCAGTACTTTAGGGGGCCTCACGGAAGCTAAAACATTAAATGTGGTATATTTTATAATCTGACTAGCTTGGGGACCCGGCAGTACCCGGTTATTTGGGAAAGACATTGTTTGATTTTTGAAGTTTGGTAATATCAGTTTGGTAATGTATAACACTATTTAAGAAAAAAAGTCAGTCTTTCCTTTTGTTTTTTAAAAATGTTCCCAATAGAAAATGCATAAGGATGTGCGCAAACTATTATTTACATCACTTTTATCCCGTCTTTTTCAGCCCAAAGGCAACTCAGGACGACAACTACAATTCCCAGAATTGTGGGGCAATCCTTTCCATACTCTGCCATTATTCAGAGTTGGCCATGTTGGGTTTGTGTGCCAAGTGTGGTCCATATCCAATATTAGCTGGGTTCAGTGCTCTCTGAATAAGGGTGAACCACAACTCCCAGATTCCCAGGGCAATCACCCACAAACCCAGCCAGTATGCACAGTTGGCCATGCTGGGTCTGTGTGCCAAGTTTAGTCTAGATCTGTCATTGTCTGGGTTCATAGTGCTCTTTGGATATAGGTGAACTACAAGTCCTATAAATCAAGGTCAGATTTCCCCCAAACCTGGTCATGTGTGTTCTGCATGCCAAATGTGCTCCAGGTCCATTATCAAAGGGGGTCACAGTGCTGTGCCTTGATGCAGGGTGAACTACAACTTCCATCCTGTTGAGTCTGTCCCCCAAACCCCTCCAGTCTATTCAGTTGGTGATCAATTATCTGTGTTTGCTGTGTGCCATAGGAAAGGTTGGAAAGGATTAAGGGAGAGGCAGTGGGTGGGGACATGCAAATTCCACACAAGGGACCCTGGGATGAAATTATTCCAGAATGAAAGCATTCCTTGTGGGTGGTGTGCCATAGTGTTTGGGTAGGACATTGGCAGCATTTGGGCTACATGTTCATGCTGCTCGCTCAAACCTGCAGTGTCAATTGAGGGTGTGCCTTTGGAAGCTTCTCAGTCGTTGGAACTATACAGTTGGATTCCTTAACTTGTAAATAGTGTTATTTTCTACAACATTCGGGGAACTATTAGAAAGCAAGTTTGGAAAATAGTGGAAACATCAGAATTCATGAAGGGCCTCAAATGTTGTGCCCAAGGATGCTGATGACATGCATATAAAATTGCACGTGATGGGTAGATAGATAGGTAGATTCTTGTGCTACCTTGTTTCTTTTTTAAATGACATATTTATCCAGCAAGAGTAGTCTGCATATGATGCCAAGCTTCTGTATGTGGATTTCTCTTTTGGATTTCACCTTCCTTCCATGCTTTCATTCCTCGCTCTCAACAGAGGGGGAGAGAGGTAGCATGCTGCTCCAGTGTCATGGTGTACCATTAGACTGATGGCATCTGTGGAGAATGGGAACATGCATTATAAGCACGTCTCCTACCAAGTATTCTGGCACTTTCAAAGGTGACACTGCTGACTATCTGCTTAAGGATTTTTTTGTACATCCATGTATGTGTAGGCTGCTATTGTGCATTAATATCTTTGAATTTGAGAGATTCCCCCAGGGCTTGGCATATTTCTTTGCCTTTTTCTTATTTGTCCCTACCTACTTCCTCGCAGTTTTTTCCCCTCTTCTTTTGACTCTTTGTATATTTTAAGGTGAAAGTTGAATTTAATAAGGCTGACGTAAAATGTTCTGTGTGCCTGTAATATTAAACTTAATCCTGCCAGGGAATTGCTTTTGTGCCTTAGATATGAAATATGTGCCACTGCTAGTTCCACTGAGACTAGTTTACAACTTTGATGTTAAAGGGGAGGGGAAAATCAACTTGGAACAGAATATTCCAGGATAAAGACAAATGCAGGTCAGTTTTCAATCTGAAGAAACACATTTTAAGATTATAATAAAGAGCAGGTGGCCTTTAAATTCAATATGTAATATACCCCCAGGAACATCTGCTTTGTTTCTAGTGGAAAGATACAGCAATGTTAAAGGCATATATCAAGCTGTACTTTTCACTTTTTTGTAATTTAAGAGCAATTTTTCAATCGGTTGAATAATTGTTCTTAAATGATGTGTGTGTTTGTATATATATATATATGTGTGTGTGTGTGTGTGTGTGTGTGTATGTATGTATGTATGTATATATATATATATATATATATATATATAAATTTCCCTATAACTCTCTATCATCTTATGGAATTGTGAGATCTGTAGTGTTGCCTTAGATACCATTACACCTTTTGTGTCTGAATTAGACATTTCCATATGGGTGAATTTCAGACACCTATATAACAGGTGGGGACCGTGTTTAAACAAAGCCTAAAGAACACAATACAACTGAATGGAAATAATCACTGTACAGTTAATAATCACAAACGTGTAGACTTTATATATCAAGAGTAAATATCAGAATGACATCAATGTGGGATGTAGCATACATACAAATAAACATAAGAGTCATAACACGGCCAACACACTCTCAGGAGGAGAGAAAGAATAGTCTCTGAAACCCTGAAGTTGAGATTCAGTCCCTGAAAAAGGACAAGTAAATAAGGGAACGTCCCCAAATGATAATGTCCACAGGGGCAGAAACAACTAAGTGGTAATGCTCACTGTAGGGTTGTAACTCACACGTGGAGGCCTCCGAGCAGTGAGAGTGGTTGGGGAGGCCGGAGCAGTCCAGTGTGCCGTGCCTGTAGTAGTGAATAAACACGGAGCCGGCTGTTCGGGCAGAAAAGCCGCTGTAGAATCGCGCACTGTTCCTGGAAATCCAGGCAGGGAACAGTCGCGTATGTAAACAAACCATGGTTTGTTCGGAGGCCTCCATATCAGAGACATATTCAGTATAATAATAACAATAAGGTTTGTTCCTCCAATTGGAGAACCTGAAGGGCATACATTTGGGGCTGGGAAAATAGCAATCTGTCATGTTTTGTGTCGTCTACTCCAAAGATGAGAAACTGATGCAAAAGAACATGAAAATTCTTATCTCAATCTGTAGCTTCATGGAAACAAGTAAGCATAGGACATGATAAAGGTTGAGTATGTTGATTTATTGAGATAAATTATCTCTCTTATCTCAATCTGCTTTGACCTTTCAAGCACGAACATCACTGGACTCCTTAGTTCAGCTATCAAAATGAAGCAACACTTACCTTTATTCCAAATATGCACTATATATACATAAGATAATCAGTAATCACGTCCATTCACATCTGCACTCGCCACAAGAAGCAACATTACAACCTTATCAGTTCTTCATTTCCTCCTTACACAGGAACTTTCCAACGTTACGCTCTGGCAATACATCACAGCTCTATGCATTAGCTCTTGCATTACTACATCACACAGTTTAAACTATAGGCAATATTTCACTCTATATAAAAACTATATACAAGATACAGGGTGAGTAACTAATCTATTATCTAAAACACTTGGGATCAATATTTTGGATTTCAGATTTTTAAAATATATGCACTTGGTTAGATATCTTGGAGATGGGACCCAAGTTTTCACATAAAATGTATTTATGTTTCATAGACACCTTATGCACTTGGTCTAAAAATAATTTTACACAATATGTATTGATAATCATATGCATAAAATCAAGTTTGGGTGCATTGAACAATCAGAAAGCAAAGGTAACACTATCTCAGGTATTCATGAGGACAGTTTTGGATTTTCTAGTATTTTGGAATTCTAGATAAGGGATGCTCAACCTATGTCGAATATTTGAGCTGTCCAACTGGTAACATGGCAGTTTGTTGACTGGCATGAGGAAACTTCAAGCGTATATTGCAGGAAAACAGCCTAATTTTTCTCTCCATGCAGAATGATTAACAATATTGGCACCCGATGATAAGATGCTAGTGTTTCACTATTAAGGAATAGTCATATGGGATGAAAATTGGAATATTTCAGTCATCTCTTATTATTTAGATGACATTCACTAAGAATTCTTCAGCACACTGAAGGGAAGATAAACATTGTTTTGTACTGTAATCATCTGCCCTCTTCCTTCAGCCCCCTCCCCACTTTCTAGCACTAATACTGTGACTGCTTTAACTCAAAACTTCCCTATCTCTTAATCACTCAAGTTTTCATTTTTGTCACCACAAATGTAACTAGGTTATAAGTAATGATCCTTAAGAAATTTAATCACTGTGGATCACAGTCTAAATCAATAATTCAGAGTATAAAGATATTTTTAAACAGTATCACAAGAGAAAATACATTAAGAAATAAATATTTGAGAGAAGGCCTACTTAATATGTATTGTATATATATAAATGTGCATGTTTGTGTGGATTTCAGGGTAAATATTTGTGAAAGTAATATGAACCAAAAATGGTATTCATCCACAGTAATCTTCACTATCATATTCTCTTCTTCATGATCCAGATCTGTTTCTCTTCTCTACTAGCTTAATACTCTCTGATAAGATGAAAGTGTTCTCCACCCATTATTTATAATGTAGGTGTTATATATTTTTTAAAATTATAATGTCATATGACTTTGTAGTTTGAACTCTAGGCTGTAGCTGTGGACACCAAGATTTTAATCTCTGTCATAGAAACTCACAGTGTGACCATGGGCAGGTCATGTTTTCTTGGTCTTGGAGATAAGGAAAGTTAACCCCCTTCCATAAATCTTGCTAAGAAAACCCAATGATGCCTTCATCTTAGTCTAAGCATCAGTCAGAATGACTTGAAGGAACACAATAGCAATAATAATAATAACTTATATTAACTTTATGTTTGTGCCCCACCTCCATCTCCCCAGCTCACATGGGGCCAAGCCCAATCAACATATTTAAAATATAAGACACAAAAATACAAAATACATAAACAACAGCGTAAAACAAAATAAAACAACAACATTATAACAGAATATGAAAGCAACCATTGAAACAACAAGCAATAAACCTGCAATTAATAATCAATTTCTGGGCATGGGTGGGCAATGGACTAGTGCAAATCAATTGTGTGGATAGGGCTGATGGGTAAAGTGCAAAGTCAAATGGCAACTTTAAGATTAGGGGCAATGTAAAATGGAGCATTATAGTTTTGGGAACGTAACAATAGTAAAGTACAAGGACGAGATGTTGGTTCCTAACTAGGCCAAGTTATCTGGGGAGTTGTCTAGTCAAAAGCACAGCAGAACATCTACGTCTTTAGAGCTTTGCAGAAGCTAGAAGCTAGCCTAATCTCCCTAGGAAGAGAGTTCCAAAACTGGTGGGCACCACCAAGAAGGCCCTTTCCCTCGTCCCCATCAACCATGCCTGTAACAGAGGTGGGAGCGAGAGAAGAGCCTCCCCAGAAGATCTTGGAGATCGAGCAGATTTGTAAAGGAAGATGCAGTCATGAAAATAGGCAGGTCCCACCTTGAATTGGGACCAGAAACTTATTGGCAGCCAGCTGTTTAAACAGGGGGGTTGTAATTTGCTATAGTTAACAACCTGGCTGCCAACTTTGGCAGTTTCTATGCCATCTTCAGAGGCAGCCCCACGTAGAGTGCATTATAATAATCCAACCTGGAGGTTACTAAGGCCTGGACAGACTTCTCGAGGTACAGTTGCAGCTGGCGTGCAAGCTTTAATTGTGCAAAGTTCCTCCCAGCCACCACCGACACCTGAGCATCAAGTGTCAACACTGAGTCCAGAAGGATCCCCAGATTGTAGATCTGTGTCCTCAGGGGGACCGTAACCCCATCGAGCACAGGTTGCTACCCTGTGCCCCGATCAGCCAAATGACTGACCTGGAGGACCTCTGTCTTTTCTGGATTAAGTTTCAGCTTGTTAGCCCCTATCCAGCCCATCACAGTGGCCAGGCACTAGTCCAGGATTCAAGGGCTTCCTTGTAACTAGTTGGAAAAGAGTTGTAGAATTGAGTGTCATCTGCGTAGAAATGGCACTAAACTTCAAAATTCCAGGTGATCTTGCCAAATAGTTTCATGTAGATGTTGAAAAGCATGGAGGATAGAATAGACCTTGCAGGACCCCACAGGGCAACAGCCAGGGATCTGGGCAGGAATTCCCCAGCTTCACTGCTTGGGTGTGGCTCCCCAGGAAGTAGGGGAGCCACTGCGAAACAGTGTCCCCAGGACCCATTCAGGAAAGCCTCCCATAAGGATACCATGATCAATGACATCAAAAACCACTGAGATGTCCAGGAGAACCAAAAAGGACACACTCCCCTTGTCAAGTTCTCTGCAGACGTCATCCACCAAGGCGACCAAAGCTGTCTCAATACCATGATCAGGCCTGAAGCCCAACTGGGATGGGTCCAGTTAATTGGTTTTGCCCAAGAATTCCTGGAGCTGAGAAACCGGTCTCTCCAGAACCTTGCCCAAAAAGGGAAGATTTGAAATTGGCCGGTAGTTGTTCAATATTGAGGAATCAAGGGATGCCTTTTTCAGGATTGGTCTTACTATTACCTATGTTAGGCTTGATGGAATTTGTCCTTGATCCAGCGAGGCATTTAAAATCCTTCCACCCCTGCTGACAAGTTTTATAAGCCAAGAAGGGCAAGAATAGAGTAAAAAAAATAAAGATGGCATGAGAACTCAAATACATTTTGACAAATAGTTCATTAAAGGATGTGTGGACAGCAACTCTATCTGGGAACTTTAAAAAGTTTTCCCTATTATTGCTAAGACTAACTGAGAGTTGTTGTTCAAAAACCTGTGTTTTTCCAAGTTGGCAAAGCCAGGGAAAAGCAAAGTGTTTGACTTGGTTTGACATGCTCACTCCTACTCTAAGGTCCACACCTTGTCACCTTACAGAGGCACTAATTTCTGAACCTGCTGGAACTTCTACATTTGCTCGAATTGCTTTGTTTTTCTTTTGTAGTACACAAAGGTCCCTGAGCTCCAGCTGCACACTGAGTCTAATTTCATGGTCTGCATAGAAATTCACTGTTTCTATGTACCCATGAAATTATAATTTATACAGGATAAAAATTATGATCATGCTGATTGATGAAAACCACACTGTGGACTAAACAAAAGACTTAGTGACTTTTTAGTTGATTATTTATTAATTAAATTAGCAAAAATAAAATTGACTCTAAATCTATGACCTTTATTTTGAGATATATGTTATATGATGTTAGTGTTTTAAAAGCCTAACTCCAGTCTCCTGGATGTCTGGTTTCAATAAATGCATTTAGCCAAAATATGTATTTTCTATTTAGCATATGTGTATCTTGCTTCATAGCATGATTTGCCTTAAAACCTATAACTCAACAAGTAGTTCAAAATTAAAAGGAAGAAGAAATCTGCTTCATGTTTTTGTATTTTTCAAGATTATCTGTGTGTATGAGAACGAGAGAGAAGAAGTAAGTTTATCTGAAAAGATCTGTTAACTGACTGTACATAGAAAGGAACTTCTGGCTCAGACCACAGGCTTTTTTAGTCAGACATTCTATTTTCAATGTATTCCAGCAAGTGATATTAAGAGGCAGATTAGCTCTAAAGGTAGGAGTAATATAGCAACCATGACTAGTACCTACATATTCTCAGTCTTGATATTCTTCCAAAATGCTTCAGCAATGAAAATGTACCAATAAACAGTGGCATCTGCCCCCTCTGTACTGTAAAAATGTTTAAAATAACGCATGACTCACTCCCCCTCCTCCTTATTTTTTGCTAGGTGTTCCAGAGTCTCCTCAAATTACTGGATTTGTTTCACCAGTTATGGAAGGTGACAGGATGGAGCTTACATGCAAAACGTCTGGTAGTAAGCCAGCTGCCGATATCAGATGGTTCAAGAATGACAAAGAGGTGAAAGGTATTGTTTGGAACTGTATATTTCATTTATAAGAAACATTTGTTAATTAAACATGCAAATCAGTGGATTTGATTTTCATGTCTTGGCTTGCAGAGTGATCAGAAAATAATGCAAAGCATTTCACAAAGCAAATGCTAAGTATCTCAAACACTAGCTAACCTGGTTCTTTGAGGACGAGAGAACACAGGAATCTATGGTATCATCTCAAAAGCACTGTTCTTCCACAATAATCCCAAACACATATTACATTGAGCAAAAGACATACTGTAGTATATTTCTTCACATTTCATGTACTATACATATGTACACATAGTACAAATGAATGAATGAATAGCACAGGAACTGTTAAGAAACATACCACATTATGTCTTTTGTTCAGTGCAGTGAATTTTAATGCCCAGGTCATAAACCCATAAAACATAACTACATAAGCAACTATTTCATTCCTTTCTGCTTCTTTCTGACACAATCAAGTTGTAGTTCATCTGAGCTGATTTAGCATCACCTCCATAATAAAACAATCTCCTGTTTTTTAAAAAAAATTATGAATTCCATGGCTAAAAAACTAGTTTATATTGTTGCAAACTACTATTTATGTAATTTTGAACCTCCATTCATATTACTATTTGATTCTGATTCTCTTAGGAGCCACTAACCTGAATAGTTATTTTAACTGCTGCTATAGTTTTGGCAGCATCTTTTGAAGAAAGAATCCTAACAGCTGTCTTTTAAATATTATATTATAATATGTTATGTCAGTTATATTTTTTGTTAGCCGCAAAGTTTCTTTAAGTGAAGTTATAAAACTTACATGACAAACTTGAGTAATCTTTTAGTATTCGCCAACAGTAAAGTAATGCATAGTATTGAAAAACCTAGCACACATCATTGACAAATGACTATAGTAAATACTCAAGGAAATGTCTTTGCTTTTTTGTTAATATTCCTTTCATGCAAACTTTTGAAATCAAAATCAATGATACTGGAAAATGACAGAAATATCAATACATCCAGAATTTATTTTTTTATTTTCTGGTGTCATACAAAAAGGTAAATAGGATGGAAAAGAAATCATTGTTCCTCTATATAACATTTGAGAAATGATTGTAACCAAAAGAAAGAAATAATAAAATGGCAATTCTTGCTAACAGGCAGAGTAGAAATTGGTATTAGTTTTTATACCAGTCTCACTTTAACAAAAGTGGGAAAATGACTTATTTCATTGATTTTAACTATTGAGGTAAAATTGGGTATCCCCTAGCTGTGAATAAAAATACTGTATTGAATATACATGCAAAACAATTTAAAGTTTAAATAATTGATTCCTCTTTTTCTAAAAAATGTAAGTCTTCTGAATAAATATAAGAAGATTCACAATAGCTTGGTCACACTTGGAAAACTCAGCCAAGTCAACACTTTGAACAAGGAATCTAGGACTTACAGCAAACTGGCTGGAAGTATGACCTCAATTGTTGTTGTGTCTCAAAACTGCATCTGAGACAATAGATGATATGCAGTGTGCATTTGGGTAGGGAATGACATTAAGTACGTCTGGTTCCTGAGTCAACATGCTAACAAATATGTGGTAGGGCAGTGTTTCCCAACCTTTTTTGAGCCGCGGCACACTTTTAACATTAAAAAAATATGGGGGCACACCACCAACCAAAATGACACAAAATGACACTCTAACACAGTAAAGAATGGCTGGGGGTTGGTGGCCTGCTGGGAGCAGCTGCTGGGAGTGCCGAAGCCGGGGAGGGGGCGAAGCCAGTCTGCGCCATGCCCCACCCCCTACCCCCAGCTTCACCTCTCCCAGCAGCTGCTCCAGCCTTGAGGGGGCAGTGCCAAGCTAGCGGTGCCAGAGCCAGCACAATGCTGGCTTGGCACTGTCCCCTCAAGGCTGGAGAAGCTGCTGGGAGTGCCGAAGCCGGGAGAGGAGGCAGAGCCAGGCCGCACCATGCCCCGCCCTTTCCCCCCAGCTTCACCTCTCCCCCAGCTTCAGCTTCACCTCTCCTACAGAGGAGGAGCATGAGCGGTGGACGGGCTTCAGTGGGTGGGGCTCCTCCTCCACATGGCTTCAGCGAGCGAGGGGCAAGAGTCATGGTGGGAGTCATGGCGGATTGGAGGCTGGCTGGGGAAACGGCCAAAGGAGGCGGCGCCCTGGTCCAGAGAGCTTTTCTCGTGGCACAGCAGGAGGCCCGTCACGGCACACTAGTGTGCCACGGCACACTGGTTGAAAAAGACTGTGGTAGGGAACTCTTGTAAAAAACCTCTATAATTTCAAGCATTTCTGCTCAAAGTTGAGTCTGATTAAATTGTATTAGGCCTTCTCCCTGGTGTACTCACTGGAGGAAAGCCTAATTTAATTCAGTGAATCCTATTTTGAGTAGAAAACAGTAGAATTTCAGTCTTTGTGCCCAGCAGGTGAACCCCCCCCCCCCCCCACACACACTTTTCAATTTCATATCTGCTTGTAAAAAAACGAGGAAGTTTCCTGGCCATTTACTCCCTTAACAGTTGACTTAATTGGGGTCATGAGTTGTAGCAGATATTTTGTTCTAAGACAAGTTTGAAACATGATGACAGTTGGCCCCATATATTTATTTTATTCAATCAGATATTATTCATTCATATTTCCCATCCCAACTGATTGCAATTTCTTCAGCTGATAAAATATGGGAGTCAAGAATCTTGAACGTCACCAGAATTTGTCGTAACTGAAAACTGTTTATCAAGAGAGGGTTCCCTAGAAAGCTCAAGACAAAGTAGTGATTCACTAAATGTAAGAATACAGTGGATGATAATTAGTACTTCCTCCCCTTTGGTTTAAAGTTTTGGCTTCATTGGACATTCAGTATAAATGGAACAAAACAAGGTTGGCTGCAGTTGGTTCTCAAATGTATTCTTGCAACTTCATCACAATCACCTAAAAAAGCATCGTAGGCTTTCACCCTGTCTTCTGGACAGAGCCCCACACTGCCATTTGACTTTCAGCAGAGGCTCCACACCAATCAGGATGAAAGTGTCCCCGGAGGCTTCCCCCGCAACACGGGAGGCTTTGCTTCCCCCATGTGATAGGGAAAGCATCACTAAGAGAGTGCTCCACAGAAGGGCAACACTTCCCCTATGCGATGGGGAAAATGTCACTAAGAAGGAGCTGAGTGTGGGGTGACAGATTCACCCCAGTTCCTCTCTCTTTTTCCCTGAAGCCAGGCGAGTGGGATGCTTCACCTGGCCTTTGTGATGAGGCCCTCAAGTATCAGGTGAATACTTCTTCAATTGGTATTTACTCCTCTTTTAAGGTACTCAGCTTCTCTTGGAATATCATGCATATCTTTTCCTCCTTGTGAATCTTTTGCAATAAAATGCTTTACTACAGATGCAAAATATGATGTTCCATAATTTGTTGTCACAAACTTATTTAAAGATGTTTGGCAGTACTTATTTGCTTCCATTTTTCATAGACAAACAAACTTGTAGTATATCAGAAAAAGAGTGAACTAGTAAATGCCACTAAAATAGAAAAAGCAGATCATCAATGACCACAGACAATACTTGCTAAAACATATTATCAGGTTATGTGACTTATGTCACAGCAGTTATGTCTGTGATACATGTGCTATAATGAGCTAAGTATGTGAAAATAGGTTTTGTTCCTTTGCAATTTCCACCTGTAATCCTAATGCTCACATTCAATTCCCATAAGTCTCAAATGCAAGATTTTTGGATTAAAGCTCAGTTCCCAGGGGAGTTACCAATTTACAGCAGATTAACTCAATAAGTCACACCTTTCATTTCCCAGTGGTCAGTTTCTCACAGAATGCTATACAACCTTTCCCACCTATGCAGATAGCTTACAAAAGATTGCTTCATAGCACTTCTCAATACATAGATTCTGTATCCGCTTTTCTCAACCATCCACAGCTTGTAAATAGAAATTCCCTAGCACTACATTTCAGAAGAGTTTTCTTCCTTTCAACTTTTATCATGTCTAGCATTCACAACCATACATAGGAACTGGAAATATTTTGTCATGTTTACTTCTAAATTTGATATTTAGATATTTATCTTTACCCTGAAGGATCTTCTTTAGTTCTTTCCTAGCTGCCCTTCCAAGTCCTAGTCTTCTTCTTCTTAACTATAGGTTACATTTTAATTAATGACTGAGGCAAGGTATAAAAATAGTTTTAAGTATTTTAGTGTCTTTGTCATCACATTTTACATGTTTATTTAATATTTAGTTGTAACCCTGTTTTTAAATTTTCTTAGTTTTCACCTGCAGTTTTTCCAGTCTTTGCTATATTTTACAACTAATATGGTATTATCGGAATATCTGAAAAGGAAGATGCCCCTCCCTCCAATTCTCACAATCCTCCAAGTTCAACTTTCTGTGTACATTTAAAAATAGCAGAATGAAATGCATTCTTATACAACCCTCTTGCCAAATGGAAACCATTTTGTTTCTCTATATCCTGTGCTGAAATTGGCATGTTTTCCATAAAACAAACTTCATATCAAGTCATTCAAATGTTGTAACCTTCTAATTTTTATTTAGAACAGCGCATAACTTCCCATGATCTATATAAAATGCATTGGTTGGTTTTTTTCTGAAATTCCTTAGTTCACTGCATTAGGGAAGGTATGTTTGAAAGATTACTGTTATTACTTCTTTTTGTGAAAAAATAACTTGGTTTTAAAATCTTGAATATTGCTTTGCTTGTCTAAGAAATTAATGCAATGACATAATGAATATTGGTATCATTATTCTTAGAATATATGATGACCATTTACCCTTTGCAAGCCTTTGTTTTCTATATTTATTGACTGGATCTTTTAACATTTGAAATGATTATGTTTCATCAATGTTATTTTTGTGCAGAAATTGTTGTTTTCTCTATAGTTGGGGACCTCTATGTTAAATTTGCATATGGTAGAGACAGTAAACAAGAGTTTTCAGTAAAAGAAATATTGTTGCTGTACAAAAATTTATATTGTATTATATTATACCATTTTTCAAACATTTTCCAATATTATTTCCATCCCCAGTCACAACAAAAATGGCGTTGTTTTATCGAGGTTTCAAAGCTGCTGTTGCTACAGCAAGTCACGGGAGCAAAGTATATGTCTAATGAAGCATTTATACATTTTGCAGTTGGACCTTTGCAATAAAGGTCATGACACCATACTTAATTTGGCTCTAAGAGGCATGAAATCAAAGTTTAGATGATTGAAAAGTCTTTGGGGAATAACTTCAAATAAAACAAAGCAGATAATTGGATGTAAACTACAAACATTTTTAAAATAATTTTTAATTAGAATTAAAGTGTATAAGTATCCAGGTAAAGTGCGAGATCAATTAGAGTTTAAAGTAGAAAAAGGGGAGAGAAAATAATAAAAATTACAGTCTATAAGTCTATAAGTGAATTATATATATATATATATATATATATATATATATATATAATCTGAAAAAGACTAATAATAAAAAGTATTATTAAAAAGAAAAGATTTTTTTAAAAAAATTGTGACTTCCTTCTAATCCTTCACGGTTCCAGATTTATTTATTACCTGATTGATCTTCCGAGTTAAAATCAAGCTCTTTTTTTAAAAAAAAAAGAAGAGAAAAAATGTCTAGAAAATTTTTAATCACCTTTATAGTCAAACTTAGAATATTGGATACTCCAAACTTAAAATAGGTGCAAAATATAAACATATATTTTTCAGGAAACCAAAAGGCCCTTTTCAGAAATTGCAAATTAAATTCAAATAAATATCTGGATATCTTTAAAAAAACAAGAACATCGATTTTCTATAACTATTCGATTTTTGCTGATACTAAAGGGAAAATCAGCTTTTTCTCTTTGTTTTATTCTACAATAATGTAAAAAATATTAGTAGTGAGGCAGTGAAGTTCACGAGTGGAATTAATGTAGATTTGGGAGACTTCCAGACTTTGGCTATGTTGGGGGCTGTTCTCCAGATAGATCAAGTACCATAATTTCATTTTGGTTTTGCTTATTTGTTTTTGTCTTCATTTTAATAAATCTATGATTAGTAATTAGCAATATTAATAATCAGTCATGATTACTGTATATTTAGTTAGTTTATATATTAAATTAAGTATAAACCATTTTTTCTTTTAGAATAACAATAACTGAATGTCATAATTGATTCTCTTATTACCATATTTTTACAAATGTCAATAAACTTACATGAAATGTTGAATCAGCAAAACCATCAGGTTAGAGGCCACTACCAGTCATCTGAGGACAATTTTGAAAAATTGTATAGAATAAAGAGCCTTAGATTATGTGTGCCACGTGCCCCTCTCCCCAACACTATACCATTCTAGACAGGTTGGTCCTAATGATATCAATCAAAAGATATTAGGTAGCTATTCCATTTTTCCACCTTTAACAGTAAAGAATCAAGTCTTTGTCAGATTCTCTGGTAGGAAAAATGCCCCCCCACCAAATGTAATGAATGGCAGTTGGACTTCACTTGATGCATTAAACATTGCAGGCCTCCACCATGTGTAATGACAATGTTTATGGAAATTGCCGATGTTTTGCTGTTCAGCAAGACCCATATCCTCCTGGGTGTGAGATACTTTATGTATTATCCAGATCCTACTCATTGCATCACAATGCTTCGATTTTGACACCTAATGATAAATAATACATTCTTCATGGGGCAAGCACTGACATTGGCTTCAAGCCTTACATATCCTAAATAGAGTTGGATATCCAACGGTGACATAGGGAATTGCAAAAAGGAGGATCGGAACTAAGCAAATGCTGGCCTCTTATCTGTAGCACATTTTGGGGGAAATATGAGTTTGGTGACCATCTTCTGGCACCCTTTGATAAAGGATGGAAATGTAGAATTGCCTCTAAGTAACAGGGGTAAGAGTAGTTACTGTCCTTGAGATTGATCGCTTGGTATTCACCCTCACTAAGAGGCCATACAGTTTGAGGTCTGATACATGCTGGTCTGTCTTCCAGTTTAATAATTCAGAGCAATTCAGTTTTAAAGCCTGGTTCCTTTCAGGTGCTATGGTGATCTCACCCAGGGAAGTTGGTCTGGGCATACCACAGCCCCACTGTTCCTGTACCACATTGCTCCCACCTATTAGATTTTGCATATCATTTATAACAATTAAATAGATAACATATTAATAATGTTACCTTATTTCAACCCATATTTTTGTGTGATCTCATTATTCTATCTCTTACTCAGCAAACTATATGTTTAGACTTGAGTTGAATCTCCAAGATATCATGTGTGTATCAGAACATGTTAGGATTAGTTGCAATTAATTAAAAAGAGAGAAGGCACTGAAATGTCATCACCACCACTTGTACCAAAAATAACATATTGAAATTGGTATCATAGCTTAGAAGATCTGGCACCAAGTGTTTCATTGCACTCATTTCAGAATGTAACTCATATTCCTATAACGAAGCTTTAAAAATCAATTTCATTATCCCATTTCTGTTTCTAAAATGGATTTGATAAATAATGATAATATTTCTTCTACATCAAATCTCTATTTTACTATTTGTTTTATAAAAAAAAAAGGAAGAAAGATTAAGGAAATAGAACCCTGCAATGCATTTGGTATTTAATATAATTCTAGAGTTCTAGAATGTTCATCTCTTTTTAATATATTGTTTTCAGGCTTAAGCTTTCAGAAAATGAGTGGATGAAAAAAAAATCCTAATCAGATGATTTAAGAAAAAAGAGATTCTGTTGCTTTAATGGGCTTCACAAGGAGACTATTTGGATTGTACTCTAGTTATATCAGAGATAATGAGGAGCAGAATCTCATTCTGACAGTTCTGCCTTTTGGTTGATATTGAAATTGCTTTTCCCATCTGTGTCTGTGTACATTTGGGAATGACAGCATTGGTAGTTTTGTAAGACAAATAATGGAATGTCTGGAAATAGAACTTTGTTTGCTTTGAAAGAGTGAGCAAACATGATGAAAGGTGCATTTTTCGTTTGCTATTTAAAATGGTTTCAAGTACTGTAGTCTTCTTTTCCCTTCTATTATCCAAAACCATGGTGCTAAAGTATAGCAAACTTTATTTTTTGCAGATGTTAAATATTTAAAAGAAGAAGATGCAAATCGGAAAACATTTACTGTCAGCAGCACAATGAATTTCAAAGCTGATCGCAGTGATGATGGTGCAGTTGTAAGTTGCAGAGTAGATCATGAATCCTTGCACTCCTCACCACAGATAGCAATGCAAGTTCTAGAAATACACTGTAAGTATATGTACTATGTCTATGAAAGTAAGCTCCTTGTTGTGTCTTTCAGCATGTTTAATTAGAATGTTGTTCTAAATTTGGCTTGTTTGATCAGAAGTACTGAAATCAATATGATGGTATTGTGTGTTGTATTATTTTATGAATGCCTCACCTTTCTCCCAAGACTGTGATTTATCAAAGAAAAATAATACTAGTAAAATATGTGTAGGTAAAAACAAAATAAAATGTTTTCTATAGCATTAAACTAGCTGTAAAATTAAAATCAGGTAAAACATTTCCATTTCAAAGAAAAAGATAAAAGTAGTACAATGTACTAAGGAACACTCCTTTCCCGTAAAAGTCTATTCTCAAAGGCCTGTTAGAATAGGCTGGTATTCATATGGCAATGAAAAGATATCAAGGAGGAAGCCAGCTCAGCCTCCATAGGAAATGACACCCAGAGCCTAGCTCCCTTGCTCACCCTTTGTCTTATTAGGCAGCGGTAATGGTATGCACCCTCTTTTCCTTGTGAAATTATGGTGACTGGAAGTGCTTCAAAGTGATGCATCATCCAATAGCCACTGGGTATTTCTTTTAATCACAAAAAGAGGATTTAAAAAATATCACAGGCATTGCCAGGACATGTAATAAATGTGTGGTCTAAAGATTTAGCCCATGCTTGCCTGGTGAAGGCTAATATCTAAGGTGTAAGGGGTATTTATTATTGTCAAACTGAACTAAAATATTGCAGTGTGTCCTGTGTCTAAATAATGATGATGATGATTATGATGCATTTTTATTTCTGCCCTTCTCCCCTAGCGGCCTCAGAGCGGATTACAGCATTTACATATATAGGCAAACATTCAATGCCTTTTACAATCAAAGACAAATGAGACACACAAACAAAGGCAGAGGCTTCCCCTTTTCATTTCTGGCTTCTGGGGGCACTGCTACATCTCTGGTTCTGGGGAGGTGCTCTCCTCCATTTTTCAAGACGAGGAGCCTGCGTTATCATCTCCTGATTGTGTGGTCGGCAAGATCACTTGGAGTGTCTCTTTGCCTTTTTCCACTAAAGTGGTACCTATTTATATACTCACACTACACATTTCAAACTGCTAGGTTATCAGGAACTGGAACTGAGAAATGGGAGTTCACCCTGTATTGCAATGTCAAACTGCTGACCTTCAGGTCAACAGTTCAGCCAATCTTCAGGTCAGCAGGTCAGCGGCATAAGGGTCTAACCCATCACACCACTGTGGCTCATAAAGAGTCAATCTGTTTGCCACTAAACTATTAGATAGATCTTTTGAGAGCTATACATAGTTATGCCACTAAACATTTGCTTCTCAGATATATTGTTGGTGCAGAAGCAAAAAAACAAAAACAAAACAAAAACCAACATTTCAAATCATATGATGAAATTCCTTGTTTTTAGCTACACATATATGTTACTAATAATATTTGTCTTGGTTTGATTTTTTATATATTCCCCTTTCATTCAAAATGTCTTACAATATTTGTTAAAACACAATAACTAAAACAATACATGTTGCAAACTTCAAAACAGCAATAAGCAAATGATACAGTTGAAACCTTATTTTTAATATATAATGTTAGAAGGAAATAGAAAAGGATAAAGAATGTAAATAAGGCCTTTGACAGCTGGCAAATACAAAGCAGAAAGGGAATCAACCACGCTTTCCTTAGGAGGGTGTACTATAGACTTCAATTCAATCATCCACCACAAAGGCGTTGTCCTTTCTCTTCATAAGGGAAGCTTGGGAGGGTAGTGCGATGGAGAGAGAGCATTCCCCCAAAGATCACAACACTTGGGCAGCTTCATATTTATTATTTTTTTGCGGTATTTGTATATTGCCCTTCTCAACCCCGAAGGGGGCTCATATGAGTAATAAAGGATTGTATGTAATCTAAACCTAAGCTTCATATATCATAACTAGCACTTTGAATTGTACACAGAAATAAACTGGAAGTCCGTGAAGCCCTTTCAACAAGGGACATATATGCTTCTTATCACCAGCCCCAGTAATAATTTTGGACCTTCTGAAGTTTTCAAACCGTTTCTGGGGGCAGCCCCACCTATAATGCATTACAGTAATCCAAACAAGATGTAATCAAGGCATGTATTACAATGACCAGATCTAACATCCCAGGAAATCTCCATAGTTGGTGTACTTGTTTTTAACTATGCACCTCAGTCTTGACCACAGAGCCTGCGATTTCAGGAGAAGTACAACTCCTCAAGCATAGGTTGAATCTCTGTTCCCTGGTTTGTCTTCTAACTAATGAAAATCACATTGTCTGGATTAATTTGTATGCCCTCATCAAGTCCATTACTGACAGCAGACATTGGTTTAGTAAAGATTCCTTGGAGCTAGATGGAAAGGAGATATAGAAGTAAGGTTCATCAACACTTCAGTGAAACCAGCCTCCTAATCTCAGGAAACCTCTCCTAACAGAGATCAACACCTTGTGGCTCTTTCCTCTCCTACAATAAACAGCTGGCTCTCCACTCTGTATCTCCCTCTGGTCCGTTCCTTTCAAATAGACCAAGTTGTTATAGACCAAACAATTCACATTAATGAAATGTTAAGCAACATATAATGCATTCTATTTGGTAGTGATCCAGATTGCAGTAGACCCATGCCCTTAGGCACCCAGCTTACATCTTCTTGTGGGAAAGATGTTAATGTGACAGTTAGTCAGTACTTCAATCAGTACCAGACAGTTGTCTAGTCCCTAGACAAAAGTCCACTAGGTCGAGAAGCTACAGGAGGCAAATATTCCAGACAACAGAATCCAATCTTTCCTCAGAACGATGTCATGACTTGGTTTCTCTGTAGGTTTCAGAATGTTAGTCTATGATATCAACAATCTTTTTGTTCTCATATATGTCATAAGCATCATTAATTGTACCACAAATTATTGTTAGTACAACAGGTTAAGCATTGGAAAATGAAAGCCTTGTCATGACAAATTTCCAAGATCATTTCAAAATTATTTTTACTGATTTTTTTTGTTTTCTAAGTTGTCCTAGAAACTTTAGGAAGGAAGAGGTATTGATCTCTAAATTAAATACATAAAACAATAGTTATTCAGGCTGTAGTTAATGTGATTTGTAGTTTGGTGCATTTGGGGGACACCTGGATGGTAAAGGGTGGCAAGTAATGTTTATTTAAATACTTGACACCCATGCCTGTGATACATAACAATTATGGCTACAATATCACATTTCAATGGGCGTTCATCAGATTCTTCTGATCATAAATTATTCACTGGTGCCTTATTCTCCTCTCTTAAGTGTCTCCCCTAGACCTCCTCCTCATGCTGGGTCATGGACACCCATAGCTGATTAGAACAAGAGGGAGTCTGAAGACAGTGAATAATAACAATGGCTCTAAAAAGGCTGGCACAAGGCCAAACAGTGAGGGAGGCCATGGCTCTCTTTCTTGGTAATGGGAATATGGCTTGACTTCAAAGTGAGCTCAGGTGTCTCAGAAGCTCTCATGTAGTCTGCACTGCTTGTGGTACTTTGTTTGATAAAGGAAAGGGAGCTGGCAAAGCATTCACAGCTTCTTCTGTCTTCCCAATTTCCAAGAGCCAAGATAGAGCTAACCCTCTCCTTTACTGAATATAGTTCACCATACTTCATATTTGCTGCCTGCTTGTTAAGCCACAGGATTCAGTGTTTTCCAAAATACATATGTCTTTAAAATTGAATAAATATGTTAGTTACATTTCATTCTGGAGATTCTCAAATATTACTAGAAAATAATTGCCATCCCTTATTCAGATGCCCCTCTCCATTTCAACAGATAAATACAGAAAAGCCAATAAAATAGAAAGGATTATGTCATCAATCAACCAAATAACCAATCAAAGAACTAACTACCCTGTTTCCCCTAAAATAAGACATAACTATAAAGTAAGCCATAGCAGGATTTTTAATCATTTGTGCAATATAAGCCATACCCCGAAAATAAGACATAGTGATAGGCATGGCTGTGCAGTGTACAAGGTTGGCTTCCCCTGTCAGGTCCCGGTTGTTCTGTCCTATTTGCAAGCTGAGGCATCCAGAGAGACATAGGAAGTGAAAGTAAAGGTCCATACCATACTTAATAAAAATAAAACATCCCCTGAAAATAAGCCACACTGTGTGTTCTTGAGGAAAAATAAATATAAGACAGTGTCTTATTTTTGGGGAAACACGGTAAATAATAGGGGGGTGCACAACTCAAAAAACCTGCTTCGTTTGTCTTAACAAAATGTGTGTGACCCCTGTTTTTATTCTAAAGTGTAAGGACTCACCTGCCTTAAGCAGGGCCGAGGCCTGCTTAGAAGGGGTTTAGAAATCCTGTTTTGGTTGTGCTGGCATCCATCTTGGAGAGGTGGCTGCAGCCAGCAACCATTAAGGGAAGGGAAGCCAGAGCAAGGGGCCGTGGCCTTGCAGGCTTGTGCCTAGCTACAGTGAAGAGGCTGTGATTGGCTAGAGTAGAAGGGGAGGAGTTGAAGCTGACAGAGTAGAAGTCCTGTCAGAGAAAATTTCAGTCTGGGAGTTTGGAGTTTGGAGCGAGGCTGTGCAGACGCACATCTCCAGCCTCTGCTGTTTAGAGTCAGGCTGTAGATTCAGCATCTACGCCTGAGGCAGTCTTGAGCAAGGTTTCTGGGGGAGTATCACCAGAGCCTTGGCAACAGAGACTGACAGTCTGTCAAGCAATTCACCACGTAGGAATAGGCTGGACTAGTGGGAGTCACGACTCAGTTCTGACCGCCCTTAGGGCCAGTAGTCATTCTAGTGGGAAGCTTGTGGAAGAGTGCCAATTAGAACTGTTCTTGTGATAGGCAGTTGGGTTTACCTGGTCATCTCTGGAGATAGAGTGACAGGTAGTTGGACTCTTAGACTGTGTGGGTTACGAGTAACCCAGGAGTAACCAGACTCAGGGAACGATCTAAGTGTTTAGATGTTCCAGAAGTTTAGAACAACAACCAGCTAGTGGAACTATTAGTTGGGAGTTGGGAAACAAGTCCTAGTACTGTCTGTGGAACTGAACAAAACATCTCAAGAAGATTTAATAGCCTTTTAATTAAGTAACCTCTACGCTCTAGCACATATATAGTAAATCTTGCAACCATCACGCTGTTCTAAGTCTATCATTGTTGTAACCGTGCGCTAGTTGCCTCTTAGTAGAACCAATACGATCTGTGCCTATTTGATAGCCTCGTTGTAGTTAATAAATACTTTTCTTATTAACTTATATTAGAAGCCTCAGTCATCTTTCGGTCTCCTCAGTTTACATTCTTGGTGGTGGGTTGTTTTAAAGGCCAACGCTACAGACACTTCATTGAATTAGAGTTTAAATGTAAAGTAAATCCTAATGACCCATGAGGTTGGTGGCAGACTACCGGGAGTGTCAAATTAGTCAATTTTGGTGACCGAGATCATCACACATGTGCACTGTGACAATCCCATCCCCGGAAGCAAGGAGCCACACACAAGACAGAATGTAGGGTAACAAGGCCACATCTGGTTTGTAAATAGGGTTCACAGCCTCCCCTATTTATGGGTCCTGGATCCCAGCATCAGACAGCCCAACTGTTAGTCTGATGAAACTGAGGGGGGATGATCCAGGTGCCCATCCAAAGCCACTCTGGGCTTCCTCCTGCCACATCCCCAATACACCAAGGACCGTCTGCCTCCCAAGAGGAAGAGGCCAATGCCTGATCTGGGGCCCATGCCAACCACCCCCAGCTGTGACAAAGAAAATATAACATGACAGTAAACAGAACGAAGGTGGGTGGGAAGGCAACTAAAGAGGGAGCAGCCACACTGAGTAATTAATACCCCACAGGCAAACCCAAAGGAAGTGTTCTTTCCTTGGGCCCAAAACCATTTTGGCCAATCGGGGGGCACCACACTGCCTGCCCTTATTGGACAGCCAACCCCACACATGACTTGAGGTGCAGGAAGCCCAAAGCCTCCTGGGAAGGAGGCTAGGTGAAGATGGTGGGAGAAAGATGTGGCCGCCACAACTGGTCTACTCAATAAGTCAGATGGGATTTTTGAAAAAAATCATAAGGCGTCAGTGTGGAATCTATTATGGAGCTCCAAAAAAGTTGTTCATTTTTCATTACATTATTCCCCACTCACGCCAATGGGGACACTAATGGGGCTTCTCCCTCAGTTTTAGGGCTATCAGGATGAAACTTGCTACACTGTACATTTGCTACACTTGCTAGATGTACAGTGGTAAATTTACCACTCTAACCCCCTCCCCCCACGTTTCAGAATGTTTTGCGTATCCATTAAATTTAAGGATATTTTTTTGAGATTTTGCAAACAACATTTTTTTTAAAAAAATAAATATAAGAGCTATCTCCTTGAATTTCTGTATGACACAGTACAACCAGGGCATTCTCTCCCTTCAAGTTTCAGAAATATTTGCACAACAATTGATTTTTAGTAAATTTTTAAAATTTTACCCAATTTAAAAAAACACCAAAAGAGAAAATAATCAAAAAATAAAAAAGGGAAAACCCCAAAATGAATCCTATATGGAGCAGCACACACACACACACACACACACACACACACAAAGAAAATGAACCAAAATAATTCCAAGCCTAGCTGTGGGAATCCTAAAAGGAATCTCTTGCGAGAAGAGCTTTCCTGAATGAACAAATTCAGCTGCTAGTCATGTGTTATGCTCACTGTCTCTAAACTTAAGCTTAAAGCTATTTGGTCATTGCTTTGCTTCTTGCATGCCTGTCTGCTAGTTGCTATCCTCTCACACCATGTTTGTCTCGCACTGGCGAGCAAGCCCTCAGGGCTGCTGCATTTTAATTTTTTTTGGTTTCAGGGCCTTGAAAACTGAGGTGTGCATTAGATTCAGTGGCATATTATATTCAAGTAAATATGGTAATACCATAGTTTCCTCAATTTTGGAGTACTTCCAGTTCCACGTTTTAGCAAGGTTTAAGACAGCATAAAGACAATGAAGCAAAACCCATACAACTAATCTTTGGTGTGATGTGGCTAATGAATACTACTTTTTTGCATACATTTAAATGTGGTCACAGTCTAAATACAGGAATTCCCCAAGTTACAAACATCTGACTTACAAATGACTCATAGTTAAGATTGGGGGTGGGACAATAGAAAGTGAGAAAAAAATTTACACCTTGGATTTTAGGACTCCAAAAAGAATTATCATGGGGAAAAGGTGTCTCTATTGAAGCTTTATCACCAATCCTTGTTTCCACAACAAGCCATATAAAATGTGCCTGTTCCAACTTACGAACAAATCCAACTTAGGAACAAACATACAGAATCTTGTTCGTAACTTGGTGACTGCCTGCATGTCAAATTATTCAAAAGTAAATAAAATGTATTCAAGAATAATGAATACATTTTCCCTGAAGTATTTTGGCACTTTCAAACTGAAAAAATAATAGTAATTATCTATCCAAATTATAATATAAACACTATAATCACAATTATCTTATTTAAATGTTTCTGATTAATGAATACCATAAAACAAATGAATAATAGAAAATAGTCAGAAAAAGAGTGGTAAATATTTACACATTTTTGTTACAATTTGAGGGTTCAAATGAGATTGATCAGGTTAATGATGGATGCAAATTTCATAATTTAAACGAAAAACCATTCAAAACCATGTTAGCATATTTGACTACTAAATAGCAGTAACTATTGCACTGCAATGGGGCATCCACAAAACCCTTCCAAAAGCCTTAAAAGTAAATAAAACCTTACCAGGCCGCCATTAGGCCTTTTTGGGGCTTCCTGGAATATACCACTTATGTGCAAGGAGGCAGGGCCCCCCGTGAACAATCCCCTCTTGCTTCCTACACATCATTGGTACATTCCATGAAGCTCCAGAGAGGTCTAATGATGGTCTTGTAAGGTTTTATTTATTTTAAGGCTTTGGGCTGTGTGTGAGGGGTGGGCACCATCTCTCATCTTTGGGCTCCAGGAGTTCAAAAGGTGTGAGCTGGATGTGGGGACTGAACCCTGGATAGTGATGAGACACCCAGCAGTCAGCCCCCACAAGGCCCATAGCCCATTAGATCTGGGCCTTTCAGAACGGCCCAGATCTAATGGGGTATCTAATTCATTCGAGATAAAGTAGTATTTTCCTACGTTGTCTCGAAGTAATTCACTTTTACTGAACACCTCCGTAAAAGTGTGATAGTTCACACATTTTGGGTCCTGACTATTTGAGCCCAATGTTGCATTGTTTGAGACTCTATAAGATATTCATTAAAAATCTATAGCAAAATGTGCTGCTGAATGCCCCCCCCCCAAAAAAAAACCCAAATTTTTGCAGTTTAGTAGACTTTTCCCCTTAGTTTTATGATAGAACCAATTAATGTTACATAGTGTAAGTTAAACTAGAAAAATACCCAGAATGCCTCCAAAATACATATTCCTAAAATAATATGTCATAATCTCCAAACATTACCCATTATCCCCAGCAAGACAGCATCAATTGCTGCTATGTTATTCTTGAACATATATTTGTTGCCCATTTTTCCTCCCTAAAAATCTTTATAATTTTAGACCCTGCTAAGTTTATACTACATGTGTATGTTGTACATGGCAAGCAGTTCAGAAATAATTAGAATTATCTGAGATGAGCCAAAATAATGGTTATAAGCATTATTAATGATTGTTCCATTTCTACTACTGTGAAGGAGTAGTACCTCTCACTATGAGTATTCAAATTTTTCCCACATGGTTCATCTGTTATATTCACCCTTGAAAGAGCAAGCCTCTCCTGATCGGCTGTCAAACACAGTATTCTGTATGAATGAAAAAATAGTTGCGATGCCTCCAAGTTTTTTGCAAAGTGAATTTCATTATCACCCTCCAAACCTACTCTCAAGATCTGGAAGAAAATACAGAAATTTTCACAGGATGCAGCAATAAACAGATAGAAACTTAATTTTATTTATATGCAGGCAATTCCCAAGTTACAGACAATATATGTTCTGTAGTTTTGTTCTTAAGTTGATTTTCTATATAAGTTGGAACAGGTAAATTTTTAAATGTAACTCCAGCTATTTTTAAAAAAGTTTTGGATATCAAAAGGAAGTGTTAACATCCTTGTGGTGTTTATTTTACTGTCTATGCCCTGTGCAAAAGATTTCACTTCACTTTCTGTCCCTGTGACAATTGGCTTTTGAAAAGTTTGGCTTGTAGAAAGAAGGATTGGGTGAGAAAGCTTCACCTTTTCCCCAGAATAACTTCCAGGTGTTGTTTTCCCTTTCTAAGGGTCGGTTTCTTCTCACTTTCTGTTGCCTCACCCTCCTTCTTAACAATGAGTTAAGTGCCAGATGTCTGCAACTTGGGGGCTACCTGTAGTTACAAGAAGACTTCTAAACAGATTTTTCAATTTATCATACCACTCTGTATGATTGAGAAAATACTTTTGTACATCATTTGCCGGCAGTCTCAGGATGTGCACTTCCAGTCCATTCACTTCAGATCTGTTGAGAATCAAGGTTTGAGTGGAAGTTATACTACAATGGAAACAGAGCTTGATAAAGCTGGATAGTAGGAAAGGCCTTATGCTGTTTAAAATCCTTATCTAATAACTGCTGAAAATAATATTTAATATTAGATCTTATTGGCGTATGACCACTATTGTTCTGGGCTTTCTTGTTTTTTTTCCATTTTGGTATTTTATATTCTTATATTCTGCTTTTATCTTGAAACTTTATCACATAATCCATCCAAATGTATGCACATTTGGATAAATTCAACAAGACTAAATGTGTACACTTTTGTGGGATCTTATCTGTAAATGTTTGTCTTTGTATGCTTTTGCCTTCTTGGGTACAAATACTGGTGTTCTGTTAGTTAATATCAACTAGAGTAGATTTGTGCAATCAATTGTTGAATGATGAAATAATATGTAGGTGAATGTTATTGATTCAATGAATCTACTATGTTCAGTACTAACAGCAATATTTAAGCTGAAGTGTCTTGAGGGCAATTCAGTGAGAAACAATCATTGGCCTCACATTTAAGTTAAGAATAAAACCATTATTTGGAGATAAAATCACAAATGTGCCCTCTTTCTTGGAATAAAAATCAAAGTACATAGAAGCCATAGACACGTAAAGTGTATAGTAAGCATTTCCTATATGCAATATGTAAAAAAACTTGTACCAACTTGTACTAATACAGAACATTAAATATAGATTGTTATTTCTTTTATTATATAGAGAATGTCATCAATGTACTGGCACTGATAGAACATATGTATTTATTTATCAACATTTGTATTCTGTTCCATAGCAAAAGATTTCAGAACAGATTACAAAGGAAATTGGTTAAAGCAATTTCGAACAGTTTTTATTTTAAACAGTGTAAAAGATTATGAAAAATTGAACAGCTAGGATTAAAACAGTTTAAATTATATCTACAACATTTTTGACACAAAATTATTTTTATGACTACACTGGAATGAAACCAGTATTGGCACCAGTTTGACCTTAACATTAAATGTAGACTGTGAAAATACTAAAATGTCATTTTACAATGTTCATTAAAAGATGAATCAGTTTTGCAGGGGATTCCATATAAATATGACTTTAAAATTGTTTAAAACCAGATTGAGAAAATGTTTCTTGCTTTCTCTCTCCCACCACCACTTCTATAACTCTTAGAATTCTTTCAGAAATTTTGTGATTCAGTGATATAATAATAAAAAGTCAGAAAAATGTATTAAAACTTTAAATAAACTGACATCGGTAAATCAAAGTAAATAAAATATGGTGTCAGTTTTAGTTTACTCTTCAACTAAACTGGCGGAAACAAAACTGAATACATGGTGGACTAAGTCATACTAATTTGCTTTGTGACACACACAGAAAGACTGCTGATAAACTGCACAAAATTAAATAGTAATATAAATATAGTAGGAAATGAGTTCAACAAGGCAAGATTAGAGCAGGTGCACTCAAGGATAGGAAATGCTTTTAAATAGGGTTAAAGACAACTTGACATGATCAAAGCTGGAAAAGTTACTTTTGGACTACAGAACAAAGAATGTCAGAAAAAGTGGTTTTTTCAGATCTTCACATCATACTTAGAAATGTGACTTGAAGTGTGCTGGCTCACTATAATTTGCTCTAAGTATAGTCACTGTGTTCATGTATGTCAACAAGTCATAGCTTCAGATTTCTTTGTGCCTGTGAAGAATGGGCCACTCCATTTTGTTGTGTAGGTTGGGCAAATGGAATCAAGTAGTCTTTCTGATGATTCCTTCAGAATTTTCTCCCAAGCCTTCTTTCTCATATCCCTCTTCTCCCAATCATCTGCCCAAGCTTCGCTAAACTCAGGTATATAAAATACATCTGTTATTGACACTACCAGTTGCCATTTCAGTGGTCAATTAAAGTTGTCAGGAAATCTCCAAAGACTCTGATTCAAAACAGGGCTCAACAACTCCCTGGGTTCATTTTGAGGCTATATGTTTAACCAAACATTACAGTTGTGGTTGTTATCAAAAGAATCTGCATCAGCCAAAGAAAGCCAAGAGGGCCTGAAGTGACAAAGTTGTCACACTCCAGGTCCAGACATACACTGTTAATCCTTAACAGTAGGATAGTGTCCTCTGACACATCTTTGGGAGCAGCCAGGTTTAGAAAATACAGGACAACGTGTGTGCTTCTCTCCTACCAAGGCAAAGTTATCTGAGAAACCCTTGTCTCTACCCTCTATGTACTTTGCTCTGCCTAATAGTAAAGCTTGTCTTGTCACCATCATGTTGAAGATAATGTAAATTGTCCATATAAACAAGATGACATACAATGAATTCATTGGAATCTCAACAAAGTTGAATTTTTGAACTAAAGCTGGTGTAGATTCCTAGCCATTCTTGTAAGCAGAAATCAGGATCTAAATATTATACCTGCACAAAGTCTGATAACTTGAATAGTTTGGGTCCAAAAGTTGAGAAATAATTTAAAGATAAGATTTGAAGGATTACTGCAGATTTATATACACTGAGGATAAACAACTGTATTTTTTCTTCTGTTGTGCAATAATAGGAGAGATTCTGTGGAGAGTGAAGAATGCAGGAAAACAAGTACCTTTCTAAAATGCAGCATTTATTTGTGCGTGGGAAACCCCCATCACCATACATTTTTTGGCATATTTTAAATTTCTAAAATATGTTTTTGTTACTTTACTTTTAAAACTGCCTAGGTTGACTATTGGTTTCTCTGAGTGCCTGAATACATTTCTTTTGAAAGCCATACAACATGAACATCAGTTTGAACACCTTTGTTTGGACACCCAGAGAATTGACTTATAACCTGGCAAGGAATTAGGAGAACGTGTGCTGTATGCCTTTTGATTTTGTCTGTTTTCTTAGTATGCTTTAACTTGGTTTTGCTTAACATAGACATTTTTTCTCAAGTTTGGGAAGTCTGAAAAAGGCCTCTCATCTCAAATTGTTTTAAGTTTTAAAGCAGGAGAGAGAGAAAGATAGAGAGCACCTCTGTAAAATCAAGCTTTGACACTCAAGGGCTCTGAAGGAGAGACAGCAGGTGTATATTTAAGCATTCTCAGAACTTTCAATCAAGCATTTAAAGAGCTGAACACAAAGGGATTAAGGATATTAGCTTTCTTGAAAGTACCTAATTGAATCCAGCTATTCATATTATTTCTAAGAACTAAATAAAGCTTTTCTAATGAGCATTCATGTTGTGTAATAATAGGAGAGATTCTGTGGAGAGTGAAGAATGCAGGAAAACAAGTACCTTTCTAAAATGCAGCATTTATTTGTGCGTGGGAAACCCCCATCACCATACATTTTTTGGCATATTTTTAATTTCTAAAATATGTTTTTGTTCTTGTTAAATAAACACTTGCAATCAAATAGTGATTGCCCACTGCTTCTGACTATTATCTGAAGGGTTGAGATTGTCCACTTCTGTCTGCTAGACACAAGAGATCCTGTCTGCCATTAACTTTGCTAGAAATACATCCTTTTTTCTACATTGGGTAGTTTAGAACCAAACAAAACAAAACGTCAGTTATCATCAGAAAATAAACCCACACACTCACACTTTTTACATGTGAGTTGCTGTCATATAACAAAAGGTTTGAAGGGAACAATGTTGTACTGCAGGCCCTACTAGCATACAGATATGGAGATAAATAGACATGCTAATTTTTGAGACTTTAAGAATTTTGGTGTGGGGAACATTTCTTAGAGCTTAATGAGAAATCAGTGTAAATTAAAAAAAACTGTTTTCCAGTGTTCTTGCTGGTAGTCTGATAGCATGCTCAAGATTGACCATTCTCTCATGTTTACTGACTATTTAAAGATAGAAGCCTACAGCAGACTAAATTGGTCATTCAATCTGCACTAAAATATCTACAGAAGTTAACTTGAGAGAAAGAAAGAGGAGTTAAGTACAATAAAAAGAGTGCATGCATCAACTAAAAAGAATATGTATGTTTGATTAAGTTAATTTTAAAGGGTTTTTTTTCGGCACTGCATCTTTTGGAATACACAGGATGCTGACTGGGTGTCCTTCAAATTGTAGTAGTATGGGAGTTGTTCTGTATTGAGGGTTTTTTTTGCCATTTGTGAATTAATCTGTATCTATCCCAAGTTACTTTGAGTTATCTTCTAGTTCCAGGGCTTCCAACTCATGAACAACAATATCGCCCAGACAGACTGATGGCAATAGCACTCCCCTTAATCATTCTTAAGGAATGTGACTTCAGGAGATTCATACTGGCAAGAAAAACTTGTGGCTATATAACTATCTATCATCTATCTATCTATCTTTTGTTGCTATGTACCTTCAAGTCTCTTCTGACTTATAGCAGCTCTGTCATGGGGGGCTCTTCCATGAGTAGAGTCACCTTGATTGAGAAACTTGTACACATATAGACTTTCTTTTATTGGTGTCTACAGCAGGCATAGATCACTGAGAATTACAAGATGGTTGAAAGGGAGTCTACTTTCAAATGATGACAGATCTATATTGTACAAAACTTTGTATCATATGCATATGCTATTCTTTTCTATGGGCCCTTCCACACAGCCATATAACCCAGAATATCAAGGCAGATACTCCACAATATCTGCTTTCGACTTGGTTATCTGAGTCCACGCTGCCATATAACCCAGTTCAAAGCTGATAATGTGGGATGTTATACAGCTGTGTGAGATTTAGACCAGTAAATAATCTGTAACCAACAATATTTCATTTTCTGCTATTGTTTAGTACGGGTAGGTTGAGATATAAGCCCAATGAAGCTGCTTGAGCCACTTTTTCTAATCAAATGTAAAGGGGCATTTTTGTGCTTTTGACTTTCATAGTGAGACTGAATAGGCATGTCATAGGTAAGCAACTTTTTTTAGACGTAGTCAGGGGAGACCACAGACATTTATGTTAGAGACCTTTGTAATAAAGACAGGTCATGTGAATTTGAACATGAACTGATGGGCTAATTAGACACTGTTTTTTGGTAGTTTAACTGGTAATCAGGTCAGCACAAGGTTATTGCAAGAAATGGACTTTGCTGCAATGAATAGTGATTATTCACAGGGCTAATGAAAGCTGTGCTTCCCAAATGAAAGTGGTAACAAGCCGTGAAAGAAGAGAAGTACTTCTAATTAAAAATGAATATCAAATGTAGAATACTAAGAGAAAACAAATTGTAGGGCACTAGGTTTGTTTTCAAACCCCCCAAATAGTGAATACAAATACCATCCAAATGACTAGCACAGCAGGTGTCGCTATGTGTGGCATTGTCCAGTTGCATATAAACCAGATGCATAATGTGTTCAGTTTGTTGCCTGCTATTTTGAAAGTATATGCACTCCATGCTAATTAGTGTTTAACACTGCACTCATTTCTGATAAATAAACTCAATTTTGAGTGACATAACTAGGAAACAGATGTGATCCTAACGGAGAACATAGGGCTAAAATTGTCGGAAGCTGTTGTTATTTATAAGAAAATACATTGGCAAAGGTTAGTAGGATTTTAAAGGAGATATAATAGTTCTCTTTACAGAGAAGTAAGCAGTACCACGATAAAGTTTGATATTTTTATAGAAACAGTCTCACAGTCGCCATCTTAAGGACTGTGCTTGCAGCATATTGAGAAGTAAGGTTTAACAAACATTAAAAGCACTGACCAGCTCTACCAAAGGGTGCTGAGGCAATGCAGTCAAAAGGTGTCAAACTACATTAAATCTACAGTGTAGATGCATTCTAGGTTTCAGGGAGGTCTTCCCATTGCACCTTTGCAGAAAAGAGACCATGGAAGAGCCGAATGCTCCCCTTCAACACTCTCCTGACAAACAACAAGGGGTGCAACACCACACTGGCTAATGTGTGGAGAATACAATTAACAATAGTGAAGGCTTTCCTGTATGTTCTTCTCATAAGGATGACAGTACCTATTAGGTGCAGAAATATCTTTCGGATCCACGTGTTTTACATGTTATAATAATAAACGTTTATTTGTATGCCACTCTATCTCCCCAAGGGGACTCAGGGTGGTTTCTAGCATGGCAAGCATTGCACTTACTGACATAAAAACATATAAAAAACATTATAAACATATAAACATAGTACTATATAACAATCACACATCTTTAAATTAAAATGTTTGTAGCATGCATGACTCTGATTCTGAATGACTCTGATTCTGTACTGCATACAATTCTCCACCCCCTGGGCCTTTTACATTTCTAAATAGTGAATTCCATTTAGTTTTATAAGAAAAAGGAGATACTGAAAGAGACAGTTTGGTACAGGCTAAACCAATTCTATCAGCCAAGTTCCACTCTCTTATTACCCGTGTTTCAGAATTAGGTCACCCTCAGTTGAATAAAATTTAGCCAGAGCTGTTGAGCTTAGTCGGCTTCTCGTTGCAGGTACATTAATCAACATGTTCCATGCCGGTTACATTTTAGGAATATTATGATAATCAGAGTATGTGACAGATCTGACTTTTATAATAAATGTTAATTACATTAAAAAGAAGTTTAAATTTAAAGTTTAACCTATTTTACACACTACTGCATGGTAATATTATCTGGCGTTTCCATCATATTGTCTTGGTAACATTGAAAAACTTGAAAAATATAATAATATATTTTAGAAGAGATGTTATTTTACATTTCAAAAATCACATATTCTGTAATGTATGTACCAAGGTATTTTATTTTTTAAAAAACATCCAAAAAGCCTACTAAAGGCTTTCTATTATTATTTTACATTACTATGACAGCAAACATGCTTATTTAAATGTATTCTTAATGTAGTCTACAAAGAAAGAGTTACATGGAGTGTTTATTATTCATTTTCAGTAAATCATTTTTAAATTTTACTTTTCTATTCCAGTTTTTAAGTGCTAATATAGGATAGCTATGCACTCAAGGCAGTTCTTCAGTAATATAGGGACATTTTTATTTTTTATTTTGACTCAGCCATTGCTTCAACAAACTATATTCTGACCGTTCAGTATTGATGAATGGCAGAAGGCAATTTAGCCTGTAGGTGTGCAGCTATTCATAAAAACTATGTCATATGTGGCGCCCTATGTGCTGAGCAATGCTAGCAATTCAACATCATAGTAGTAAAAGCTTTGAGTCTCCTGTGGGAGAGATAAAGTGGGGTATAAATATAATAATAATGTCACACTGTATTAATTCTATGGTATACGAGCAATCTAGATTAGGTCCCCTGCTGAATAACAACAACAACAATTTTATTTTTGTACCCCATCTCACCTCCATATCCCCAAAGGGACTAGGAGCAGCTTACATGGGACCAAGCCTGATCAAAACAGTTAAAATATTACACAAATAAATACATAACAACAAGGTAAACAACACATTATAACAGTATAAAACAGGCATCAAAATCAACAACCAACAACAACATTCAATTTATCGTCACAACTGCGGACTGGTGCAACAATATCTTAAAGGATAGGTCTAATAGATAAGGTGCTTGGGTCATAAGGCAGCAGTAAAAATAGGTGCAATGATAAAGTGTGAGGATAAGATTTAGGGTCCTAGCTGGACCAGCTATCTTGGGAATTATCTACTCAAAGGTACAACAGAACATCCATGTCTTTAACTCTTTATGGAAAACGGACAGAGGGAGCCAGCCTGATCTCCCTGGGGAGGGAGTTCCAAAACCACATAAAATGAAGCAGCTCCACTGGCTTCTGACAAGTTTCTGGGCTCAGGTTATTACCTATAAAGCTCTATACACTTGAGGTTCAACCTATCTTCATGACTGCATCTCTTTCTACGAACTGGCGTGGGCTCTGAGATCAACAGGGGAAGCCCTTCTCTCAGTCCCACCACCATCTCAAGCACAGTCCCACCACCATCTCAAGCACTACCTTCTCTGTGGTAGCCCCCTAGCTCTGGAATACCCTCCCAAAAGAGATTAGATTAGCCCCCACTCTTCAATACTTTGGGTCCAATGTGAAAACGTGGATGTGCAGACAGGCCTTTAACATTGAATAGGCTGAATGAGCCCATATGAAGCTGACATTTGGCACCTTGTGAATTGACGGTAGTTCGTTTTATCTAGTGTTGTTTTAAAATTGTATCACAGTATTCCCTCGTTACTTCACAGTTTGCTTTTTGCGGATTCATTGTTTCGCAGCTTTCCGGGACTCAGCCCTGTGAGTGAGCAAGTGAAGGAGGGCAGGTGAGTGAGTGAGTGAGGGCAGCAAGGGCGGTGGTGGCAGCAGAAACAGGATCCTGGCCACCTCTTCCAGGCTCCTGCTTCTGCCTCCGCCTTTGCAGCTATCTCTCCCTCCCTCCCTCCCTCGCCCTCCTTTGCTCGCTCACTACTCACCTAGCAGGTGCTTGGTGGCAGAACCAGGACTCAGCCCAGTAAGTATCAAGCGAGCGAGGGAGGACTGGTGGGTGAGCGAGCGAGGGAGGTGGAAGCAACTACTCAAAGGTGGAAGCAACTCTACTGTATAGAGCTATGGTGTTCCAGCCTTCTGTTCCAGTTACTGCCCCCCCCAGCCTAGGGTGGCCTCCCACAGGGGGGTCAGAGACAGGCACCAGTGATACCAGGGGATCAGATCCAAGATGAGAATGATGGGTGGCCAGAGGTGGACGCTCCTGCAAATGCAGACCTGTCTTGGGATAATGACTGGTTGCATGGTTATTACCCAGAGGAAGGGGTTAACGATGATTCTATGGAACTCAGTTTCAAAACAGCTAGTGAGACTTCGGATAACCTTGAGTCCCACAAGAAGTTGCCTCCCGTGCCAGCTGGGGCCCAGGGAAGTGGGGAGGAAACTGTCTCCCACAGAGATATGAGTCTAGCTGGGTCCAGTAATGAGGAGGAATTTGATAGAAAGGCTTCGATCCGTTCTTCAAGGAGAGATTGGAATTTGCGAAGGGGGATTCAATGGTCCCACAGAAAATAGACTCTATTTAAGGTTGGTTTTGAGAAAAGTCTGATAGACCTGGAGCTACGTTTGGACTAAGCATTTCTTGGCTCCTGAGTTCCAGATTAAGTCTACCAAAGGGGGCTGTTTTTGCCCTGCTATACCACGTTCCTTGTTTGGCCGTCGTTACGGTTGCCTTGGACTCTAAGTTTCATGTTTGACTGCGGGAGCAGTCGGCCTACGCTTTGGATTGATTTGCATGTGATTTACTCCATTTGCAAACTTTTAAAAGAGTTACCTTGGGACTAACTTTTTGATTCACTTTTTATCTTTTGGACTATCCTTTATTCTAAATAAAAGCTACTTTACATTGATTGCCTGTGTGTGTGGTCTAGGAGGGATAAGTTCCGGATCTGAGGTGCAACAATAGCATCCCTACTTTGCAGATTTTCCTGCAAAGTAGGGACGCTCCTGGAACATAACACCCACGATAAGTGATGGAACACTGTTTTTTTGATGTAATGCTACATGTGCTGATGAGGGTTATACCTGTTGTATGTTACATGAGCACCCTGGAGTGCCTTGTAAGCCACCCTGAGTCGCTTCAGGGAGATAGTAGCAGGATATTTATTATTATTATTATTATTATTATTATTATTATTAAACTTTTTCTTCTCTCACAATCTGTTTCTGCCCAAGAATTTTCTGTTACCTTGGTATATGAGTATGTAAAATAGATATATAAATCAAATATTTACTGATAATAAATCATACAGAAATGTATTTTAAAATAATCCTTTAGTATACATATAATTTTACCATTTATTAAAGATTAATGCAAATTTGCATAATAATGAGATGGATATGCTTGTTTATTTATGCATAAAGAATTAAATCTTGGTTGAATATTTGATACCACAATATGTAGAGCAGCCTCAACATTTTTCATGCCATGCTTAGTTTGCAGTCTCATGTGGTAGAATATACTCTGTTGGCTCTTCCTTTTTCTCCTGAATAGGGGAATTACAGTAGTGTTCTGAGGGTCCATACTTCCAAGTTTGCAGAGCAGGACATATGCCTGAAATGGATTCACGTACACCTTATTTTTGTCCCTGTCATGGTCTGTTCATATACATGATTTCAATCCATACCCATTCCTCCCTCCCCTCCTCCAGAAAAAAAAACACAAATAGGTGATATTAAAACCTTGCCTTCCTTCTTCTTGAACTTTTAATACAAGATGGCTGACGTTTGATTTTGGTTGATTATGGTTCATGAACCCAACAGGTTTTTTTAAAAAATAAAAATATGAAGGGAAGTATTTGTGAAACTAAAAGATTCATCAAGAAAAATCAGCTTGCCAAAAAAGGAAGACTGAAACCACTCACCCTATCCCTCCCCCCCCCCCCAACTTCCATAAAACAGAACAGGCAAAGGAGGAAAAAGAAAATCAGCAGTATCCAAGGCAGCAGAGGTCCACTCCATGCCTCTGGCTCCATCTCTCTCTCTCTCCCTCCTGCTCATTTTTGTCCATTTGAGAAAAGACTCCAGAGGTAGAGAGGAGATGGCAGGAATTTGCATATGAGCTGAAAGAGGAAGCAGGGAAGGGAGGGGGAGAGGGGGGGCTGAAAGACAAGCCTCCCTTGGCTGGTTGGATGGCAAACTGGATACTTGGCTCACTACTGCTTGTTTCACCTTCTTCTGGGTCTTCCTTGCAAAAGGAAAAGCAGCCAGGGGGAGGGGAGGTGAATGCCAGCTGTGACCCCCAAATTCAGTTACAGGACTCCCAATGGGATTGCGATACATAGTTTAAGATGCTTTGATCATTCTAGATCATCAACTCCTGCCATTTCGTGGTGTTCAGTTGGTGAAACTGGTAACCTATCTGCACATGACTACATTAACTCATACAGTGTCTTGTCTCAAAGTTGCCAAAGATGAAGATTTAATAGTACAGAGAATAACACTAATGTACAAGTGATATCTATTAACTTTGCTTCCATAATTTGCATAGAATCATTGATATGAATTGTTAATGTAATTCAGTAAATATTATTTTTTCCAGATATTCCTTCAGTTAAAATAATACCATCCACATTGTGGCCAGAAGAAGGACAATCTATAACTTTGATTTGTGAATCCAAAGGAAAACCACTGTAAGTGATTTAACAAGCAATATATTTTTGTTATTTTCTTTATTCTCTTTTGATTGCAGTCTCTGACTGCAAAACTCTGCTGTTTTTCTCTTGTCCTGGGGTGTAAAGTGATCTCTAGTACAGAAAACCCTTTGAAGCATGTTTTCATTAAGTGCCTATGGAAGACTGGTCTTTTACTTTGTCATTTATTTTAGTTTGGGAAGAGATTCCTGCTGTGCATTTTTTTAAAAAAATGTGCTAGTTCAACCTGAAAGAATTGCAGGCTTATTTGCTGTTCCTATCATCAGAGTGATGATGGGTACATATTATCAAAGTGAAGCCTCACATCTGATGAAAAAACCTCTAAAATCAACACATTTTTCCAAGTAAAGTGCTGAACTCTCTGTCTACTTTGGTTGTCATTTACATGGTAATTGCAAATTTAATGATATATGCAAATTGTCTTTTCTATCATCCCACTTTTAAAAATAGCAGTAAGAGAGTGATGCTGTATATGTTCAGGTTTTACTAGAAATTGTTTCTTAACACAAAGAAATGAAATCTATCCTAGAATTATGATTGATTACACAGATCCTACAATTAGAAGAGTACAAAATATGTCCACTTAAATAAAATGTATTCAATCTAAACCTTTTGATTTACTTGCAAAAAAGTAAAAAAGATCCATATACCCTTCTTTAGCAAAACCACCTTTCAATGATAATTTACAATAAAATGTAAATAATACATGAGCATACTTGCTTGGAACCAAAATCTATATGAATTAGCAAATTCTTTATACATGTTCAAGGTATAAAACACAGGATATCAATGAGAAAGGGGTTTTAGCTCCAGTGACAGTGGGATTCATTGTGGCCTTTGCTAATTTTATTCTCTAGAGCAGGCTTGGACTGCTCTAGAGAGTTGACTGGAAACTGTTGTTTTTACCAAATGCACAAAATAGTACACACAACAATCTCCTAATGGACTCAAGAGGACAGAGCAAATAAGATCAGAGGCTCCATTGGAGAAATGAAACAAAGAGTCCATCTGCACTGATGGAAATTTTGTTTAAGTCCCTGATTTTCTTCCTAACTGATCCAATTTTATTTGACGTTTTGTTAATTCCAGAAAATTTTCTGTTAGTTCTTATATCATCAGATACTTTTTAGGCCACCTCCCAGGGTTTGTTTATTTCAAACAAACAAGCATTTCCCAGAATGAAATGTATTCATATGACAGTGTGTTTCTGTAATCCCAAAGCAAGCTAAAATTACTGCTGCCAAGAAATAGAGCAATTGTTCCCAGGACTGCAGATTTAACAGAGATCAAGTGAAGAAAAGAGGAATGCTAGAAATAATATAAATCCTAATGCATATTATTTATTTATTATTTCAACTTGTATACCGCCACTCCCCGAAGGCTCAGGGCAGTTTCCAAATATCCAAGGAACAAAATACATTAAATACAATTATACAAATTAAAATACAAAAACCTAATCAGCACGATCCGAATTCTTGCCGAAAAAGAAATGTTTTGCACGCTCTCAGGAAAGAAGTTAAGCTTTGGATGGCTGGTGTTTCTATTGGCAAAGCATTCCACAGATATGGAGCCACGATAGTGAAGGCTCTGTGCCTAGTGCACGATAAATGAAAGGTCCGAATATTAGGGACTTTGAGCAATTTTTGGTCCTCAGACCGAAGTGATCTCTGGGGTTGGTAAGGCGGGCCCTCAGGTACGCCGGCCCTAGACCATATAAGGTCTTAAAGATGAGAACCAGCACTTTGAAGGTAATCTGGTGCTCAATCGGTAGCCAGTGTATACCTAGCATTTCATTTGTAAAGCATTTTAACACTGGGCTCTTCCACACAGGGCCCATAATGTGGGAGCTCTCGTGATTTTACCAGAGGCATCCAAATGACTTCTCCGATAAAACTGAATTAATTTGGGACAAAAGAGGAAATGTAGCACCCATGGGTTCGTTCGTGCCACTGGGAGGGGTGAGGCGCCGGGGTCCCGATGCCATTGGGACCCGCACAGGCTGAAGGGACTCGGAGGGACGAGTTGGAAGGCCCAGAGCAAGATTGGTCAGCAGTGCCTTTGCCCAGTTCACCTGTAGAGAGTTTAGCATGGGATCTCGAGTGGGAGCATTCTCCCGGGAAGGAGCGGACCAGGTGGAGATGGGAGGCAGCGAAGCAGATAGCGGAGATAGTTATGAATTCCCAAGCGGCCGAGGTTCCCAGGACCTGGCCGAGCAGCAGATGGAGGCCAGCGGCTGGGAAAGTTCGGGAGGCTGCTTCTCAAGGAGATAGCGATACTGAACTGGAAGAGCGGGGCCGTTCCCATAACAGACGCAGGGACATAGAGCAGGGCAGGAGGAGCTGGCATCTGTCCCTAGACCGTCACCGTTCGGAAAGTAGAGACTGGAGACGCCGGGCCCTAGATCGTCGAGGGGCCCGGCCGGAGATTAAACGGCCCGTGGGAACTGATCCTCAGTTCTCCGGCCACGTCTGATCTGAAGGGCGTGAGCGGAGTGAATCACGGAGCCTAGTCTGGCTCGTCTTGGACCAAGACCTTGCCTTGTTATTGATTCGCATTGCTGCGGACACCCTGCTTTGTTCCGGAGGCAATCCGGGAACTTGCCAAGTTTTTGCCACGTTTGCTTTTGGACTTATCTATTGGAACTTTGCTTTCGTAATTGGACTACAGCTTTGCTGTTTGCGTTATTCTTTGATCTCTTCAAGAGAATTGCCTTTTGGACTTTTTATATTCAATAAAATTAGTTAGCCTTTGCTACGTCTCCGTGTGTGTGTTAAAGGGGCAGTCCTAAGTCGGTGTTCGTGACAGTTGGCCGGAGAACTCCTCGAACCCCTTTTTTGCACCACGGGACGTACCCGAAACCGCCGGCTGCGCACCAAGGCCCCCATTGTCTCTACGGCCGCCATGGCGAACAGCGGGTCCGCAAGTGGCGGCGTTGCAACAGGAGGTGGCGGAGCTGCGAACCCGAGCGGGCGGCACCCGTCGGTGAATGCCCGGCTCGTTTCAATGGAAATCCGGCGATGGTGGAAGTTTTCATTGCCCAGGTTCGGATGTACCTGGAGTTGCGGCCCAATGAGTTTGCCACCCCGCGAGCACAGGTGGGGTTCGTGTTCAACTGTATGGAAGGGATGGCAGCGACGTGGGCAACTCCCTCATCAATGGCGCGTCCCGCATGCGGCGACTTTGAGCGCTTTCTAGATGCGATCCGGGCGACCTGGGGACCCCCGTCAATGAGGACCTGGCGGAGCAGATTTGCACGGCTGACCATGAAGGACATGACTTTGTCTCAGTATATTTCCCGTTTCAGTGTTGGCCAGCCAGACCAAGTGGGAAGGACCACCCCTGCGCTATACGTATCTAGCGGGACTCGCCCGAGATTCAGCAACAGATGTTACAATTGCCCGGCCGGCCGACTTGGAGGAGGCCATCGCCTCAAGTTTGCGGGCGGAGGCGGCCATACAACACAAGAGAAGGTGGGGGTCGGCACGGCCGAGAAACCACCGACCAGGCGGGAGGCCGGGCCCGGCCACTTTGGGCCCCGCCAGATCCCTGCCCCCACCCCTGTTGTGGATGACTCCGAACCGATGCAACTGGGTACGGTGCGGCCCAAAGTAGATGCTGCCGAGAAGGCTCGGCGTCAAAGACTCAACCTTTGTTGGTACTGCGGGGCCCGGGTCATTTTTCGTGATTGCCCCAGAAACCGCGTGGGAGGACCCCTCGGGCTTCCGCAGCGGTGGCCAGCCCTCCGGAGCCTGAGGAAGCCCTCAGGCGGCGGGGAAGGAATGCGGCCGAGTGTAAGAGGGTTCGCTCACTCGGCCGGCGTCGCTACCCCTCCCCTGAACCCAAGACTGGACAATTGTTCCTTGTCATGGTCAGCTTGTGGTCGCCCGAGAAGGGGCCGATGATGGTCCATGCCATGATTGACTCGGGAGCGACCAACAACTTCATTGATGCAGACTATGCCAAGTCTGCGGGATTAAAATTTCTTGACCTCCAAGAGCCCAAGGGTGTCCAGACCATCGATGGGAGAGTGTTGAAAACCGGGGCTGTAACTCAATATACAGCTCCTACCAGGATGTGGACTAGCTCTCATAAAGAGGACATTTCTTTTCTTGTAACCAAGCTCCCCGATTTCCCCATTGTCCTGGGCATTGTGTGGCTCGCGCTCCATGACCCCCAGATTTCCTGGGCTAAGAGACAGCTAATTTTTTCTTCCGATCATTGCCAGGGCCACTGCATGACGGCCCGGGCGTGCCAGGCTCAAGAGGTGGAGAATGTGGCCACCCTGCCCAAGAAGTATGCCGGATTTTGGGATGTCTTCAGTGAGAAGGAGGCGGAACGTTTGCCTCCGCACCGGCCCTATGACTGTGCCATTGATTTGCAGCAGGGGGCCCCCATTCCGCGGGGGCGCCTCTACCCGCTCTCGGACCCAGAGCAACAGGCTCTCCGAGACTTCCTGGATGAGAACCTGCGGAAGGGGTTCATTCGGCCCTCCCAATCCCCGGCCGGGGCTCCGATTCTTTTCGTCAAGAAGAAATCGGGAGTTGCGCCTTTGCAATGACTACAGTGAACTCAACAAGATCACGATCCGGAATCGCTACCCCCTGCCCTTGATCCCCGAGCTCTTGGGGCGGATGCGGGGAGCTAAGGTGTTCACTAAAGTGGACCTGAGGGGGCTTACAACCTTGTCCGGATTCGCCAGGGTGATGAATGGAAGACGGCCTTCCAGACCAAGTGGGGCAGTTTCGAATACCTGGTGATGGGATTCGGTTTGTGCAACGCCCCAGCATGTTTCCAACATTTCATGAATGACATTTTCCGAGACCTTTTGGACCGCTATCTGGCGGTCTACCTTAACGACCTGCTGATTTTTCTCCGGATCAGGCGACCCATGATCGCCATGTCAAAAGAGGTGCTCCTGCGACTGAGGGCCCACGGGCTCTATGCCAAGCTGGAGAAATGTGCTTTCGACTTGCGTGAAGTGGACTTTCTGGGCTACCGTATCTCTCCTACGGGCATTGCCATGGATGACACCAAGGTCCAAGCAGTGGTCGACTGGGCACCTCCTGCTAGCAAAAAAGACATTCAAAGATTCCTGGGCTTTGCCAACTACTACAGAAAGTTCATTCCTGACTTTGCCAAGTGGGCTGATCCGATCACCCAGTGTTTGCGGGGAAAGGTGCCGTTCGGTGGCGCGCGGAGGCGGATGTGGGGTTCCGCAAGTTGAAGCAGCTGTTCACCACTCAGCCGCTTTTGCAGCACCCCAACCCCGCACCCCTTTCATCGTCAGGCCGATGCTTCGGATGTGGCGGTGGGGCGATCCTGCTACAGCCTCAGGGACGGACTTGTTGCCCTGTGCCTACTATTCCCGGCAGCTGACGGCTCCGGAAAAGAACTATACCATTTGGGAGAAGGAACTTTTGGCCATCAAGGTGGCGTTTGAAGTCTGGAGACACCTGCTGGAAGGGGCCAAGTTCCCGGTGGAGGTTCACACCGACCACCGGAACTTGGAGCATCTGAAGTCCCAGCGCAAATTGAACCAGAGGCAACAGAGATGGTCCCTGTTCTTTGAGCGATTCAATTTCCGCATTCACTATGTGACCCCAAGCAGACCAAGCAAGCTGATGCCCTGTCCCGGAAGCCGGGTATGTCCGCGGAGGGAGGTCCTCTCCGAGCAGCCTCTGCTCAAAGCGGAGAACTTTGCAGCCGCCCGAGCGCCCCCCGCGCCGGCTCCGGCGGCCCCGCCCGACCCCGTGGATAAGCGGCCGTTGAGTGTGCGGGTCCAGGCCCGCCAGCGGGGCGACCCTTGGGTGCGCGAGCAGCTGTCCAAGGGGGTGCAGGCTCCGTTTCAGGTGCGGAGCAGGGTGCTCTATCATCGGGACTCTGTTTATGTTTCTCCGGGCCCTGAGCGGGGGACATTCTCAAGCTTTGCCACGACTCTAAGGCGGCGGGCCATTTGGGCTCTTCAAGACGCTGCAGCTAGTTCTACGGGATTTTTGGTGGCTTAAAGTGCGGAGGGATGTGGAGGACTATGTGGGATCCTGCCCTGTGTGTCACCGGGCTAAGAACCAGGGGGGCAAGCCGGCTGGCTTGCTCCAGCCCCTTCCGACTCCCTCCGCTCCCTGGAAGATGATTTCGGCCGATTTCATCACCGACCTCCCCAAGTCCAAGGGTTTCACCACGATACTGGTCGTGGTGGACTGTTTCACCAAGATGGGTCACTTCATCCCCTGTGTGGGGGTGCCTACTGCCAAGGAGACTGCTGATATGTTTGTGCAACATGTGTTTCGGCTGCATGGACTTCCACAGAGCCTGGTGACGGACCGGGGCACCCAATTCACTTCCCAGTTCTGGAAGGCTGTCCAGAAGCTGCTGGGGATTGATGTGCGGATGTCCACGGCTCACCACCCGCAGACCGATGGGCAAACCGAAAGGGTTAATGCCACTTTGGAGCAGTACCTGCGCTGCTATGTCAACTATCAGCAAACCAACTGGGCGTCCTTGTTGTCTTTGGCAGAGTTCGCCTACAACAATGCGTCGCAGGAATCCATCAAAGAGACTCCTTTCTTTGCCAACTATGGACACCACCCTCGGTTCTACCCTCCGGTGGACCCGTCTGGGGACGTTTCGGAGGCTAAGGATTGGCTCCAGGAGCTCACTGCGCTTCAAGACTTGCTACGTACTCAATTGGACCAGGCGAAGGCCGACTACAAGCGGATGGCTGATCGGCGGCGCCAGGAGGGTCCTGCAATTCTGGTGGGGATAAAGTTTGGCTGTCCACCAAGAATCTGCCCACGCAACGCCCCAGCCGCAAGTTGGATGCCCGGTTTTGGGGCCCTACAAAGTTTTGGAGCGGGTGGGGCCTGTCTCCTTCAAGCTCCAGCTCCCTGCGGACATGAAACTCCACCCGGTGTTTCATCGCTCCTTGCTCCGCCGGCGAAGGGGTGCGGCCTGATGTGACGCAGCCGCCTCCTCCCCCTGTGATGCGGGAGAGGCGGGGAGGAGGTCGAAGTGCAGGACATTTTGGATGCTCGCATCCGGTACCGGAAGTTGGAGTATTTCATTGACTGGAAAGGTTTTGGCCCGGAAGAGCGTGCTTGGGTCAAGGCTCGAGATGTCCACGCGCCGGAGTTGGTGGCCCGGTTCCACCGCAAGTATCCTGACAAGCCCAAGCCCGGGGGGCGGCCCGGGGGGGCCCTGAGGGGGGATAGTGTAGCACCCATGGGTTCGTTCGTGCCACTGGGAGGGGTGAGGCGCCGGGGTCCCAATGGCATCGGGACCCCCACAGGCTGAAGGGGACTCGGAGGACGAGTTGGAAGGCCCAGAGCAAGATTGGTCAGCAGTGCCTTTGCCCAGTTCACCTGTAGAGAGTTTAGCATGGGATCTCGAGTGGGAGCATTCTCCCGGGAAGGAGCGGACCAGGTGGAGATGGGAGGCAGCGAAGCAGATAGCGGAGATAGTTATGAATTCCCCAAGCGGCCGAGGTTCCCAGGACCTGGCCGAGCAGCAGATGGAGGCCAGCGGCTGGGAAAGTTCGGGAGGCTGCTTCTCAAGGAGATAGCGATACTGAACTGGAAGAGCGGGGCCGTTCCATAACAGACGCAGGGACATAGAGCAGGGCAGGAGGAGCTGGCATCTGTCCCTAGACCGTCACCGTTCGGAAAGTAGAGACTGGAGACGCCGGGCCCTAGATCGTCGAGGGGCCCGGCCGAAGGATTAAGAACGGCCCCGTGGGAACTGATCCTCAGTTCTCCGGCCACGTCTGATCTGAAGGGCGTGAAAGCGGAGTGAATCACGGAGCCTAGTCTGGCTCGTCTTGGACCAAGACCTTGCCTTGTTATTGATTCGCATTGCTGCGGACACCCTGCTTTGTTCGGAGGCAATCCGGGAACTTGCCAAGTTTTTGCCACGTTTGCTTTTGGACTTATCTATTGGAACTTTGCTTTCGTAATTGGACTACAGCTTTGCTGTTTGCGTTATTCTTTGATCTCTTCAAGAGAATTGCCTTTTGGACTTTTTATATTCAATAAAATTAGTTAGCCTTTGCTACGTCTCCGTGTGTGTGTTAAAGGGGCAGTCCTAAGTCGGTGTTCGTGACAGGCACAGACTTTTGTGCTGTTTGGAACCAGCCACAGACTATTACTCCTGAATGTTAATTAAAAGGGTCTTATTGGAAATTGGTGAAAGACCATTTCTGAAATATCTTAATCTAGATTTGGCATGCAATCTTAGAATAATAGAATCATAGAATTGGAAGAGACCACAGGAGCCATCTAGTCCAACCCTCCCGCCATGCAGGAAAAGTACAAAGTATCCCTGACAAATGAGGCAAAAAATAATACAGGACAGCGAGTGAATTCAGGGATATTTCAAAAATGTTTTGTATGCAAAACTTATGAATATGCACATAAATTCAGAACAAAAGCACTAGAATGTCTTGATTCTTCCAGGATCTTTTCCTTGTTTGGATAAGCCTTGATACCAAGGAATGGACGTGAAAAATAAAGAGAAACAGTGATAAATTGAATTTTGTGGTCCCAGAAAGGCTAGGTGATCATGGATGGAGTATAGGGTGTGTTTGTGTGTGTAAAGAAATGCTTCTGGAAAAATTATTGGGTGGAACAAAGATTATTCTGGAAAGATTCTTGGGTGGAACATAGGTCTCATCTACACTGAACATTTATTCCAGTTTCAAACCAGTATTGAAGAAAGTGGTTTCACTGTGCAGATGATTACATAGGAAAACTTGGAACCAGTTTGAGGCCCAAATGGTGATCACACAAACAACCAAGCACGGATGCACATTAGGGACTTTTGGAACAGTTCTGTTATCTGGATGGAGGTCACTAGGGGGTGCTAGAGAGAGAAAGATATCCATTTTATTGGGGGGGGGGGTGAAGGAGGAAAACAATTTCCCCTGCTTTTATGAGTTATTCTCCTTCCCATATCATAATCCAGCGTTGTTTCCACAACGGGGACATGGCTGGATGGAATAATAGGAAAACAAGATGAAATGGTTTTCCTCCTTCAACCCACCCACTCACCCCCAATAAAATGGACTAACCTTCTCTCTCTATTGTCCTCTAGTGGCCTCCAACCAAATAATTAAACAGTACCTGGCTTTCTTTTCTGTCCTTTTGTAGAAATTTGTTGTCATGCTACTACAGCTTGCTTCAAACTGCATTAAATGTTCTGTGTAGATGGGGCCAAGAACGTTGTGCCACTCCTGCTTTGAAATGTGAGCACCAATTGCATGAGAGCAGTCTGGATGCTATTACTGTCCTTTAAGAATTGGTAAAATATTTGCCCACTCTTTATTCTGTGTGGCAGTATGAAGTGAATGGTTATCAGGTTAAAGCTAGGGGGTAACCTAACAGCTCAATTCTGTTTTCAAACAGATTATAGTAGTCAGTCTTGGATCTCAGACCCATGCTTAAGTGCAATTTTGGTGTTTCATTTTCATTCAGTAACAAGTGGATGAGGGCAAAGTATGGCTATAGAGGACCTTTCTAGCATGAGAGACTTATCTGATTTCGGAAGGCCTGGTACTAATTAAGCAGGAAAATGGTGTTGTTAATTTTGTTATGCATATTTAGAATTGTCTCAACTATAGTCCTAATCAATTAACCTCTACACGGTATCAATTGAGAAATAATGCAGAATGTATAGATATGGTATAATGAGGTTCTGTCTCAGTCTGTAGAAATACTTTGCCGGAAGCATTTTAAAGTCTCTGTTCTTACACTCTTCTTCCATTGAATTGGGTGCCACAGTTTTTACAGTTTCCCTGTCATTGTACACAGAATCCATTTCCAGATGGGCCTTATGTTTGACAGGTGTCAGACAAGAATTACATTCTGCTCTGTCAATGTCTCATCACAAGCATGGATGACTAATAGTTATTTGACAGATCAAATAGGTGGCTTCTCTCTCCTTTTGTCTTTTTAAGGCCCGAGTGTGATTACTTGTGTCACTCGTAGAAACTTGCTCAGAATGGCCTGCCTTCTTAGATTCGGCTGTTAATATGCTCAGTTTAAATTATCTGGAATATATATTTGAATCTAATTTCTTTGTGACTTTCAGAGAATCTGCTAACATTTCTGATTGAGTCACTTGAAACAGTGTCCACATACACCAGGAAACATTATCAGTTTTATTAAATTTTAAAAGAATAATAGCTGCAAAATTAGAAAACACATACCCCATAATACATATGTAGCAGCATTCATATTTGTCAAAAACGTAGGTAATTCATGCAATAAAATGTACTACATCAAATATCTTTAATTTTTGATAAAGTGTCAATTTTAAATTATTATACTCCCAACAAGTACCATATGATACTAAATATTTCTTCCAATATGACCGCACATACTCTTTTAATACATGTCTTTGTCTGATGTGTCATAAAAAGTGAACAATATATTAAAATATATCTTGTCTTACTAGTCAATCATAATACATTCTGAAATTCATAATGAATAACATCTTCTAAAATATTTAGTGCCCCAAATACTGAAAAGCAGACAACTCTTCAAACGAATGCAAAAGCTTCACTGTTAACAAGGTTCTCAGCTAATCAGTATGCATACTGTTAAGACTAATTTATACAGGTGTACTGTGTTCAAAAACCGTATCATCATCATCACCATCATCAACATCATCAACATCATCATCGGTTGGGTCTTTAATCCTTTGCAGAACATGCAAAGAAAATTTGAGCTCAGGCATAGTGTCTTAGCCTGCCTTTAAATATCTTGGCAAGACAAGCAAGATACTGGTCTGGAAGAATGTCAAGGACAGAAAAACAACTTCAGGCATCTATCTCTTAAAGTGGTTTTCCCATATGACTTGACTGTGTGAAATAATATTTATTTATTTAGGGCATTTATCTATTCTCTTAGCACCACAGAGCTCCCAATGTGGTATACAACAGATTTTTTAAAAAAAGGATATTACATACTTATATTAAACTTTTTTTAAAATATGGATTAAATATGTTCTTGAAATAATTTCTAACTATAATTGAAAGAGAATAGCTACATCTGATTTTAAGAGCAGAAGGCCACATGAAACAATAGGCTTAGCTTCCCAATGGGATATCCTCAAATGGGTAAAGCCAGCTGGACTTCCCTTAGGTTCCAGAACTATGATATCATTTTGATATATCATGCATAGACATGTACTTGAACACACAAGCACTGAATTGTCACCTGCTGGATGTGTTCAAGGATTCTTAAAAAGCAGTCAGTTGGGGGGAAAGGCATAAAAATCCTTCTGTTTTTATCAAGAAGCACAATTACAGTGTTTGATGAGGGTATGGTCATAAATGTACAGATGCATGCAATCCACTACAGCATATGTGCTAATCCATGTCATGCTAAACTAGGGTTTACTATAACATGTCAAGGCAGCATCTCTGTCTGATGTTTTATTGAATTAATCAGCACAAAGAGATTTTTTTTAATTATTTGGCTTTGCCTTTGTGTTATGAGATCAGCTGTCAACAATACATGTGAATACTATTCCTTAAACAATGCTTGTTTTTAAAAAGTGTTAGAAGTTTAGAAAGCCATTTCAAAGTAGAGTGATAGATTGCGTTGGGTCTTTGATGACTGATAGGTGTCCTCGGGGTTGCATGGTTAGCAACTTAATGAATGCTCCTGCCCTCCCTCCTTGCAGAAAGCACCCCTTTCCTTGTCATCCCTGGGAATTACACAGTGGGCAACTTTCCCAGAATTGTTACAGGTAAGCTACTATGTTTCTTTGTGGAGGAAAACATAAACCAATGGTCTGTTCCACCAAGACAATGCCTTTATTTCCAAGAGGCTTGTTCTATCTAGCAACTTGAACTATAGATTAAGCACTTCAGCCCCATATAGATATTTCTTGAAGCTCTTAGCACCAATCCTGAAGAGAAGACATGATTTCTTTGGAGGTGCCAAACTGCTGCCAAGCAACATGATTTCCTACTGAGCATAAGCATATGTTTTGGCAAAATGTATACTTAGCTAAAAAGAGAATGAATGTATTTTAAAATAAGAACTATCCTACTGCTATGTCAAACAAAGTAAACAATTCATTTTATTTTATTTTATTTAGAAAAATGAAAACTGTCTCACTTAACACTCACTTTCAATATGTCATGATAAACACTGCTGAGCTCCCTCAAGTTCACTTGCTTAATTGTAGGTTAATTGTGAAGAGAACTGATAGGACAGAGCTAGGTCAGTAAAATATTTGATGAAAAGAACTAAAATTGGGCCAGTTCTACCATCTAACATAAGTAAGCTTTTCCATAGCCACTGGGCTTCAGAACATACTGAGAAAAGGTGGGAAGGAGAGTGAATATGATTGACAGATGGGACATCATGTCCCATTATAACTTGAAAAACTGAAACAAAGCTATACAGAGACAGAAATATCAGACAATAAGCAACTATGGCATATTGTAATGATGAGAATAATATTAAAAATAATTTAAAATAGCCAAAAAGGGTATTTTTCTGTGTAGAAAAACTTTGTAACTTGGTTCAACTTACAGCATGAAAACAGCATGTTCTGCAGAAGGATTAATATTTTCCTGCTAAAATATTATTTTCCATGCAAAAATTATATATAAATCAACTGTGTGCAGATTTGACACAATCTCCAAGTGCAAATTGTTTCTGTGTAAAAAAGTCATATTTCCTATGCAAAGTATTAATAATTCTGCATTGAAATAGAATTTTCATGCAAAAAATGCTGTTTTTTCTGAACAAAATAATGTGTTAATTTTGAGCAGAAAAAAAACCTAGTAAGTACACTCCAAGGCATATGTGGAAAGGAAATATTGTTATGTATTGGCCATAGTAAACTCATACAATACATACAAATGAGCCATCGGTTGAAAGAACTGAGTTAAATTGCAGAAAATATCCATCCTGTATGTTTAAAGTGTAGCACACTTACTTGCTCAATCAAAATATTCAAGAATATTCAAGAATGGAGCATTCTATTTATTTTTCTGTGTGTCCTACTAAATTATTAAGTAAACAGGAACATAGATAAACATGGCAATTTTAATTTTTGTTCATAACAATCCTATTTAAATCCAAAACAAATAATTAATGATTGATCTATAATTTCTATTAAGAGCTGAGGTTGATCAATTTAATTATTTGCAGTAAGCAAAGAATTGAAATAGGCCAAGTTATTTGCCCAAAAAGCTTATAACAGTCTCAGTTTTAGGGTATAAAAATAAGATGATTTGAAGTAAGAATTTACAATAAACTAGCATATTATAATATAAAAAGGGATGTTATAATACTTTAGATATTAATTGAGAGAATTAAGTTGGTGGTATAAGCTTTCATAGATCATGTCCACATTGACGTCTTAATCTACGGCTTGTCCAGAGCAACCATGATCATAGCTAGATGCACAGTGCCAAACTGCTGCAGTACCATATTGGCATCCAGACAATCCAGCCAGACCAAAACCACATCAGCACCACTAGGATTTCACTTCATCCTCAATGTTGCTGCTGCTCACTCTGGCTATGGAGATTGCGGTGAGCATCTGATCTATCACATCTGATGATATCAGGTATAAAACCAGGAAGGGAGGGGATAAAATGATTCACTCTAGCAGGTCACATAGATTTCCCATTCAATAGATGTGACTGCAACAATCAGGTGCTGGCTGTTAGGCTTATGGCTGGAGAGAGGAAGGCATCAGTGGTGACACAGGATGAACCATCAACTTCCTCTGTACTAATGGTTTCAGAGAAAGAATGAATATGGTGGTGTTCATCTAAGTATTGGATTGGGCTAAATGGAAAACAGTCCAGCTGCCCAGGCTGCTATGAAGTTCCATTCAGCCCAATCCACTACTGAGATGGACAACCCAGAGTTTCCTCTAAATGCCAGAATATTCCCTGACTTTGCCTAAAATAGGGTAAAGTTGGATTGAGGACAGAAAACTTGGAATAATTGCCATAAGTTGTGATGATTCACAGAGAGCTGGGGGGAGGGGTGTGATTGTTCATGTAGATGCGCCTTCTATCTACTTCATCCAAGTGCAGTATGTGAAAGCATATGATAGCAATTTCATTTTCTCAGTCTCTAAGATTCTACAAGAATCACTTTGCATACTGATATTCTAGACCCCCTCATGACCCCCCCCCTGGGGTCCTAACCTCCAGGTTGAGAAACACTGGTCTAGACTAACATGACTATGTCTTTGAATTTCAGTATGAAAAAGTTCCTATTTTGTATACGCGAGCTAGCCAAATCATCAGGAAAAATTACAAAGACGTTTGCTTTAGCCAATTGGTTTGGCAAATCATGCAAGGGCAGTGACTTTAAAATTGTTTATTTTTTTGTGGTTTAATTAATTTACAGATATTATAAGATCTTCCTGTGGGATTCTCTGTCATGCAACACATTAAATTGGCATTGTATACTATATAACCTGATTACTGAAGCAGCAATTATTGTTCTTCTTCAGGCAGCAAAATATCTTGGGTCCATCTCTCAGCTGCATACCCTCTTTCCTTTGCATCGAAATAAATTTGAAGGGATTGGGACTTCGTATTTTAGTAGTCTGTAATGGCATTACTTAATGGTTGTCTGTAATGTAGTGTATAGTTCACTTAAACACTGACAAATCTTATGGAAGTTGCATGTAATGATGCTCAAACAACATGTCTCCATTTGAGGTAATTTTATTAGCAAACCTACTCAAATAGGTACTTTGTCTTTGTAACAAACAAGTCAATTATTTTGAAGGATTGTGGCTATGTTCATTTTGTGACCTTGCACATATTTCTATGGATGTAATACTCTAGAGCAATACAATCTTAAATAATACACAGTTAATAATACACAGAGCTACACTGGCTAGGAAAATGCGTAATTTCTACTAAGATGTAAACACGTACTGTACTAATATATTAAATTTTCAGGTTGCAGTGAATATATATTCTCTCTCTGCAGCTAGGTTTTCATTTACCATCTGGGATTCCCTTTTTCCCTACAAAGCAGCATAATTGGTATCATAAAGAGTATCAAGAGAAGAAATATGTAGCAGCACTAGAGCTGGTTCATAAATTACACTGCACCATAAAGTCTACTGTAGCACCTAAGAAGTTTTCTTTCAATGATCTATAAAGTGATCATGTGACTTAATGAGACCCACTCAGCAAAGAGCTTTAGTAGCTAAACCTGCCTTTCAAACAATGCTTGCTCATAAAATAATGTAGTGCAGAGATTAAGCATTCTCAGGTGACGTATCTTTGAAATACTGTTCTCCTTCCTTGAAATTGTGTATGTCAAAATATGTTTTCTTTTCTTTAAAAACCCTGTAAATTAAGGGATAACATAATGCAGTAATTCTCATCAGTGTGACATTTAGAAATGCAAAAAGCTAGAAACAGGAAATATAATTTGAAAACAAAACACAAAACATCACACACACTTGTAAACACCCCAACCCACCACTCCCCCTGGTTTCGGTTTTAAATTACCAGGCACTCAGTTCTATGGTGCTACATTTTCCCATTCTCATAGTAAGGGGGTATCATACAGCTGATTGCTAAAGATTTTTCTTTTATTATTTGCCTATTTTATCTCCCTCCTCCAAAGAAATCCAAGATGAAATAGAAATTATTTTATGCTATAACTGGAACTGTGATGTTGACTGGAACTACTTCATGGTTGCCAGACAAACTACATTGCTACATAAGCTAAGAAAACAATGAACTCTGTTCTTGTCTTTCAAAATACAGAGCCAATTCCATTAACTAAAGGCAAGACAGTCTTGCGAGTTTTCTTCATTCTCCAATGTGTCATCAGTAGATAATACTATGAGTTTCAATGCATGGATTATCAACATGGTAAAATCTATTGTGTAATTTAATATATGGTATTTAAATTTTATAAAGCCGTTAATAACTATGTATAGACATCCCATATTTAATGGAATCCAAAATGAGTATCATACAGTCTCAAGAAGCTACAAATTATAGTATCTATAAGCATTATTTATTATTAATAAAATTAAAAGTGGGCATTATCAAATGTTTGCATAATTGAAACAAGTAATCAATGAGTCATTTTCTACTTAAACAAATAGCCTAGTTGAATCACTTCTTTCTTGCTTTATTTTAGGCAGGCATATCAATTAAATTGTCAAGAGAGATTGGTGTAGAATATGTACTTGCTGTGGAAAAATAAGATTAATAAACCTTTGGTAAACTTTATGTGATTCTATGCAATGTCAGTTTAGTAAAGGACATTAAGTCTAGTCATGTCCGACTCTGGGGGGTGGTGTCCATCTCCATTTCTAAACTAAAGAGCCAGTGTTGTCCATAGACACCTCCAAGGTCATGTGGATGGCATGGCTGCATGGAGCATCGTTACCTTCCCATAGAAGTGTTCACCTATTAATCTACTCACATTTGCATGTTTTCAAACTGCTAGGTTGGCAAAATAAGTTGGGCCTAACAGCGGGAGTTCACCCCCCGCTCCCCGGATTCAAACCATCAACCTTTCAGTTAGCAAGTTCAGCAGCTCAGCGGTTTCACCTGCTGCACCACTAGGAGGCCGGTTTACTAAAACAATCTTTGTCCTGCTGCAACAGACAATTCTGTTGAGGAGGATTAGCATTTCACATACATATTCCCGCCTCGACATTGGATACTAAACCAATTATTATGTTTTAATGTATGTATAGTATTTTAATTGGTCTGATCCCATGTACTTATTATGTTTATTTAGTTTAACCTTTTACTTTGGTTATTTATAATTAATACTGAGTTATTTGATTTTATGTTTTGTCTTGATGTTTTCTTGTTTTCTGTTTTGTCTTGATGTCTACTTGTTTTCTGGCATTGACAGTTTGCCATTTTTGTTATTTCTGTAAACCACCCAGTCTACTTGTTTTCTGGTATTGACAGTTTGCCATTTTTGTTATTTCTGTAAACCACCCTGAGTTCCTTCAGGGAGAGAGGGCAAATTATAAATCTATTATTATTATTATTATTATTATTATTAGGAATAGAGCATTGGTAGTCTTCATCTCTATCACTTAGGATTGTTGCTTGTCCAGCTCGTCATCCTTAGCCTCACTAACTGGGAATTCTAGAAACATCCTTCCACTTTGGCCCATTTTGGGAATTCTGCTGGTTAAGTAAACACACAAGGAACTTATTAACTGTACTATGTTCCCATCAGATTGAGATTAGAGCCTAAAGAATAAAGTCTCCTTGTGATTTTGAGCACAAATGGAAATTTCCAAACAGCATTCTGAGCTGTGTGGAAAGTCTCCATGCACAGTTTTCTCATCTGATTTTACTCTTCATAAGAGGAGAGCAACAGGAACATGTGGAAAATGGGTTTGAAGATAGTACACACCTCCTTTTTGTGCGAGATGGCAGCGGATCTAGTTGACTCATCCTCTTTATCGATTTTCCTCCCCTTGATACATGAGAAGAGATTTTTCATCCAGACCACATTCCCAGCTACATTATAGTAATATTCATTTTCCAGACAGGGATGTGAGGGTAATCATCTAGCAATAGATCTATTTGTATAAAGGAATAGTTTATGCTTCCTATTTCTGTGTGGATTATACTTTTTTGTCTGCTTAAGGGCTACCAGCCACAAAACAGACTCGGGTGCTGACTTAAACATTGTTATGTCTAACTCGAAACTGTACTTTAACACATCTTTAGGGTGCCAGGTTGAGAAACATAGAATCATGAAATCTTTCATCATGCCAAATGAAAGATTCCTCTGCAAAGGGACTGGAAACCTTGAATTCACTATAAATTCTTGTTAAACAGAGCAGCTAAGATTGTGTGTGTATGCTTGTCCACATGCACCAATGTTGGTAATAGCAGATATTATTCTTGGCTGCTTCTCATCTAAATATCATTTTGCATGTTTGAGGAAATTAAAGTTGGGAAAGTGTCCTATGATGTGACTAGGTAGAAAAAGTCATGATAAAAGTAAAAAAAATGCTGAACTAATTTGTGATATTACTCGTAGCATGACATTTTTTTAGTTGTAACAATCTAAACAAACTAAAAGCCATCAAATAATTGTATGACTCTTAATACAATTATAATTCTAATCATAAAAATAATCATAGCATTAAAAAAATTAAATATATAAACATATATAGACACACAATGTTTCAGAAGCAGTGATAAGATTAAAGGGGGGAGGGGTTGATAGGAACACTGACGATTTAGAAGCAAAAATTTATAAAGTTATAGAATTGTGTTTCAAAGGGCATATATACAATTTTCTCATATTCCCTTTTATCATTAGCCACAATGTTAAAATTGTACAAAAACATCACAGTATGTGCTTCCAGAGACAATATGGCTTGGAAAGCTTTGAGAAGTAATATTTCTCCACTTCCAGAGATTATATTACAACATAGAAATGATGAGGACAAGGGGACTACTATCTTACTGTGAAGACTCTTAAATTTGTGCTTATCCCCCCCCCCCCTAAAAAAATTGTAATCTTTTGCTGTTTTAACTTTTGGACAACTCTACTTGACTCTACTGTTGCTCAGATTCTTGACTCCTAACTAATTCCCAGTTTTCCTTGTGTATGACCACTTTGCTTGAACTCAGCATGTTACTCATTTATCCTTTTGATCTGACACTCATCTCAGCTTGATCTCATTCTTGCTTCAACCTTTGTGATGTGCTGCTCACCTGTTATTTGCTATTTTTAGGTTTTTAGCATTTATAGTTTGAGGATTAGTGAAGCTTTTTGTTACTGAATATTGATAAATGAATCATATTATAAGGGGAAATGAAAGTTTAATGAATAACATAGATGAAGAAAAAAGAATGGGAAATAATACACCTAAAAGCATGTTCTGTAACCTGGTAGTATAGGTTTTGGGGGATGCTGTTGCTTATAGTTAATCTAGGGCTGAACCAAGGTGTTTTGATGGCTGAAATGAAATAGTGAATGGTGACTACTAGTATCTCAGACTTACCAATATATTTGGATACCTTGGGCAGAAAAAAATCACAAATGTAATAACTTAATAAATGCACAGAACTGACTGCCTATTAATAAGGAAGATATACATACAATTATCCTTCAATACAGAATGGGCTGTTGTTATGCATTGCAAGAACACGGATAGGTATATTTCATATTTAAAATCAATAGAACTGTTGGCAATACACAGGTCCATGCGTCCTATGAATGTGTTCTCTGGATCACCTGATACCTTTCCTTGTTTCCTTCAGTTATACTTAAGCAACCAAAGTAAGTAAAATGATGATTTTAAAGATGCTCTTCTTGAATTATGCAGATAATAGAGAGTAAAAAAATTCTTCATATTTAAAGGATGGTAATTTTTAGAAGTATTTTATGCAAATAACAGCAGTATCAAGATAGTGCTACTCTCATGAGGGTGTATCAGATTGACTCTTACAAATTACTGAGATTAATACTATTAAACTACAGTTAGGAACATAAGAGTAGATTTGTATAGTTTCATACTACTCTAAATATATCCTTTAATCTTTGGATGTTCATCTTTTAAATAAGACTATATTTTAGCTGCTTCCTCAGTATATGGCTTTGGGAAGATTTGAAGCTTTTTCTCAGTATTTTCCTCTATTTATTAGTTCATCTTTCTTTGCTGTTCTTTCTTATTTTCATTACTTTAGCTTATGCCTTTTTACTGTTTTTTCCTAGACAGGGAAGTTTTCTTTCATTTATTTCACTTTTCAATTATGATATGTATTGTGTGCTAACTGTGTGTGTGGTTTATGATTTTACTTCTATGTTATGTTTATTTTTCTGTTTTTAGCCATGTGCACTACTTTGAATCCCACTCAAGGGAGAAAAGTAGGTTATAAATAAATAAATAAATAGCTTTAATTTGTTGGTGTAGCCGTATTTTATTTCCATCTTTCAAGAAGTTGGGGAAATAGGCTATCATTTCCATAGCCACCTTCTTTATTGGAGCTGCATGTGAGATGAATATCCAAATAGCTGAAATAATCAGTTCCTGGTTAACATCTTATTAATAATGCATTGTTAGTGCCAAAATCATATATAAAATCTAGTGTGACTACTTCAAAAAGACAGAACATACTTAAAATATTCTTCACCTTTCCTCCATTTTTTATTATTATTGAGTTAAAAAAATCTAGGTAAGATGACACAACACATGTTAATATAACAGGTCACCTTTTATAGTTTGCATTTTTGTGTGTTTTGCAATGAGAATTTCTCAGACAGTACTTTTGTAGTTAGATGCCCTTTTTATTCAATGTATTACATGTGCATTATTTATAAACTATCAGCAGAATTTAAATTATGAAGCTACACATACTACAGCACCACAGATACGCATAGTTCAGTTTTTAAAGTATTTTTTGTGTTATGGTCTCTAGACCCTTAGCATACTAATTCATAAAAGAAGGTGTTTTAAGAGTAGTGAAATAAAAATGGTGTTTCACACTGTAACTATTATCATTTACAGAAGAATAGATGAATTAGTCTATTGTGGTAACAGCAACAATAGCAAAGGCAGGCACAAGAGTCTCATGATTGATCAAGCTAAAGTGTTATATTCATATCAACATCAACCACAGACTATAATTAACGAATGAGTCAGTATAGGCTGGAACATAGAAAGTGAAGTGAATTCAGTTTCTGCTAAAGTGGGAGCTCTGATGAATCTCAACCATAATTAAAGACAGACAGAAGAAATTTATGGTCCAGAAAAAAAAGAGTGGGAGTAGAAAACCTATCATGCTGTAGTCTTCCTTTAGTTTTTTAATATGTTATCAAGAGTCTTACATTTTGCCTAGAGCAAAAACTTCTGCAACAGTTTAATGACTGGTGCAAACATAATGCTACTTACTATATACAAGGGCAATGGTCATATGAGATGACTCTTTGATAGCTAGCCTGTCCATGAGGTTCCAAGGCACTATTGATGCTTTGAGAGTAGAAGTAGAGACCAGGGATTTACCTACTGCTTCTAGATTGATGAACAGGGTCTTGTGTTGAGCAATTAGATGAAGGAAACAGATAATAATTTTGAGGATGTATGATAATATCAGGGCTGTCCAACTGGCGGCCCTGGGGACGTACACAGCCCCCAGCCTCTTTCCTACGGCCCCCTCATCTTTTTAATAAAAAATAAAAATAGGAGAATAAATTAAATTTAAAAAATTAAAAAAATTACCCACTTCCGGTTTCCGGAGGAGGTCTCGCGAGACTACGCCAGCCACGCGGGATCTCGCGTTAAGAGCGAAATCCCGTGTAACTGGCGTAGTCTCGCGATAGTTAATAGTTGCCGAAATCTCGGGATTCAGCGGCTATGCCAGGGCGAGGCCAGACAAGGCCAAGGCGAGGCCTGCGAGGAGCTCTGCCTGGGCCTGCTCCAGCTCCTGGCCGCCCTGCTCGGTGCCAGCGAGGGTCCGGCCCTGGTTGGTAGGGTTCTCCCAGGCAGGAAGCATTAATTATATTTTATTAATGTATGTATATCCCCTCCCTTCATCCATATCCATTCTGATATTATTATATTTTATTAATGTATGTATATCCCCTCCCTCCATCCATATCCCTTTCTGATATTATTATATTTTATTAATGTATGTATATCCCCTCCCTTCATCCATGTCCCTTTCTGATATTATTATATTTTATTAATGTATGTATATCCCCTCCCTTCATCCATGTCCCTTTCCGATATTATTATATTTTATTAATGTTTGTATATCCCCTCCCTCCTTCCATATCCCTTTCTGATATTATTATATTTTATTAATGTATGTATATCCCCTCCCTTCATCCATGTCCCTTTCTGATATTATTATATTTTATTAATGTATGTATATCCCCTCCCTCCATCCATATCCCTTTCTGATATTATTATATTTTATTAATGTATGTATATCCCCTCCCTTCATCCATGTTCCATTCTGATATTATTATATTTTATTAATGTATTTATATTCCCTCCCTGGAGCCGGGGAGGGGGCGGAGCCTGGGAGGGGGCGGGGCCTGGGAGGGGGCAGACCCTTTGGCCCCTCAGGTGATCAGTGACCGGAATTCCAGCCACAGGTCCGGTAGAAGTTGGACAGCCCTGATAATATCATGAAAACTGAATGGCATTCTATACGTATGACTTGTTTGTTCAAATTACTTCCTTTGATAAAAATTCTTCTAGCTTAGGTAATAACTATTCTCTCCTGAAATGAGGACATTTAAACAGGAATTTTGCATCATACAGAAACAATGCACACCTTTAGACACATTGAAAAGATAGGTTTAGACTAGCTGTGCCTATTTGTTTGTAAAATGAAACACCAAAAAGGTGGGTCTCAAAGTCAAGACAACTGTGAAAAGGCATTATTGTCTTTTCCTTACTGTATTTTGTGTCTTTCAACATATCAATTAGCATAGTGGGAACAGGGAGGCAATTCCTAGCAAAAATAAAAGTACAACAGTACAATAGTACATACCGTGTTTCCCCGATAGTAAGACACCCCCGATTGTAAGATGTATCGGGGGTGTCAGAGGGGTCGGCTAATATAAGCCGTACCCCGAAAGTAAGCCATACCCCCGGCCGCCGCGTCACTCGGTCCCGCCTCCTCCGCCGCCGCCCTCCCTGCAGCCTCCTCTTCGGGGAACGGAAGAGAGGCGGCTGAGGAGAGCCCTCTGCCGCCTCTCTTCTGTTCCCTGAAGAGGAGGCTGCAGGAAACGGCGCGATCGCTCTCCCTGCAGCCCCCTCTTCGGGGAACGGAAGAGGGGCAGCAGAGGACTCTTCAGCCGCCTCTCTTCCATTCCCTGAAGAGGGGGCTGCAAGGAGAACGATCGCGCAGTTTCCCTGCAGCCCCCTCTTCGGGGAACGGAAGAGGGGCGGCAGAGGGGCTCCTCAGCCGCCCCTCTTCCGTTCCCGAAGAGGGGCTGCAAGGAGAACGATCGCGCAGTTTCCCTGCAGCCCCTCTTCGGGAACGGAAGAGAGGCGGCAGAGAGCTCCTCAGCCGCCCCTCTTCCGTTCCCGAAGAGGGGCTGCAGGAGAACGATCGTGCGGTTTCCCTGCAGCCTCCTCTTCGGGGAACGGAAGAGAGGCGGCAGAGGGCTCCTCAGCCGCCCCTGTTCCGTTCCCCGAAGAGGGGGCTGCAAGGAGAACGATCGCGTGGTTTCCCTGCAGCCCCCTCTTCGGGGAATGGAAGAGAGGCGGCAGAGGGCTCCTCAACCGCCCCACTTCCGTTCCCCAAAGAGGGGGGCTGCAAGGAGAATGATCACGCGGTTTCCCTGCAGCCCCCTCTTTGGGGAATGGAAGAGAGGCAGCAGAGGGCTCCTCAGCCGCCCCTCTTCCGTCCCCGAAGAGGGGGCTGCAAGGAGACCGATCGCGCAGTTTCCCTGCAGCCCCCTCTTCGGGGAACGGAAGAAGGCGGCAGAGAGCTCCTCAGCCGCCCCTCTTCCGTTCCCGAAGAGGGGCTGCAAGGAGAACGATCGTGCGGTTTCCCTGCAGCCTCCTCTTCGGGAACGGAAGAGAGGCGGCAGAGGGCTCCTCAGCCGCCCCTCTTCCGTTCCCCGAAGAGGGGACTGCCAGGAGAACGATCGCGTGGTTTCCCTGCAGCCCCCTCTTCGGGGAACGGAAGAGAGGCGGCAGAGGGCTCCTCAGCCGCCCCTCTTCCGTTCCCCGAAGAGGGGGCTGCAAGGAGAATGATCGCGCGGTTTCCCTGCAGCCCCCTCTTCGGGGAACGGAAGAGAGGCGGCAGAGGGCTCTCCTCAGCCGCCTCTCTTCCGATCCGAGAAGAGGCGGCCGCAGGGAGGGCGGCAGCGGAGGAGGAGGAGGTGGGACCGAGTGACGTGGCGGCCGGGGGTACGGCTTACCGTTGCCCAATGTAAGCCGTAGCCCGAAAGTAAGGCGTAGTGGGACTTTTCGGGGGGGGAGAGAAAGTAAGACGCTGTCTTACTTTCGGGGAAACACGGTAGTTACTAGGGATGTGTGGTCCATTAAAAATTCTTCAAAAGTGATGACAAAACTGGGGGGATACTGACGTTTTGTTTCTAAAATATAGTTTTTGAAAATATTATTACTATAACGAGAATAACAAAATTTCATTATTCCATTATATCAATTGCACAGATGGATAATTACTATAATTGGTGAAAATTCAGGGGCTGCTTTCACCCTCATTTTTACAGCTATTAGGGTAAAACTCACTACAATGATAGAACACATTTACCACTCTTAGCCCACCAAATATCACTTATCCATGGATTTTGGGGGAATTTTCAATTTTTTAAATATAAACGACATTTTTAATAATAAAGAAAATGTGTTCCTACTTTGAAAGTATTATTTCCTGTCTAATTGTATAGTCCTTACTTTTAAAGTAGTGGTTCTACACTGGGAACTTTGTTTTTGCATCAAAAAGTGTTAAATGGGTGGGTGACGATGTTAAATTGATGGACTAGAGAGAGACTACAATAAAATATGCTGTATGATGATGTCCTTTGCACAAAGGCAAAGTTTTTGCAGTTTAATAAACTTCTGCCATGTTTTAAAGATAGAACCAATTAGGAAATGACATTTCTAACCCAGGAACAAAAATCCTAATTTATTGGTACTCTAGTCAGCTATAGTCTTTGTGGTGCCTATGTGAATTCATAGGGAGTTCTTTTATTGATACCTCAGGGATACAAGTGTTCTCTACAAATCTTAACTCTTCGTTTCAGACTACTGGCGTGCACTTCATCAAAATGTAATGTAACGTCATGAACTGAGCTTCAAGTTGGTTTTACTTTTTGCCCTTTGCTGATACAAAATGGGCTTTGAAACAGGTTAAATCTTATTTGCTGACTAACGTTGATGTTTACTTTAAAAAATGTTAATACCCATGACTCTACTCCATCCCAGAGTTTGTGGGATGAATCTTGTCTTGCTCCATTCTACACAACTATGTATATTTGGGAAATTTGTCCATTATTTGGGCTGCTGTATGTTCTAGATTGCTTTTCTGCTACAGACATTTAATATCAGTGGAAAGTCAAGGGTGGCTAGAATTGTGATAGAATAGCTGTTTCTTATCCTATGAAAACTATGTCTACAGATTTCTTGTCTAGAATCCATTCCAACCTGAGAGCAATTGATACCAGAACCAAGTGGGAATTTTTGAAAGCATGATAAATATAAATAGGCACAAGAAAAGTGAAAGGAGCAAGAAGTACGATTACCAAGTTGTGCAGTCTCATAGGAACTGTTCCCAAGGGAACATTGTTCCAGCTAAAGACATTTTACAACATGCTGTGTCCAGTCCTTCTTAGCTCTGATTCAGCAGACTTACTGTACTCTCTGAGCTACCTGGTGCAATATAAGCCTGAGCTATAATTACAGCTACACCAACTCAGCGCAATAGGATAAGGAAAACAACTTTCTCCTTCTCTAGCTTAGGTTTGTATAATACACGTGTGCTTATATTTTTTAAAAGATTGCAGAGTAATGGGAGCGGCACATAAAACAACCCACAATGTCATATTTTGGTATACATTCACCAAAAAAAGAGACTATAATAAAATAGAAAAATATACATTTTATCCTATGATATAGTTTATCTTTCTTTGGCCAGATAATACTTCAACTCTGTGGTGAATTTGAGCTATTTGTCAGTAATGTTCTGTCAAATGTATGGAATGTGACATATCACTTCATCACATTAACTAAATTCCACTGAGTGGTACACTTAAAATCTGGGAAGCCACTCATGTCATCACTTGAGTTTGGCTTCAAGGGTAAGATAGAGCATCTTGCGTATTTTAAGCGTGGGGGCCAGCATTCTTTTAAAACATTTCATGAGGTGGTGGGGGAGTGGATTCTTTGAAATCATCTAAAAGTTTGGCCATTTCTGTAATGTGACGGCATTAGTTGCTCCGAGGTTTACAATGAAACATTTTCCTAATTTGTGGGAGGAGCCAAAATACCCTTGTTGGGGAAAGCATTACTTTTTGCTCACCAAGTTTTTATTTTGCCAGAACAATTTCTTTTTTTAAAAAAAGCACTTCCGGGTCCTTCCCTTCCCTTCCCTTCCTTCCGTGATATGTCTGTGCCTTGTGTTGCATGGAAAAGCCAGGATAGAATTATTATTATTATTATTATTATTATTATGCAATATCTCCATGCTGTGCAGTCCTGGGAGTTATAGTTTCCCAAGGTCCATATCCTTCTCTTGGTGAATTTACACAATGGAATGAATGTTCTTGGACTCCACTTTAAATACCATAGCAGCATTCTATGCAGTCCTGGGAGTTATAGTTTCCCAAGGTCCATTCCTTTTGCTGGTTGCATCTCCACTGGAAAATAAATTTACTTTATTTATTTCTATTCCTATTTCTAAATGCAGTCAGGACCCATTTAAATGCCATTATTATTGTTGTTGTTATTATGCCATGTCTGCATGCTGTGCAGTCCTGAGAGTCATAGCTTTCCAAGGCCCATGCCCTTCTCTTGGTGCAATTCATAAAATGAATGCCCTTCCACCCCACTTTAAATGCCATGGCTCCATGTGATGGAGTCCTCCTGGGAGTTATACGTAGTTTTCCAAGGTTCATGCCCTTCTTTTGATGCATTTACACTATGGAATGAATGCACTTGGATCCCACTCTAAATACTCTAGCTCCATACTGTGCAGTCCTGGAAGTTATAGTTTTCCAAGGTCCATACCCTTTTCTGTGGGACAGCTGAGAAAGAGAAAGGAAGGGAGGGAGGGGAGGGAGCATAGCTTGCTTTCCCTCCCTCCTTCCCTCCTGGTTTTTAACAATTATCAGAGAGAGGGATGGTGGGCAGGGCTAAATCTCTGCCTCGTGAAAGCAACTGCAGTGAATGAATACTGAAAGGAAACTGAGAGACATTTAACAGTGTGATAGAAGGTAGGGAAAACATTGGTTTCATTTTTAAAAAACTGAGTAAAACTGAGCCCTCCTCTGCCAAACACTTCACTGCCGAATGTGATGAAGTGGATTGCCTCCTTGCTCAGGCAGGATTAAAAGATGTGGCAATCTCTTATTAAAACATATGGTTTTCCCACCCACCCAAATGCAGAACGAAAGTGATCACTAACAATCACATAGTGCAAATTTAAATTTGTTTTGCCTAGTTCTCATTTTTAATTCAGGGTGTGTTTGGCAATATCTTATGTAGTATCTTTGACTATGCTAATTCTGTGATCTCAGCACAAAAACCAATTTTCCACTCTCCGGAAGATAGGGATAGGATTGGAAAGGAAGGTAAGAAAATTATTTCTCCTTTTAGCAGGTTTTATAATGATAGAGATCATTATTCTATATTGTCTTTGTTTTGAAAATACAAAAGTGAAATACAACCATAGAATTATTAATCTTTGATTATTTCCTGTGAGAACCCTGCAGGCATACTTGTGGTTCAACTTAAACACATATTAAATTGATTTATTCAATTTTATGCTGTCTCATTATAAGAGATAACGACTACTACTCTTTTCTTGTTGTTGAGTTGGATTCCAAGATGCTAACCAATAATAATGAAACTACAACACACACTGGGATTGATGCTAGTTTAAAAAATGATTTGATCGGCATCTGTGACAAAGGAGCGCATCTGTTGAGGGAATATACATAACTAGTTGTACAATTATTTCATTCTTGCGAACTTAACTAATAAAAAATCTGTCAGCAGTCCGGACAATTGCTTATCTGTTCCTCCACAAACCATTGAAACTTCATAGATGATGGGTAATGGCCATATTTATCCTTGATTTATCTCCATTTAGCTCTATTCTTCATCTCAAATTCTACCCCAACCAAGGACCATGGTGGACACTGTCATGAGCTTTCTGTTCTGGCTTCTTCCTTGTAATAATTCTCTCTTCAAAAACTTTCTGACTCTAATTTTAAAAGTAGAGTTGAAATACTTTATTTGTAATATCTACCGCATATGCATAGGTACAATAGTGCACTTGAAATATGCAATAATTTGCTATTTCAAGCAGGTTCACATCCAAGGATGTGTAAAACATTAGAAGTGGTATGTACTCAGCTAGAATATTATATGTTGGCAATATCTCATATTATTTGCAGCACACATGATTTAATAATCCATTTAATGACATAGAATTCATTTTTCCAGACTCAATTGTTTAAATATTATAAGCTTTTTAAAAAGACTTGATAAAGTGACTGTTCTAATTCTTCTGAGAGAAGACAAAATACTATACATCTTGTAAAAATTTGCTTGCTTTTCAATAACAGTTCTCTTTCTGCAAGCAACAATATTCCCCTTTCAATTTTTTAAAGAGAAATTAGTTCAGTCAGCATTTTAGCAAAAAAACACAGAGTGTTTGAACACAAATGTTTTCAGCTAGATTACATGTGCAAAACTAACATCAAAGCTCATCTGTATGCTGCATAAGAAATTCCCCTGAGCTTCTTCTAGCTGTGATATCGGAGGTTAGCTAGAGGACTGAATAGTCAGACTCAGCACTTAGTTGATAAGGTAAAATAATAAATGAAGAATGGAAGCACTTATTTTGCCAAGAAAATGCTGTTTTGCAACTTGAAATGTTATGTAGTATGTGGAATGCATTTAATAGTATAGTAAATCTATTTTTCATTTTTAGACAAGAATTACTCTCGTTCTTTTCAACAGACTGTAACTGTAGAATGATTTTGGAAAAAATAATATGTGCACACAGCTTCTCTTGTCTCATAATATTACATATATCTTACCCATGCTGCCCTTATTCAGAGGTAGTTATTACAGTTCCATCCCTCAATTTAGAATTATCTAAATACGTTGGTAATTTCCATCATTGCAGTCAGCTTTGTGGGATCTTTAGGCCATTTTCTAACTCCACAATTGTAATGGATGGTCTTCAAAATGACCACCAGATTACTTTCTGTTTGGAAGAAACACTTATGGGCATTTTTAATGGAAGGTCTGTTTGATTGCAGTTGTTTTAGTTTAATCATTAGATGGTATTGTGCCTCCAGGGTGTAAACATTATATATGTTTATTTATTTGTAAAAAAGTATTCTAAATGGTTCCGAAGACTACAGAAAGGACCTTGGGGGAGTGCATCATTGGACAGGCTATAAGAGTACCATGCTTGCTGCACCGGGAATGTGGCGCAGCTGGTTGGGAGTCAGCTGCATAAGATCTCTACTGACCAGAAGGTCATGAGTTCCAGGCCTGCCCACGTCAGGGTGAGCTCTCAAATCAATTGTGTAGCTCGTTGTCTGTCTATATATGTTGTATGTCTATGGCATTGAATGTTTATTTATTTATTTATTTATTTATTTATTTATTGCGATTTTTGCGCCGCCGACTCCCGGGGGCTCGCGGCGGCTTACATACTACTGGCTCAGCGCCAGGAAACAGTACAAAGGCATAGAGTACAATTAATAGAACTAAAACAGTAATACAATTAAAACGATTAAAACAGATTAAAAGTGGCAGATTAAAACAACAGCTTAACATAGCAGCGATATATGGGCCTACTCCCCAAAGGCCTGCCTAAACAGATAGGTTTTGCAGGCCCGCCTGAAGGGGAGTAGGTCCTCAGGGCTCTGGTCTCAGCCGGGAGGGCGTTCCATAGCGTAGGAGCTATCACCGAGAACGCCCTCCGGCGAGTAGATGTCAACCGGGCTGATTTGGCCGATGGAACTGCCAACAAGTTGGTCTCTTCTGACCGCAGTGATCTCGGTGGGCAATATAGGGCAAGACGGTCCCTCAGATACGCTGGCCCCAGGCCGTGAATGGCCTTAAAGGTAAGAACCAGCACTTTGAAGGCGACCCGGTGCTCGATAGGCAGCCAGTGCAGATCCCGCAAGATTGCCTGTATATGTGCATTGTGATCCGCCCTGAGTCCCCTGCGGGGGTGAGAAGGGTGGAATATAAATGATGTAAATAAATAATAATAAATAAAATAAATGTACCTCCCTATGGGTTCTATGGAGCCAACTGTAATTGAATCTTGTGAACACAATCACAGTTTAAGTGTGTGTGTAACATGAGTTATACATTAGAATAGACAGACAGACACACATGTTCTCTTCACCAAGTTCCAAGCATCCAATGATTTGCCAGTGCAGAACATTCATTGCAAGATTCTTCTGCCTTTGTGGCTTAGTTGTACTTCTAAACTTGTATGAAAATATTGAAAGCCCTAAATAACATAAAAGCAATAATACCACAAAGCATTTACCCTTTTGTTTCTGTCCTAATTACACAAGTGAAAATGTGTACTCCTTTGCACTGCACCTTGCGCTCTTCCTAACTTTTGGACACATTTCATTATTGTGTAACACATTACACAGTACTAACGTGTTATCACTGCAGATTTGCTTTTTATTTGTTAATTCAACCTAAAACATCCCTCTAAGGTTACAATATGTAATTTTAAAAAGTAAACATACACTTTTGAAATACAATTCGATGCCAATTTTATTGCCATGGCTTAATACTATGTAGATGTGCCCAGAGTGAACCTAACACCAGATTATATCTGTCTCTCTCCGACCTAACCTGGCCCTTCTTATGTTCTTAAATATATATAAATCACACCTATCTCAAAGCCTACTTAGATGTCTTTTTAACTGCCAAGCTCAAAACAATAGATGGAAATTATGAGTATGCAATAGATGGAATGTTTTAAACTGCTGGAAGGGCTTGGAGCAGATTGATTAGCTGCTGTGTTGCCTTTGGGTCCATATTTCTATTTCTGTCCATGCCATCTATTTTTATATCTGCACAAGTCAATTTTTATAAGACTTTTTACAGAGTTAAATTTAGTATGGCTTATTGCCATGTAAGTAAGACTCGCTAATAAATTAGGTCCAGGGGGCAGAGATGAAGAGGACAAAACTAACACAGAATATGCAGTGTACGGGTGATCGCTCCTTCTCTCTGCATTGTGTTTCTGGACACAAGATTAATATCAAAGTTCAAAGCTTGCTCTTGCATTTGTATTAAATTTGTGCAGTAGGGCAGTGATTTATCAATTTATCCTTAAACCCCATTATCACCAATGGATTTCCATTGGTAATTAGATTTCCAGTATAAATTACTAAAACACAGAGATATTTCTGATAGTCACTGAAGAACAATAACTGACCTGAAACAAAGAGCAAATTGAAACCTCACTGCCATTGTTTCTTCCACAACATCCTTGAATCTTCCTCATGAAGTCTAGGTTTCTTATTAGCATTATATCAGTTATGCAAGCACAATGCACATTTTGACTGTTCTGATGTTTTTCTTGATGCCTAGGATATGTCTGGTTTCCCAGTGCAAAACAAAACAGAATGAGGAACCAAGAGACAGAATTACAAATAATTCCTACTTATGCAGCTGCTGCCACCAACTTGTATGTCAGGACAAGGAATGGAGATACAGGAGATCTGGGGTGGGGCGTGTGTTAATGAACAATCTTATGCAAATTACTGTATTCTAGGGCAGGGTTTCTCAAACTGTGCTCTTTGGAGTCCTTGGGGCTCCATGAGCGATAGTGATGGACTCCACAGAATCATGTTGCTTCCTGCCTCCTCCTCTTTCCTCCTCCTCCTCTTCCTGAGAAGTGCAGGTAAATTAAAGTTTGGAGCTGCTAAAACAGCAGCAGCATCTTCCTGGGGCACAGACCCTTCCTTCCTCATCTCCTTCACCATCCAGCCCCGTCCCCTATCCTGCTTTACTTCCAAAACCCTTTTTTTCCCTCCTACCACTCAGGGATTGCTTTGATCATACTACATGGAAGGAGTTGAACTGGATGCCCCCTGGGGTTGTTGTTGTTGTTGTTGTTCTTATTATTGCAAAGCCTGGATGGCCATCTGTTGGGGGTACTTCATTCTTTTCCTGTATGGTAGAAGGGGTTGGACTGGATGACCCCTGGGGTCTTCCACTGAAATAATGTTAATTTTATGTTGGTTAAAATTGTTCTTAATGTTAAATAATTTATTGTTATATCTTCTTTTTTCCACTACAAATGAGATATGTACTGTGTGCATATGACTTTGTTCATGTTTTTATCTCCAATTAGTTCACACAAATACTCTCCGTCCATCTGCCACTGCCTGGCCTGTATGTCAGATTTTAAAATGCAATGTGGCCCTTGTGTTCAAACACACACACACATATCTATATATTAAAAAAGAGAGATGTCATGGTGAGGGGTTTATAGACAGCAAAACCGCCGAACCCACAAACACCAAATCAGGCCACAAAACCCACAACCGAACAAGGTATGTTTAGCACCACCCCCCCCAAAAAAATTCGAACAAAATGGTAAAATATGCAAAACCCAGGGGACTACAATGCCCATAAACCCCCGCGCCAAATCGTTTGATACTGTCGATTATCAACTTTTGACACACCGCCTAGTGGTGGCGGGGGTGAGGGGGACAGCCTTAAACTGGCTGTCCTCCATCCTCCAAAACCGCCTGCAGCAAGTGAAGTGGGGAGGGGTGGTCTCCGAGGGCTCCCCCTTACATTGTGGAATTCCTCAGGGGGCCATACTCTCCCCACTGTTATTTAACATCTACATGCGACCACTCGCCCAATTGGTGCGGAGTTTTGGGCTGGAGTGCCATCAGTACGCTGATGACACCCAGCTCATTCTGAGGATGGTCCCCGGGGTGGAATCTGTACCTGATAGTTTCCATCTCTGCCTAGAAGCCATAACTGGATGGCTGCGAGCCAGTAAGTTGAAGGTGAACCCGGCGAAGACGGAGATCTTGTGGCTGGGCCGCCCGGGAAAGGGGGGGAGGTAGAGATCTAGCTGCCGACGTTTGACAGCATGGCACTTTGCCCGCAACCGTCAGTAAAGAGCTTAGGGGTCCGGCTGGACTCCCAGCTGTCTATGGGGACACAGATTGCCTGCACCTGCAAGACAGCGTTTTACCACCTGCAACGGGCAAAACGTCTGGCTCCTTACCTCTCCCGCTGCAACCTGGCCACGGTGATCCAAGCCACGGTCATCTCGAGGCTCGATTACTGTAATGCGCTGTACATTGGTCTACCCTTGTCGGTTATCCGGAAACTTAAGCTGGTGCAGAATGCAGCAGTGCGCCTGCTCTCAGGAGCTCCAAGATCTGCCCATGTAACCCCACTTCTGCGCGAACTGCACTGGCTTCCTATTGAATTCCGGGTCGCCTTCAAGGTGTTAGTTCTAACTTTTAAGGCCTTATATGGTTTGGGGCCAGTGTACCTGAAGGAGCGGCTTACCCCATACGTGCCCAGAAGATCACTGCATTCTGAGGGATTCAATCTACTAGAGGTGCCTGGTATTAAGACCTACAGATTGTCGAGTACGTGGCAGAAGGCGTTCACAGTGGCTGCACCGAGCCTCTGGAACTCGCTGCCCGAGGAGACACAAGCCCTACTGGGCTTGATGGCATTTCGCAAGTCCGTAAAGACTTGGCTGTTCAGACAGGCATTCGGTCCTGGCTGATGCCGCTGTAATCTGCCATCCTGCCGTGTCTTGCCGCCTGCATTGTCGCCGATCTGCTGGGTTTTTATTGTTGGGAGCGGGGTTTCACTGGTTTTAGAATGCTGTTTTATGTGTTTTACCTGTGTTTTATCTGGTTTTAATTGTTGTAAACTGCTCTGGGCTCCGGAGAGAGCGGTCTACTAAATCGAATTAATAAATAAATAAATAATAAATAAATCAACACAGGAAGGAAAATGGAAGGATAGAGGGAAGAATGGAGGGGAGCAGAAAGGAAGGAAAATGGAAGGATAGCAGGAAGGGGTGAGGGAGAGGGTGATAAAGGAACGAAAGGTGGGAAGAAGGAACGTAGGATGAATGGATGGAAGGAAGAAAGGAGGGGAGGAGAAAGGAAGTAAAAAGGAAGGATAGCAGGGAGGGAGGGAGGGGAGGAGAAAGGAAGGAAAAAGGAAGGATAGAAGGAAGGAAGGAGTGGAGGACAAAGGAAGGATACTAAAAAGGGGGAGGGAGAGGATGAGAAAAGGAACGGAAGGATAGAAGGAGGGAAGAAGGATTGTAGGATGGATGGATGGATGGATGGATGGAAGGAAGGAAGGAAGGAGAAAGGAAGGAAAAAGGAAGGATAGCAAGAAGGATGGGAGGGGGAAAGGAAGGGAAGGATAGAAGGAGAGAAGGAAGGTAGGATGGAAGGAAGGAGGGTAGGAGAAAGGAAGGAAAAAGGAAGGAACGAAGGAAAGGAGGGAGGGAGGAGAAAAGGAAAGGAAGGGAGGAGAAAGGAAGGAAGGAAGGAAAAAGGAAGGATACCAAGAAGTGAGGGAGGGGAGGAGTAAGGAACAGAAGGATACAAGGAGGCAAGAAAGGTAGGATGGAAGGAAAGAAGGAAAGGAGTACTATTTCATTTTCTCCTTCCTTCTTTGCCTCTTTCATGCCTTTCCTTCCCTTTTCCTTTCCTTTCAACTTTCTCTCCTTCCTTCCTTCGGTGCCTCTGTCTTTCCTTCCTATTACAATTACTATTGTTGTGGCTGATGTTCTTAAGCAGACTTAATTTTCCACACCAACAGACAACGCCTCAGCAACGTGTGGCCGGTTACAGCTAGTTATATTATATATTATATAATATAAACATTTCTTGGTGCTCCATGAGAAACATTTGCTTCAAAAAAAGTTATGTGGTTGAAAAACTTTGAGAACCCCTGTTCTAGGGAGTGTCAATTAATATGTCTATCACCTCTATCATACAAATCCATATGCTTCATCACAGTCACCGAAGTATTTGAATGCGGCCAATTCCACAGTGTCCAAGTTATGGATTACTCACAGATATCTGAATATTTTTGTCTATAATTTCACACTGATGTGATATTAGGGGTTATGCAATAGTGATTAGAATGTGGAAGGATGGGTGCTTTGCTTTGTAATTTGTACATATATAATGTGATTGGGGATGGCATTTAATCTTGTTGTACAATGTACAATGGCAATAAAGTTATTTTTAATTTTTTTAATGTATAAAGTAATTATGTTGGAAGTTATGTAAATCAAAGATAAAATCATAGTGAACAGAAGAATGTAGGATAGTGTAATATAGTAATGGCTGGTGGTAAGAACATCCTTTAGCTTTTGAGAACAAGTAATGATGGTGAGTTAAGACTATGCTTCTTAAATGGATATTGGCCATCTTGTATATGATTTTGTAATGCATATATGCTAATTTCTTTATAAAATACCTCATTTAACGTTTTCTCCTATTAGTTTTGTAAGACTTTACCAGAAAGGATTAAGTTGTTGAATACTTATTCTCACTGAACTCTGTATTGTGACTGTACAGTATGTGTAGTTGGTTGGTTGCAATTTGGTATTGAACTTTATTCCTCACATTGTCTTCATCAAGTCTTATATTTAATATATTATGGCACAAAATGTTACATAACCTTGTTATACTTTTTGTTATGTTATTTATTAGAAATAATGGTGTCCACCTTGAAGCTTCAGTACAGAGCAATATAAAATACTATAATAGTGTCTCCTATATATGTCCGTGATGAGAATATTTTAAAATCTCTTCTCTTATTTATCTTCGACCTGTCTCTTTACAGACTTTTCAGCTTTCCATAGTTCCCGTTAGAAGACTTTTATTGCCACCAACCTTTATAGATTCATTCCACACACACCCCTGATTCTACCAAATTCTGTCCCAGTTCACCTAATTTATAACAGTTATACTGCTGTCCTGGTATATTTTCATTTCCTATCCTGACTGTTATAAAGACACAGTACTCACCTTTTCTGTAGCTTTTTACTCTGCACTTTTCAGCAGGCTCCAGTGATCTGTCTGCACACTCCATTAATAAATTATAGTCTTGACTCATTGCCTTTGAAAGCATTATTGTTTCTATGAAAATCTGAAGAACATGTACTGTCCTATACCTCTCTAACTATATGCCTATCTTGCTAGTGTGTCATAATGGTTTGTGGTATCTACTGGTAAATATCCAGTGCAGGCACCTAATTAGAAATATCTGTTTTCTATGAAGCCAAGATTTCAAAAGTACCATATTTTCCAGCATATAAGATGACTAGACATATAAGATGATCTTCAACTTTTCAAGTTAAAATATAGTTTGGAATATACTCATGGTATAAGACTACCCCTCTTCCAATGCACAACAAATAAAGAATAGCTTTGATTTCAAAATGGTAATTTTCCTATTACCGTACCTCTTTCTCTGCCTCTCAGATCTTGCACCTTCACACCTGTGCTGCTTCACTGCAGTCCTCAGGATCAAGATCTGAGAGGCAGAGAAGGAGGTACGGTAATAGGATACAAGAGCAAGCCGGATGCGTGAAGGAAGCATGTTTTTCTGGGCACAGCACTGCTCTTATCACTTTCTTTACATACCCCGGGTGTCCCAGATGCCTGCAGCTTGCCCTACCCTTCACCTACACCTTCCCAGTGAGGCGTCCCCTCACCTTTACGTCGGGAGTGTGTTGTCACTTCTTTCCACACATCCTGGTGAGTGGATTGTCTTCTACCGTATTTGTACAGTGCCGCCCTTGCTACTTTCATATGGTTGCCACATGCGGCGGGGATGCAGCCACAGCCATGTTTGAGCTCTACCCACCATATGTGGCAACTGCAGAGTCTCCAGTCTGGCTTGGAAGTTTCAGCACCCGCCCTATAAGACAACACCCAACATATAATATGACTCTTGACTTTTGAGGAGATTTTCTTGGGTTGAAAAGTAGTCTTATAGGCTAGAAAATACAATACTTCAAATTGACCCAAGGCTAGAACTTTTTCCAAATTCTGTGGTAGGGTAATTAACATAATAAGGACAAAAAAGACAAACCTGAATCCTCACAGTGCCCACAACATGATACACAATACTGTTGCAGTGACAAATTTTGGTTTGTGGGTATGTCTGAGTGCAGTTTTCTATCTATCATTTGGTAAATATGAAGTGATATCTTCTAAGAATTAATTGTTTAAAGGAAAATATAGCCATAATTCCTCTACAAATATATTTCTGTATTGTAAATTATCACAAACTTTGAGTATTTGCAAACTCAGCTTGAAGTAATTGGCATTATTACCAATTATTGGATGATCTGTTCAACTCAAGTGACTGTGAATAACTTACAGAGGCATCCAGACTAGAGAAAAAAAATGCGGTGCAGAGCCATAAAGGCATTTAAATCATGGTCCCATGGTGGAAGGGATGGAAGAGGGGGTCTGTTGATTTCTCCCCTATTGCTTTAAAATGTTCTATTGTGGAAATCACTAGGAAAACAGGAATTATTCAGTGATGCCAACATAATCAAAGGATTTGTTCCTCAGACATCATGTCAACACGAAAGGACTTTTATCTAGCACTGTGGTAGTTGGTGTTTTGGACTCCAGACTCCAGCTACCAGAATTCCTGGTGATTGGACAAGATGTCTAGGACTTCTTGGAGCTGGAGTCTGAAACATCTAGCAAGATCTAAACTGCTCTATCCATAGAATATTTGTTTAGGTACTTACCCATGATAGTATACGTATATATGTAAGGTTTTTTTTACATACCATTTATGTGATATAACTTATTTACTCAAGTCTAACACTCACGTTTTCTGACTTCGGGCGTTTCCACACAGCCATATAACCCAGAATATCAAGACAGAAAATCCCACAATATCTGTTTTGAACTGGTTTATCTGGGTCCACACTGCCATATATTCCAGTTCAAAGCAGAAATGTGGGATTTTATTCAATTGTGTGGAAGGAGCCTAAATTACATTACTAAAATTGAAGTGCACATTGATGGCACATTAGAATCATGTATCTAAACCCATCTGCACTATTGGGCAGTAGATCCCAGCTGAGAACAGAGGAGGGAGTGACAGTGGTGACCAGCAAAAGCCTGGTAGGAAGCAGATGGTGGCTGTCAAAAGGTTGGCGGGAAGGCCAGACAAAGGGGTACAGCTTTCCACCAGGCTTTTAGTAGCCACTACCATTATATTTGATAGCAAATCCTTTTCTGTAACGCTCACCTTCAAAATTGATGTGTGTTACGTACATTTGATGGCACATTATACTCGAGTAAATTCAGTATATGTCTTGCATTGCAGGTGAGCATCCTTTCTGTTAGAAAAATCACACTTTTGTTCTATCCTAATGGTTTTTGCATAATTGTCCAAGAGAGTTATGATTGTCCTTCCTATCCACCCATACCTATCTATCTATACCTATATTTTCATCTATTTAAAAGTATGGCATTTAAGGAACACATATTACATTGCTATGATATAAAAACCAAGTTAATACCTTTTTTTTGTATCATTTTGTTTAACAGACCAGATCCAGTATTATGGACCAAGGATGGTGGAGAATTACCAGACCCAGAAAGAATGATTGTCAACGGTAGGGAGCTAAACATTCATATGCTAAATAAAACGGACAATGGTACATATCGATGTGAAGCAGAAAATTCTATTGGTCTAAACAGCGCAGAGTATGTTCTGATAATACGTGGTGAGTAATGTCTTCTCTCATTTAAATGATGGTGTGCAATGACATGTGCTTTGATTAATTTGTTTGGCTCTATTTAGCATTATTTTTATCCTACCCTTCTACAGTTGGTTGTCTTTTACTTTTAGCGGATCATTCAGTTTAAGGCTGTTGGTTGAGTCTATTTATCAGGTCATAATTTTCCAAATGTGTTTGATGGAAAGTACTTTCATAATTGAATAAGTAACAGAGAAAGGATTTAATTGTAAGTACTGAATAAATATATATTGTTTTCTAACAATGAATAATATATTTCTCATAATATGTTACTACTTCAAAACGTGTTCCATACTGAAGCACAAATATAAAAAGAGAAGAAAAAGATAGAGTGGATTTATTAAGTACCGCTATAATTGCCACCAATAATATAGTGTTCAGGTTCTACAATATCAATCATTGTGGTGATAAAGAAAGAGGGAGAAGCAGAGAACTCCAAAAATTTGGCCATATGTTTTAGCTTTGATGTTTGCAACTAGTATCAGTTAAAATGTTGATTGCAAACTGAATTAGTTACTGACACATGTGCAGTTATCAGATTACATTATGTTCCTGGAGCAACACAGGCAAGAGACTGGCTTCTCAGTTGCAGCCAATCATATATTTTCACAAACTTAAATACCCTATTGCAGGCCTGCACAACTTGTGGCTCTCTAGGTTTTTGTCCTCCAGTTCCCAGAAGTTCTAGCCAGCTTGTTAAATGGTCAGGAATTCTGGGACCTGAAGTCCAAAACATGTGGAGGACTTCAAGTTGAGCAGGTCTGCCCTATGGCTTGGCAATTGCAATGTGGATTGTTAGGCTGAATTGCTAATAACATGTGTCCCAATCCTTATTTTCTTACTCTGTCTATCTCTCTTTTTTTGTTGCCACCTAGTTTGATGAAGCACAATTTGTGTATTTTCAGTTTGTCCAAATCAAAGTATTGCTTACTTCTGGATTGTTCATCAATTTCTTTCCATTATGGACCAATATGGATGCATTCATTTTTGTCATAACAGAAATGCTAGCTTATAGATCAGTCCACCCTATCTACAAATGAAGCAGAAAGATGTTTCTTATATTTAAAGAGCTGAATCTGTAAAAGAGCTGAACTCTAGCTGAACCCGCAAAAGAGTGTGGGTCTGTTTTGCCACAACTGGAAAACTTCTACCGTAAGAACATTATGCTGATTTAGAAGTGGAAAATTGCAACCAAGGAAACATTGTGGGCCTTGTACTGTAATCTAATGAAAATTCAGACCTGAAATAGGATTGAGATACCTGCTATTTTTATAGTTTGAAATGAACAGTATGAGGAAAGCAAGAAATATGTTCAGATAGCTATGAGCATGAGTAATAAATAATAAAATGTGGTCAGTTTGGAAACACATAAGCCCCGTATTTTCTTACTTTGAAAATAATAGAATATACACTTGTCTTGATTCCTCTCTTTAAATTATTACAGAAAAATATGTATGCAAACATTAAATAGGTTATTCTTATTAAAATTCTTGTTTGGTATCATGTGGAGAATTTCCATTTGGTGATACAAGATCCCTAGCAGTACATTTTTCTGGGTTCAGGTTACCTCTATCTGATTTGTTCACATTTGTGCTAAAGCAGTTTTTCAATTGCACTTTCTTGTTTGCACTTTGGACTCTGTTTTGAACTGCAATTTATCAAAACCAGCCCATGGATTAATGTTACTCATGCCACTAGGTAAATATTGCAAAATATTGTTAGTCCGCTAGGTATTAGGAATATAAGGAAGACTCATTGACATTTAGAAATTAACTACACTAGTTCCCTTCCTCCATAGATAGTTAGAACAATATGATAAAATGTAATCCTACTAAAGGATTATCTAAAGGATCACCTTCTCCCATACAATCTGCCCCACACATACTTAGGTCCTCTGATGGGCATATACTCCAGCCTGCCAAAACCCGACTGGCACCCACCGTCTAGAGGACCTTTTCATCAGCTACCCTAAGACTATGGAACCACCTGCTGGAAGAACTCCAATAGCTAAATGAGCTGTTGGTATTCAAAAACCATGTCTATCTCTTCCGGCAGGCCTACCTAGAAGTCTTTAAACACGAATGTTAAATGTGTGTCCTTCTTTAATCTCTATTTTGTGTGTTTTAATGTATATTTTATAGAAAGACATTTTAATATGTAGCTTTTATAAAAATGTGTTTTAATATGTGCATTTCTGGTGTTTTTGCAATAGTTATTTGTTTTGATTGTTCTGTGACCCGCCTCGAGCCATGAGGAGAGGCGGGTAAGATATAAATTATTATTATTGTTATTAGTATTACTACCAGTCCTGAATATTACAAATCCCGAAATATTTTGAAATAGTGTTCAATGACATGCTGGATAATTATGTGATATTTTATTCTGTTCTCTTTAGAAAGTACTTTTCTGTTTTTAAGACAAGAATAAAGTAGCTTATAAAAAAATTGCCAATGTACCAAAATAGCCAAACCAAAACAATAACAGTCAGAAAATAATACCAATTTGGCTATGGGACAGTATTCTGAAACAGATTTCAGAATAAAGCTCTACAAATAGACACATTTATATTCTTCAAATGTTAGAGAATAATTGCATTTAATTCCTTCATAGTGAAAAGCAAGGCCATTTAATGACACCAGGGTGCCATATACAGATTACCAGAAATCCTGTAGTGAAGCAGAATGAATTGGGTCTATGAGAACATTGCACACTTCTGAAGAAATTTATAAAGCACTCTACCTTTCTGCTTCTCATAGATCCCCATAGAAGTCAACTGTTATTCAAATTCACTAGTGGGAAAAAGGAAAAAGAGAACACACAATATTAGGATTCTAATAGACTTGATGGATGGAATATGGAACCATCAGTTTTAAAATGCATATAATGTTTCTTTCTCCCTTTTCCAAGACCATATGACACCAGCAATGCATTGTAATCCATGCTCATTAAAAAAAACACTTCATGAAATCAGAAGTAGGAACTTTATGAAAAAAATTAAAATGCTTAATTATCTCTTTTTCTATACCATTATAAACTGTTTCTTTTAGATGGATATGCTATGAGCTCCTCACCCCTACCCCTTAAAAAAAACTAGTCACTTGCTTGCACCGATTGATTTGATTATCTGGTTCAATGGGAGTCAGAGATATGCTTCATTATTGAGATTATGTTATGATGGTTAAATTTGATTATTTGGTAGCCTGTGCTTGCACATCTTTCATATTATCTAGTTGAAAGCTGGCCTTGCTGACATTTTCCTGTAATGCATAGTGCAGATTTTTCCTAATTAAATTTCTGCAAATATAGATACAGAACCACAGAGGGTAATTGCATGTGTGTGTGTGTGTGTGTGTATATATTCTGTAACACTCTAAGGTTTCTAAAACAAGATGGTGCGGCTGAATGTTCCAGCAGAGGGTTTTTTTTGAAAAAAATTATTCAGTGTTTAGCAGCCTTTGAGATCAAATATTTCATCAGTATAGTTTGATCATAAAGATAATTTTGACAATTTCCTGTTCTTCCTTTTGATTAGATGTATAGCTTTATGAAGTGCACCAAGCGGGACAGAATCCCCCCCCCTTTTTACTTAGTAGCTTGAAAATTGAAGGAAGGGTTATGCCGTTTAATAGAGGGCATAGATTTCCTTATCTTCATTTTGCACAAAAATTGTCTCTAGCATTTAATATATTCTTCCAGTGCACAGTTAATAACCACCCTGCTTGGGAAAGAGAAATTATTATCGTCTCCCCCCCCCTCCACCCCCACCCCCCACTTTAGAAGGATGAAGAAAATCAGAATGGAGGTAATTTCTTTCCAAATTTATGCCAAAATATTTATAGGGGTTAAGCAGAATTGGTACTGTACCACTTACATTAACATTTTCCTATTGGTAACATGACATTCCAAGGGGAAACAAAGTTTCCTTGGATTTTTTGTTGAACCTGACAAATCTTATAAAGGCTGAGTGAATGGGAGGGAATAAATATCAGGAATTGGGGGGGGGGGGCAGAGGGAACTTGCTGGCATTTTAATAACTGGTGTTCATAACTGGGTTGCTTGAGTTTACTTTGATGAAGACATGGGGCCCTTCCATACAGCCATATAATCCAGAATACCAAGGCAGATAATCCACAATATCTGCTTTGAACTGTGTTATCTGAGTCCAAATGGTCATATAATCCAGTTCAATGTGGATTTTATACAGCTGTATGGAAGGGGCCTTGAGGAGACAAAGCCATTGTCATTTACATATTCCTATCATTGCAATAAAATGTTTTTATGGCATTAAGATCCCGTTTATTGTTTTCAACAATTCTTGTTCATATGAATAACTTCATATTTTTTCTTCTACTGCCTTCATTTTTTTTACTTTGTCGCAACCCTTGGTCTTTTAATGACAAGCTTCTCATGTTTAACTACATATATTCAACCATGTATGTTTATTCAGTGTGGAGTTGGGAGATTCTTTGATCTATCTAGATTTTCATGAATAATACAGAGAAATAAGTCAGTCTTGTATTTTTCCTTTCATATAGACATGTAATAAAATTCAGAATTTATGTTCTATGAAATCTAGCGTTTTTGTTTTATACTGCCTTAATAGTTTGAATTCAAACTATGTAAAGTAGCTATATAGAAAACTTGTGCTGGATCAGACCAAATCCCAATCTACTGTAATGTTTAAATTACTAAAATATATATTTTGCTCCCTTGATAACCAACCAGATATTTCTGGCAAGCCCACTAGCAGAAAAATATGTGTGCAGTACCCATTTTCCCCCTAACATTTTATGTTTAGCAGTATGCTGCTTCCAGTACACAAGGTGGTAAGTAGCTAACATGACTAGTAGTTATACATTTCTGTGACTACTTGTGTCTATGTAGAATCTGAATCTATTGGCTTCTGCTCAGTTCCATTAATTTTCTTAAGCTTCAGTGATCCCTAATACTGATATTTACTGTTATAATATGAAGTAGGTATGAATCTGCTTGAATTAAATGAAAATTTATATTCATTTATGGTGTGCGTGTGAGAGATTTATCTGGTTTCTTCAGCTTACTCTCATGAGAAGATCAGGATGTTTTAAAAAGCCATTATGGCCCTGTTTACACTGTCATATAATGCAATTTTAACTGGATTATATAGTCATTGTAGACTCACATAATGCAGATTTAACTATACTGAACTGGATTATATGAGTCTGCACTGCCACACAATCCAGTTTTATGCAGTTAATTTGAATTATGAAGATGGATTATATGGTAGTGTAGATTGGACCTTTGTGTAGAAGACATTACACCTCAAAATATAAAGTAGTTAGAATAGGATTTGTCCTAAATTCTCTTAGTTTATGTTTTACTGTTTGCATACATTTTTTCACATTATCTTACTTATTTTCAATCCCAGCATTTTTTTTCTTCCTCCCAGCTTTCATTATCAAGTACTTTGGAGTCACCTATCTGGGGGGTTTTTTTATTCCCTTTCCTGAGAACACTTGTCTCAGTGGGACCATATCTGCTAATTCCCTCAATTTCCAAAGTTATCTTCAAAACTCAGGAGAGATTTAGACAGCTTTAGCACAAGCAGAGGCTTGACTTAAATGAAAATGTGTAGTTTATCATAATTAGAGATTAAGAGTAAGCATAGTGTTTATTCATATTAATTATACAAACGTGAACATGGCGAAGCTTTAATTGGGGCAGTCTAAAAATAAAATCATGCGGAAATCGTTTTGTCCCATAATATGTAAGTATGGAGTAATTTTGTTTGATATTATTTCATTATATATAGAAGAACAACTCAGCACAACTATCATGATTGATAGAACCTTTACAACACAATCCTATATGTGTTTTCTTAGTAGTGTGGCTCAGGGATGCCGTAGTTCTTCTTTGGCATGGTTCTACCGTAGCTGTTAACATGGTTCTGTCAGCCATATTCCCAACTAAGACTGTTGTACTTTAAGAATAAGACATTATTTACTAAAAAGACAATAACTCTTGGTAAGGTAGAAGACACTAGAAAAGGATAGATTCAATCAAGGAAGCCATAGTCCTAAGCCTGAAAAATAGAAAGGCTGTTGATCATAGGAAGATTTGGAGGTCTATTATTTCTAGAGTCACCATAAATCAAAATTGAGTTGATCACAGTTAATCACTGTTCCAACTTTAATTTGCATAAATAATTTTATATATATAGATAGATAGATAGATAGATATAGATATGGTTTATAGATATATAATGCCATGCAAAATCTGTATCGCATAATTATTCCCTATAGTAAAATGAGTACAGTACTCACCCATTATGTTTGTGTTTTAGCCAACATCCATGATCAAAATTAAAAGAACTTTAGAAACTTCAGAAGACTTGGGACTCACATTGTCAATTGTAATAGACAATATAGTTCCATTTCAAACCATAATTTTAAGACAGGTGGACTTTTAAGGCCCTTCACAATACACAGTAATGCTATGGTTTCATTTTAACTGGGGTGACAACATCTTGTGAAATCCTGGGATTTGTACTTTAATGAAGAGCTTTTAGAATTGTCAGCTAGAAAGCTCTACTGCGTCACCAAAGTATAAATTCAAGAATTCCATAACTTTTTTTTCAATGTCAGGAGTGACTTGAGAAACTGCAAATCGCTTCTGGTGTGAGAGAATTGGCCATCTGCAAGGACGTTGCCCATAACTGAATAAAACTGACAGCTGAAGTGTTAATGAGGAACATTTGGTGATGGAAAATCTAAACTAGCTGAACAGGAATTGCCATGAAGTTAAAGTGGAGTACAGTGTTATAACTGTGTAGTGCAAACTTTGTGTAACTTTGATTGGGCAACTGCATTTCTAACCCCCCCCCCCCCCATTTCCAAAAAATAAGTTTGTATACTTCATTTGCTTTGTCATCCAAATATAGATAAAATTAAATACTGGGTGCATTTTCCACAAACACTGCTTTATGAAAAAATCTGCAACAATGTATTGTTTTTGCTAATTTAACTAATGTACACCCTTTGAATATTTATATTGTATAGTTTATACTACAGAGTATATTGACTCTGATCATTAGAATGACCAGATTATTTTACATGTCATTTGTTCATTGTTGTTATGTTCTTAGTACATCACAGGGTGAGAGATTGAACTTGATTATATGCAGTGTGAACTCAGATAACTCGGAAGTTTTGTAAGTCAAGTTTATTCGATGCTTAGGCCATAGGTCTTTCAGCTATAAGGCAAAGAGATAAATATATGAAAATCAGATTATTAAATACAATATAAAATACACAATTAAAATCCTATAAATAATTAAAATGATACAGTTCAAAGCAGATATTGTGAATTATCTGCCTTGATATTCTGTGTAATATATCTGTGTGGAAGGGTCCTCAATGTAGTGCATTCTCGTGTTTTTATCCAATCTCATGAAATTGACTTGGGGAGAGAAGTAGCAATAGAGTGGTTAATTCATTTCCTAGTTATTGTGAAAGATTTGCAGAAATCTTGTGGGTAGAGGGCTTTGATATTAGGCAAACCTTAGAGCAGTGGTTCTCAACCTTAGGGTTACGCAGATGTTTTGGTCTTCAACTCCCAGAAATCCCAACAGCTGGTAAACTGACTAGGATTTCTAGTAGTTATAGGCCAAAACACTTGGGGATCCACAGGTTAAGGACCACTGTCTTAGAGAAGGTAAAACTTCAGTTCATCTAGATTTAACAGTCCCTAAATCTTCCTCATTAACACTTTAACCACCAGTTTTATTCAATTGCCTGTTCACATATCCCAGTTTTAATCTGCTACTGGGTTTGCCATGAAGTAGCCTCCTCATCCATTTGAAAATTGTGGATGCTTCTAGAAGGAAAGGTTTTTAATGCTGTTATTCAGAGTGCTTTCTATTAAGTCCTCCTTAATGGATTTCCTTTGGTAAGAAAGAAGACAAAAGAAGCAATGGAAAAACATTTCAGGATTACAAATGGAAGACACAGTAAAAACATTCAATTCAAGTACCCCCATTAAAATCCTTTTGAAATGTCCTTTTGAAGCCAGGATTGTAATGTGACCTGGCTCTTCCAGTTAATGCAAATGGGATTTCTTGTGTGGTTGTGTGTCCCCCGTCCCCCCCAAACTATTGCCAGGTGGAAATTAAGTATGCCTTGCATTTTCTAGTCACACCAGGAAAGATGAGTAGGTCATGCTGGTGAATTACAGATCCAACTTTATAAAGAGAAATAAAGAAATTTTCTTCCCCACCCTGACAAACTGAAATCTTTTTTTTAAATGGAGCTCTAAGTTCATACAGTTTTATAGTTTTTAAGGTTGCCAAATTGTTCCTTGGCAACCTTGACAATTTCATAAAAATAACAAATTAGATAGAAGTAGGCATCAGTCTCTTTTGAGATAACTAGCCACCCCCCAGTCCTTGTTAAATAACCCCTTTCCCAATACCTTGGTGCCACAGGGTACAAGATATCCCATGAAATGTTCACAGTTCTTCTAGCAAAAGTTTCTTGAGACCAAAACAAACAATTCAGAACAAATGCATTTTTTCTGGTTAGCTGATATGAAGACATGGCAGCTTCCCCTTCAAGTACCTCACCTGCCATCTCTATTCTCTCCTATAATCTGTTCTCCTAGTTGATATTTAAGCAATTAAGTGGTTTGAAGAAATAAAATTTGAGAATTTAGCAAGACATGTCTTTAGTCCAGATGTTATTGTCCAGCATCTGGACAGCTGTATCTTCCTCCACTGTTCTATGGTGTATAAAGTGGAAGACCTTTGGATGTACATTATATAGATATCCTCTTTCCCTTTGATTTTGGATCTTTCCACACAACCCTATATCCCATAATATCAAGGCAGAAAATCCCACAATATCTGCTTTGAACTAGCTTATCTGAGTCACACTCAGATAATGTGGGATTTTCTTCCTTGATATTCTGGGATATAGGGCTGTATAGAAGGGCCTCCAATTGTGGATCCCTAAATCAAATTGGGAGCAGGAAGGAAAAGTGAAGAATGTTGAACTTCCCTCCTCCCTCACATTGGTGATGCTACTACAACTGATGCCACTGCATTCATGTCCTGCTTAAGGGCTTCTCAAAGAAAACTGATGTTTTTTGCCTTTGTGATAAAGAGAATGATGGGCTAAATGGACCTTTGGTTGACATAGCATGGTTCCTCTTATGTTCTTAAACCCCCTCTCTTAATTGAGACTAAAAAGAGGGCACCACTGGTGATGAACTATAAGAAATGTCATATTTCTTAAGATCAGGCCTACACTTTTTTCCTGTAGAGGGTTAACTTCTGAAATGGAGATTCAAGAGTCGGGTGGGAAAAACTTGATATAAATGATCATGAAAAGAGGCTAACAGCATAAAATTGATTACATCTGTAACCATAATGTTACTGTGTAGAGAAATCGACTTAATCCTTAACCATTGATTTAATTAGTGACTGTGCTAAATCTCAAATTAAGAATTTAATTTTGCTGGATTAAAACATTTTAATGAAGGACAATATAAAGAGCTTTTAATTTCGGTATCCATCCATCCTGTTGAGTAAGCTTTAAATGTCTGCTAACAATTGACTAAATTATACAAGTGACATTTGGATTACATTTCAGCAGCATAGCCCTTTAACTGAATTTTTGAATAAATTGTTACTGAAATAATTATACTGTTTCAACCAGGTGGAGAGTGAATATGTACCATATTTCCATATAGGAGAACACAGCAGTAGAAGCAATTGCTCAGCTTCGTATACCAATATAATTTTGTGCTTTAACTGAAGCAGTTACCTGTGCTTGTTGTTATAGTTTTTTCCACTTTCTGTCAAAACTGAGATCCAAAGCAATTAAAGATATACAAAGTAAATATTATAAGTATTAAAACATTTAAAATACAATTATAATAAATATATAAAAACTTTTTAAATCCTCTCTTACATACCTACTATGGCCATCATGATGATTTAAGAGCCCAGACAAAATGATCTGCCAAATAGCCAGACCTAAGTTTTAGAGATTATAACTATTATTTTATATTAGAAATAAAATCTGCATAGTTGGGGCAATATCAAGAAGGCATATGGTAAGTACTTGCATTACGATGTACCCATTTTTAATAAACTCAAAAATGTTTTCTATTACTGAGAGATTTATCTCTGAGGTACCATGAGATTCAGCTATGTGAAAAATTGTTCAAACCCTTTTTTGTAAATGACATAAAAATAATTCATCATTGCCTATTAACAGTACCTTTTTCTGCAAACTAGAGAAAAGCAGTGTGCAAAAAGGACTCAGACGATAACTTTGATAACTCTTCTTAGAAAGGCTCTGTTTTTGCCATGAAACCATTTCCATGTTTTAGTAGATATTTTCCCCAAAAAATAGTCCATTATCAATTTTAATAATGCTATTTTGACTCCATAAAAGTCTCTATAAACATATAATGGCTGTATTTTAATTATTTTGCATTTATTAAATCACTTTTGTCCAATCCCATCTTATCTGAGATGTATTTCACAGTGCAGAATTAACACAGAAATAGTTCTATAGTATAACAATATCTAGAATATTAGCTGAATTGATTACAGCAAAAGCAGCATATAGTCCTATGTCATCTCAAAAACTAAAAAAATGCATTATGGCATAAGTATTTATGAATTTCTTCAGTCTTCTGCATCAAATACAATTAACAGTTGTGTTATAATATACAGATAGTTATAGATACAGATAGGCACCCATATATATACACACACAGAAACTTGGGGGAGGCACACTAAGGGCAATTGTAAACAAAGAGTATTTAGACAGAATGGACATTACCACTTAATCCAGAAATTATAGAAACATATATTTACTTTATTAATAGTGATTATTTACAAAGTAACTTTTGGATATGTACTAACATCCTTGCTACAGCGGACTAATAAACACATACTGTGTGGGTGAAATGCTTTCAAGATCCAGGAGACTGAGCTAATATTGTTCAGGTGTTTTTGTGTCACACTCTGTCTTTGAAGCTCCTCTTTTTAAAAATGGCCTTTTTAAACCCAGTGTCAAAGTGCCTAGGGAGGCTGAAATGTTATTCTTTTCAATTCTGAATTTTCTGCTTTCAGGTTGTGTCTATTTATTCTCATGTATCAAAAGTATTGAGGCACCGCTGGCTAATGATATCATATATAATGTTGGAAGATGAACTAAAGTTATTAATGGAATTGCAAGCTCCTGTAAAAGTGTTACTAGTAAACTGCATAGTAGTATAGTGGTATTTGGATCTGCCACAACGTTTGTTTTATGTGCCTGCATTTCGATTACACAGTCTGTTGTTGCTTCTAATAAACAATATTCTTCTATCTTTTTCTATTTCTTACTGTCTTCCCTTGACTTGCCCATCTCTGTAAAATGATTCATCCTGGAACATTTGTGGCAAGTTGCCTCAAAGGCTGAGCTCTACTTAGGCTTATGCACATTGCCACATTTGCTGCATTGCTGCATGTTTTTGCTGTTTGGAATGCCTACTTGGGGTGCAGAATATGCTGGAGGCTTTAAAAAAAATCTTACTTACGTATCTTGGATGCTTTCACTTCTGTTTGACTGCATGCACTATTGCTTCTTCCAACAAAGTTTGAGCTTGGTGAATTATGTGGGCCTGTGCTCTGCAGATATCCACAGTCTCTTCAAGGGTGAGAGGTTCTTTCTTCTGAAAAGTTTTCTATTGAGTTTCCTGTCAATTATGAAGATGCCAGTCCACTCCTTGAGCATTGCATCCCTGGAGGAACTAAATATACAATGCTGTGCTATATAATTCTGTGACAAAAACATTGATTCCTGCAGCCTTGTTATGTTTCAGTTTGTTGGTACTTATCCTCTCAATTTTCTTGGGTTCATAGTCACTCTGAAATGCTGCTAGAATCTCTAGCAGGAATTTTGTGCCTCCAGGATGAGATGTACTTCTATAGTATTATCACCAAAATAGGGAAGCAAAAAAGCAATTTTATATGTTTGAGGTTCTTTTGCAGCCTGAAGGTACAGGTTCAAACTCTTTTCCTATACCCTTCTCCAGTTCACTTCCTAATTTCTTATAATTGGATAACTTGGTGTGGCAAAATTACCATTACAATGAAATGGTATTTCAAAAAGCTGCTCTGTGCTGAAGAATCATGAAAGAAAGCCCATTTCTCGCACAATGTAATTATGTCATCAGATTAGCAGTCGACATACAGAAAGTGTATGTATATGTGTACACACCCCATCTTTAGATATTCTAGAGACATGGTATGCTAATTGCATTCTGGGTGAACCATTGCCTCCTTTCACCAAGGGATATTTGGGTATCATGGGTCAGTGAGTTACACAGTGTAGAAAATAGAGGGAAAATAGAAATAGGAGCTGGGACGTGATTGATTTCTACTGAGAGTAGAAATCAATCCCAATCTCTGCATATTTCTTGGAGATGCTATTGTCCAGTGCTTTCCCCTCCTTTCCTGGTAGATTTTTAAAATAACAGCTCACATATAGCCCTTGCTTTGTCAGGCAGTTGGGTATTATGTTACGTTATCGTTACATAAGTAGTAGTGGATAAGCCACTAGACAGGGGTGTCACTCATTTTCACCAAGGGCCACGTTTGCCTTATGGTTGCAATCAAAGAGCCAGCTGTAATTGTAAGACTCATATGCAATTGAACTCTTTGCTTGAGAAGACACTGCCTCATTTTGAACAAGAGGCAGTGCCTAATGTTCACCAATCCTCTCCTCTTTGCAGCTCTTTCATCGTACTGTGAGCAGTTGGTAGAAAGGATTGTGAAAAAGAAATAAAATGGCAGTCCCACTCTACAGATGGAGCTCTTGTTTTTTAACAGTAATCCAAGCTATGTTTTTACATTAACATAACCGGGGACAAATATTGGTTTATATTTAAACCAATGTTTATAGCAATTCATGACTTTTTGAGAACAAAATGTGTTACAGCCATTGCCATTCACAAAAAACCCATGCCACCCCTGACCAGTTAACTCTTATGAATGGTAAAGTAGGCTAAACTGATGCAAAGACATTACCCTTGGCATCAGCCAGTGGAACCTCCTTAATTTCTCCAGGTAAAACACTGGCACTGTTTTTCCTAGGCATCTAAACAAGCCAAAATCTGTTTAGTAAATTTGTCTAATCTTCACATCTGGTTTCCTGTTTAGCTGGAACCATGAGCTGTTTAAGAGGGACACATGACTTCTCCATAACCTTGTGTCTGGCCAGAAGAGCAGCTTGTTTGAATGCTGCTTAGCTGTGCCTTTCCTCCTTGGTTCTACTGCTACCTTTTCTATTAGCATCTGGGACTAACTATTAGTCCAACACTCAGACCACCAAAAAGCCCACATGCAGCATAACAAGCCTCGCTGTATCTGCCAGGCCTGCAATGGAGCCACATTGCACTCAACTAAGCTGTGAGAGGCCAAAGTAATTCTGTCTTGACCTGCAAGAGCCTAATCAGGTCTAGTGGGCTAAACAGAGGCATGACTAGGGGCAAACTGGGTATGCCAGGTCTGCTAGGATCCCAGATAAGTGTATCAGGCCTTCAAAGGACCTAACTTGGCCCATAAAGCTTCAGAAAGCCTAACTCAGCCTCCTAAGCCCCACACTAGCCTATCCAAACCTATCAAGTCTAACTGTGGCTATCAGGTCATTAATGAACTCAACTAGCCCTAGCAAGTTCTCTGACTATAAAGGGCCTTGCCAGACCTACCTGACCCACAAGTAGCCTAGTAGAGCTTACCAGGCCTTCAGTGTGGTCCTAGTATATAAAGGAACATAGCAAAGTTGTACACCCTATAACATTGTTTGAGTAAATGGTTTTCCTATGCCTTAGACTAGAGATATCTGCAGCTCACCTGCTCCCATTTATATTTTGAAAGTATGTCTGAAAAATTGAGGATGGGGGAAGAGGACATTTTTAAATTTTTCTTTTAATCAGCTTTATATTTTCAACAATTCTTTAGAATATCAAACATCTAGAGGTATTAAGAGGCTGAAGCTGGAGTTTTGGCATGGAAAGCATGTGTATTTCACTGTATTCTCAGTGAAACATGGAAGTTTTTATATTAATTATTTCATACACGTGACACTTTTTTAACATGATTTTAACAAGTATGCCTTCAATAGATTTTCTACTGCTAGGATAGGTGAATTTCCATCTAATGCTAGTTTATGTTTTGTTTAACACTCCCAAGAAGTTTAGGACTTCAACTGCCATAAGCCTTGAAAAGTATAGCCCATAGTAACTGTTTATTAATGTTGTAGTCCAAAAGCATCTGGAGATCCACAGTTTCCCCTTTGCTAGATTAGCATATGATGCAATATAGAAACAAGTCATATTTCTCACTCCTGTAAATAAATAAATTTGTGCTATTTTGTCTTCATTTTTTATGGTAAACTATGCTTGTTAGATGTTTCAGAAGTCTATGGGGTTACTTCCAGAGCTAGATTGTAGCAAAAAGCTAACATTTTAATGGGACCCCTGGAACATGAGGGATTAAATAAGTATTTGGGGGGGGGGGGGACTGTAGGAAATTGTTAATCTACCTACCATAAAGAAAGAACATTGTGATCTATAGGATTACTTCCATACACATATGTAATACTATGACTGAATTTTGTAGGAAGTAAATGAGTGTAAGAGTAGGCTTGTATCCAAGAGATTTAACAATAGGGCTCCAGTACAAAGTTTATGGTTGTGAAAGTAATGTATTTTACTTTTTGATGCAGATACTAATCTATCAAATTCTAGCTGTACTTTGTTTGTTGCTCTCCCTAGTTGCCAATTTGTGTCAGAAGTCTGGTATTATTTCTGTAATTCTGCAATCTATAAAATAGATGTTTTTTTTTAATTTGCAATATCAACGAGCTTTATCAATTAACATTTTATACATGCCCTTTACAGAAAACTGTAGCAGTACCTGGTTAACCCTAAGATCATATTAAATTGGTTTCATTTGTTGGATGCATTCCAACTTAGGGCTACTATATCATGTCTATTAAACAATAGGATATGAGAACTTTGGAAATTATTCATTTTTGTATTTTTATAAGGCTGTTAAAACAGCATAACTTAATAATATATTAAACCCAATTTCAAATAAAACTATGGAAGTGGATATCAGGAACCCAGCCTTATCCACCACTTCCAATAGAATTCAGTTTGAAAGAATAGTTACAGTGGCATTTAGAGGTGAGATGAAAAGGTTGAGAGGTCATCCAAAGCTACTGTGGACTGACTTTAGCACAGCAGGTTAATAACTAGCTGCTGTTGCAGTAAATCCTGCCAACCGAAAAGTTGGCAGTTCGAAGCCTGGTCAGGGTGAGCTACTGACCTTCAGCCCAGCTCCCCTGCCCACATAGCGGATCGAAAACAGCAATGTGACTAGATGAATAGGTATCGCATTAAGTGGGTAGGTATTTTAGGCAAGGCATTTTGGAGGAAAGAAAGTTATTCAGCAAGGAGGTGGCGCAACGGCACCCCCCTGTGGCCAGAAGTGAGCACAGCCTCCAAAAAGCCAGCATGGGGGATTCTGGTGATCCAGAAAGTAACTTTTCCAAGCTATTAGAATGATATCATTCATCCATATGTAGCATACCATAGTTGTAATGAACACCGGATATCCATAAAGATGACGCGCAGGCAGCAATTCAATCTCACAAGATTTAATCCAGGTATCAGCACCTATAAAGCCAGAACTGGCTTTATCAGCAACAAACTTAACTTATATACAAAACACACCCCCATCACCTGTCAATCATCCCAAAGACCAATGGCTTGCAATACCTAACAGAGATTGCATCATATCCCCTTTGACCCAGTTACACAATGTCCAGTGGATATTTCCTCATATCCCTTCTGAGTCAGCAATGACCATGCCAGGGCTTCTCACGTTGGTGTGGTGTGGCTCAAGGCCCATTTCCAGCTCTGTGCGTCTTCAAGGCCACACCTGGTCAGGATTACTTCTGTTGGAAGGTTCTAAGATTAGAGCACTCTTTGCTCTAATCGACGGATCCTTACAATAGTTTGATGACTTTAGGTTACATTTTTACTATGGCATGGAATGGAGGAGGTTCTATATGGTATGTTTGCTTGGTCCAGAAAATTGTTATTGTGCTGGTATTGAACTTCCTGTGCCCTTGTCCCACCTGTTTCAAGGAGGCCTTTTGCCTCCTTGAAACAGACATTCTTCCAATACACTGTTTTGTGCATGAACGCACATTAAGGAAATTGTAGAACCTTTTGCTGTGAGGAGTCAAACACTTAGCTTTCCTGCTCCCAAAGGCAGAGCACATGTTCTCAGCACAATCAACACATTAGCTCCATCCATCTTCTGCACTATGCACTGGAAAAAAATTCAGTAGGGAAGAGTATAGTACCATTGATTTGAGAGATAAACAGTTTACAGAAAATTATATTAGGAAGATGTTGGAATTGCAGTATGATAACACAAGGTGTACTGAGTGATTTTCAAAACACTTATTTATAATCATGGCTTTCAGCATTTCACAGGTTAAACTAGTGACATTGTTTTGGAGTGGTGATATGTTAGCCCAGCAAGATGGCATGATGCACAGTGGTAGAGGCAGCACAAACAAAGGTCAAAGATGCTACAAGCATAAAATGAGAATTTAAAATGCATGTGAGATGCATTGTAATTCCTAATCTTCACAGGTGGGGAATTCTGGAAGCTGAAGTATAAAGTAATAAAATTTCTAAGCATTGGCAATCTTTCTTGAAATTAAACAACCTGTCCTCAGCTGTTGACAACATACAATAAGAAAGAACTTACTTTATTGTCTCTCCATGTAACAGTATAGTCATTCCTCCATTCACATTCCTTCTATAAACACTTTATAAAAATATCATATTTTAAATTCACTCCTTCTGTGACCTTTCTCATTATAGAAAAGTTGTCAGACACACTTTTCTGTCTACATTCCCAAATTAATTTGGACTTGACCCTTCAAGGTCAGCCAAAGTTATTTGGAGGTTTTTTTTCACTGTCTAATCTGAACCAATGGCATGCAAGAAAAAAATCTGATTATATACTGTAATTTTCACCTTCTCTCTACCATCTTGCTACAACCTCTTGCATAACAACATATGCATAATTTAAGCACCTTTGTCTATGAGCTTTGTTTGTTTATGCCACTTTTTAATAGAGAGGTTCATCCCACAATCCTTTCTTTCTCATAGCAGCTATGTTCCTTCATTCCTTTGTTCCATTTATTCATTTCAGATGCCAAATTTGTGGATAAATACAATTCCTAAAACATGAAATGTTCTCTTGACATCCTTTAGCAATAATTTCATAAAATGTGGAGGAGGCTGCACAAAATACTTCCATTTCTTAGCACTGCTCCCCCCAAGTACCTAGAAACTTCAGTTACAATGCTGAGTGGGGACAAAAGTAGATCTTAAGTTTAGCAACTATTAGAAGATGTCTTCCTTTCAGTAGTAAAATGCATCTGATTGTCAGAGCAAGTGATTATCCTTATCTACCTGTCTTGCTTTTAGTGTGCTTTTTTATGATTAGTCATAAGAAGGAACATATGAGCTTAATTTGCAAGAATGGTGCCAGAGGCATGTCTTTCTAAGCCATTCTAGGAAGTTTTCCCATAATTAACATATACTTTGACCCTTAGAAATTACAATGGGGAAAGGATATCAACAGAAATTGTCAGTAGCAAATGAACTTGGTTTTTTTGTTTTTCAATTTTTTGGTTTTTTATTCAAATAATACATTTTATTAATGAAAAAGGGGGGAAACAGTTATTTACAAAATGAACACACAACATACAGAGATAGTAACAAACACAGTAGACCATACAGTCCTTCCATTCCCCACACTTGTGAACTCACCACCTTGAGCTTCCAACCCTGTTCACTATGAAGCCTATATCCTATAATGCATACTCAGAAAAGTTTCTTAAATAGTTCCCCTTGCAGCATCCTTAAAGTTAACTTTTGCCTTCTTTCCAAGATGTGAAGGCCAGCCGCCATTTGTTTACAATCTCTTCACTTTTTTTACCTCAGTAAAAAACCTTAGACAGTTTGTCCATTTGGATATTATCTATTAATTTCTCTCTCCAATCTCTCTTGAGTAGGTTTTGCAAATGTTCTTTGTTAAAGAACATTTACAGAGTTCGGAATTTTGAAAATGATTTTGTTGAGAAAACTTGGAAGTTATGTTTATAAGGCACCCATACCCTAACATGCCAAGGTGTTTCCTTTTTTTGTCTTTTTTTGGTATATGATCTCAAGCATATCATAATTTACAAAATAAATTCCTCATCTTATCTATAAAAGTAACATAAAAATTTGCCCAAAACATTTTGTGGGGAAAAAAACCATGATCATTACTAACAGTATTGACTAACATCAGCTCTATTTAATAGTAATGGTAGTTACACTCCAGGCACCACTGCAGTTTGTCCTTGTGAATAATGTGGTCACATTAGAGTTTTGAAAACTTTCTGTAATTTTGCTGGCCAGGGAGTATCTCTTAGTGAAGAACAGATGTAAACTTTACTGTGGAAAAGATGAAAAATGATATTTTAAATAGAAGGGCTTTTTTCTGTGAAAAAGTTTGCAAGTATAGGCTTGAGAGAATAATTGTGAGTGCTGTTCTGAAAAGTGAATATGAAATTCAGAGTACCCAAAATTTCATTGACAAGGGAAATAACATGATTTTTTTGAAGTGCCAATACAATCTGTGAGACAAAAAATAGTCTCCTTGATTTTGTACGTATTCCTATCACAACAATTTGTTGCAAATGCTGATGCAGTGTGCTTCAAGTGTTTATTTCTTTAGAGTTCAATGTTTTGCGGTTGTAAATATCTCATGTGAGATGTTGGTTGATTTCATTTTCCCTGTTCTCCCCTGGAAAGTGAATGTATTCTGATGCTGGTTTTCACAGAAAATCAATGTTGTGGTTGTGATGAATTGCCATTCTCTGTGGTGCATTGTTTCACAGATATTAACATTAAGCTACTCCTGTGTGTCAACCAGTATTCTAGGTTCCGGATGCTTTAAGTTGAGTTTTGGATAGTAGCAAATTGGGGGTTTTCCTATCTTATTTCCAGTGACTTCCTAAGAAAAGGGATGATGATTCTCAGTGTTCTAAGCAATATAGATTTTAGAGACTTTTCCCTTGAAAGTTTATTTTCTGCCCATTAACATCACAAAATAGATTTTGTGGTTTAGCAGCAATGCATTAAGCTTGAATGTAGCAACACTACTAAATCTACAATAGTGGATTTCAACCAGTGGGTCCCCAGGTGTTTTGGCCTACAACTCCCAGAAATCCCAGCCAATTTACCAACTATTAGGATTTCTGGGAGTTGGAGGCCAAAACACCTGGGGACCCACAGGTTGAGAACCACTGGTCTAGAATATAATAAGGTCAGTAAGGTATTGTTTTATGTCAAACAATTAACATTCATGTCGGCTTGAGAATGACTCTACCCTAAGTAAGGATTTTTAATGTGTTTTTTTTGCTCTGGATTTTGGCAGACAACTGTATCTATAACAAAATGTGGAAGATGACAAGTAAATCAGAGAAGTAGGTTTTAGAGTTGGCAGCCCTCTGCATCTTTTTTTCATTGAGTCTGTCCAAAAGTAGGTGTATTTAACATATGACCATCTCTTGTTAACACATGTTTATTTTAGCATGACAGTGTTGTGTTGCCATCTCATACGCTGACTCAGCATGTTGTTTCATCTGTATTTGCTTTGTTGCCCAATGAAGCACTTCAAAATGGTTTAGTGAAGAGAAAGATTCTTGTCACTTAAGGATTCACTCTCATGCTCTGTAGAAAAATGATCATTTGAACAATCTTATTCATGGAAAATTGCCTTTCTGTTGAAAACATTAAAGAGAGAGTGATCTCATGTCAAGAATTTCAGAGTTTTCCTACGGTACCTTTGTTGGTCTGTGCTAAGCATGTTTTAATTTACACATTTCCTACACGTGTGTATTGACAAATTGAATCCTTGTTATGCTGGTCGTCTGTGTTTGCATGATATGATTTTATTTTATATTTTTTTCCACTTACCAGATGTTTCCAACATTTTGCTTCCCACCACTGTCATCCCCTCCCTTACCACTGCAACAGTCACAACCACTGTAGCCTTAACAAGCACAGTTCCATCGGCAACAGCCATCGACACCCGAGGTACAGTATGCTTCTTTGTTATGGCCTGAAAAAAAATCACTATATAAATAGGCAACCACAAGAAGAAAAACACGAAATATGATCAAGATACTGTAGAATGTGAATGTTGCAAACTTAGGTGAAGATATATACTCAGTAAGAAGTCCAGTATAATTGCAATCAATTTATATAGTTGTGAATGATTTAACATCACATTGTTTTATTTCCTAATGACATGAATGTTGGTGGATGTTTTAACTGCTTGTATAAGTAATTAATTGCTTTCTTTATGTTTATCATATTTGTGTGTGTTCAAGTAAGCATACAGGCAGTACCAGGTTACAAACAAGATAGGTTCTGTAGGTTTGTTCCAAAGTTGAATTTGAACAAGGTGAGTCAGAACAGATACATGTTTTAGTGTTGGATAGCATAGGAAAGGGTTAACACCCTTGTGACATTTTTTTTGTCTCACTTTCTGTCCCTGTGACAACTTGGATTTTGAAAAATTTGAATTGCTATGGAAACAAGAATTGGTGAGAACGCTTCAGTGGCAACACTTTTTTCCCATGATAACTCTTAAAGGAATGAATTTCCCTTCCAAGTGGACAGGAAATGAAATTAAATATTTCTAATAAGAATACCGGCAGCAGTAACTATCTCACAGTGACTCTAATCACACAACATATTAACCAAAATAATTTTTAAAAATTCAATGGAATTTTACTTTAAATGCAACTTCTTAATATGTTTTCATTTTTAACTGTGCATGTAAATGCTTAAACATTTTTAAAGTACTGCAAACGTCCCGGCATATGCTGCCGCCACCTAGCACTGCCACCCCCATGTTTCTAACTAGGAGTCAGATAGAAGTCAGATGTTTGTAACTCAGGGACTGCCTGTACTTAATTTTAAATGCACATTATTTGTTAAGAGCATAGTCTTCCTGTTAGTAGCTAATATGTTGTGAATGTGTAAGAACCTTTTATTTAACCATATATTATAACAGTTTTATTAATTTTTACTATATAATTTCTCAAAAATTCTCTTTTTTTCCTAGAGTTAACCAATAGGTTTTTCAGACAAAAAAAATTGTTGCCCTGTAAATATGTAGTTGCCGTTTGGCTACCGTGGACAATTGGGATCACATCTTGCCAAGCCCCCCCCCCCCCAAAAGTAATATATACTATGACACAGAGAAATAAACAAACTAGGAAAAGGACAGTACCTCTAAAACTCATGTATACATATGGATGCCAAAGGCACTCTGCTATAGCTACACATCTCACTTCAGTGGAGAAAAGTAGCTTTTCACCATTCAAATCCTTAAATTCTTTGGCTGTCCTTAAGATTTTTAAACATGATAGAATTCACACATCTTATGATTCATGGACAATGAAGGATTTTTCAGGAGCTTGTACTTAGTTGTTAAACTGAAAGCTAATAGTTATTAGGCAGAACAGGTTATCATCATCTGGGGAATTGGAGATGTCCTTTATTGATATAATGTGAGAAATGAATAAAATATTCAGGTCTTTAGATAGTAAAATAACAAATGATAATGTAAGGCATTGGGTGTAGTGGATAATTCTTCAATTAATATTCAGCATGGTATTTACTGAATCCAGAGTCTACTGCCTGGGTGGGCTTTGATGTAGGAATGGAGCAGAGAATGTTGTTTCCCATAAATTGGGTATAAGTGATATAATTCAATTCCATTCAGCTTCCTACATTACAACCCATTCCATTCTGCAGAAGTTGCCCCACAACTCTTAGAGGGCAGAGCAGCAGAAGAGAAAAGTAAATAGTTGATCCATAAACACTTACTTTTGTGGCAAGAGGCAATCTGGTTATTGTTCAACTTCTGCCTACAGCTAAGATACTTTTTTGTTTTCAACAAAAGTAACTTACATTCCCAATATGTTGAGTAGAGACAAAATACAGTAATACTAGATTTATTATTTGGGGCTCAGATAGTTTAATGCTCAATATAAAGCAGGCTGCTTTCATTTCAGTTACTTTTGAAGCTTTTTCTGTGACTGTGCTTGTACCCTATATCATATTATGTAGGAGATGAGGGAAATATGTTTGGTTCCCAGGTTTCTTCTGTGTTTCCTATGGCAGTCTCCAATATTAGGTATGTCCTCTGAAAAACATCATCTTCCTATGAAAAAATAGTTAGAAAAGATTGTTTAGTATAAAGTCAGATGCATCGATCATACAGGGAGCATGGTGTAGATAGCTTTAAAAGAGGCCATGGACTTTGTTATATTTCAGCTCCATCACCCAGCCAACTTCGCCAATCATCATGAAATTTTCAGTTGGAATGAGGTGCTTTGTTGTTTGTTTGTATATTCAACTCATTCCCAAATTATGCCCTAAGGCAAACTTATCATGGGGTTTTCTGAGAGTTTGTGACTTGCACAATGTCATTCAGTGGGTTTGAATGGCTGAACTGCTAATCATTTCCAACCTCTACAATTGTAGTTTGACATTCAGATCACTACAACATGTCAGCCATCGTCCAGTTCCTACTCCTACTCTAAAGTTATGTATTCAAGATTGTTCCCTCAGAGTAAGTACTAAACATACAAAAAGGAGCACATCAGTCCTGGCTCTGCTTTATCTTTTCAATGACTTTTCCTTAGTATAAAGTGGAAAGCCTCTCTTAACAGGCCAGAGCTTCATAGCACTTGGAAAAGATCCACGAATAGTTGAGTCTTTCCAGTTTTGATTCACTTCAAATTTAGGATGAAACACAATGAGTTGAGTTCATTGCACCCTTCCTCTGCCTGTTTACTGCTAAAGCTGGATAGAGCTGGTACATGTATAAGGCTGTCATATATTCTGATTGCAGCTTTTTGTACTAAGCTGATCAATATTCTCTTCCAGTGTGATTTAAAATATAACCTATGTCTTGAGAAAACAGAAGGTGTTGTTGGGGGACTCCTGCTCAATCCCACAACCATTGTCATGTGGGGTTCAATACTGTCTCCCATGTTGTTTAATATCCACATGAAGCCATTGGGGGAGATCATCTGGAGTTTCGGGGTTCGGTGTCTTCTATACGCAGATGATGTCCAACTCTGTCACTCCTTCCCACCTGCTACTAAGGGGGCTGTTCAGGTCCTGAACCGGTGCTTGGCTGCTGTGACGGTCTGGATGAGGGCGAACAAATTGAAATGAAATCCAGACAAGACAGAGGTACTCCTGGTCAGTCGAAAGGTCGAACAGGACATAGGGTTACAGCCTGTGCTGGATGGGGTCACACTCCTCCTGAAGGCACAAGTTCGCAGCTTGGGTGTGATCCGAGACTCATCGCTGAGCCTGGAACCCCAGGTTTGACTGGGAGAGCATTTGCACAATTAAAACTTGTGTGCCAGCTGCGCCTGTACCTTGAGAAGTCTGACTTGGCCACGGTAGTACACACTCTGGTTACATCCCGTATAGACTACTGCAACATTCTCTACATGGGGTTGCCTTTGAATACTGTTCAGAAGCTCCAAATGGTGTATCGGGTGGCAGCCAGGTTGCTAAAATGAGCTGCGCTCAGGGAGCATACAACTCCCCTGTTGCATCAGCTCCACTGGCTGCCAATCTGCTACTGAGCACAATTCAAAGTGCTGGCTTTAGCCTATAAAGCCCTAAATGGCTCTGGCCCAACCTACCTGTCCAAACGTATCTCTCCTCGGAGTTGGTTGAGGTAGGCAGGATTTCCCCGGGTACTGGTTGTGGGGGGTCGGGAGCAGGTCAGGGTTTTGCCCTCCCTTCTGCTCGAGATCCCCGTGTACAACTGGTGGGCCACTGTGTGATACAGAATGCTGGACTAGATGGGCTGAGGTCCGATTCAGCATGGCTCTTCTTATGTTCTTATGTTCCTTACAAACCATCTAGAAATTTAAGATCTTCTTAGGAGGCCCTGCTTTCGGTCCTGCAATCCTCACATATGCAGCTGGTGGGGACGAGAGACAGGGCCTTCTCAGTGGTGGCCCCTCTGCTGTGTAACACCCTCCCCAGGGATATTAGATCGGCCCCCACCCTCTTAACATTTCATTAAAAGGTTAAGACCTGGTTATTTGAATAGGTTTTTCCTGAAGTTTAGCTGAAAACTCTTACCTCAGAATGGCTGGACAATGATTTGGTATTGAATTGCGGAGGATTTATGGTTCTATTATATTTTTATATGTAATTGTAATTTTTAACTATGTTTAATTGTTTTATCTGTTTTTATATTGTTGTCATCGAATTGTGCCGCTTTGTAAACCGACCACGAATCGCTCTAGGGCTAAGAATGGCAGTATAGAAATGTAGTAAATAAATAAATAATAAATAAAACATTTCAAAAAAAATCTGTAATGATTTTTAGCAACCAAGCTGTAGATTTCTGTTTTATTATCTACTGTTGACATACTCTTTCATTTTGGGTATCCTAATACCTTGACTTCAAATAAATGTGTTTTGAGGTGTATAAGATCACACACAATGGATTTTTGCTACGGTGAATAATCTAATTGGCAGTACTCAGCTACATTCTGTTTAATATATTCCTCTACAATGTAGAAAATGGCATTCACTGTAAAGCAGATAATGTAAAGTTTCAGATAATCTAAAGCTATATATGATAATTAAGTAAAAATTCAGTGAAGAATTACAGAAGGGTGTCACATATCTTAGACAATAAATAAATGACATACAGTCAAAGAATGATTCCTAGTCTCAAGTCCTGGTGAGTTACTGAGATTATTTATTCATTTTAATTTTTAAAACTTTACTACATTGTAGAAGATGTGAAGGTGGTATGTAGGATAAATGTAACCAATGGAAGTGGGAGGCAGGGGGAGAGTGATCAGATAAAATTTAAGTCTGCAATTCTGTACCTGCATACCCAGATGTGATCCTCATTGACTTCAATGGAACATTTCCCTGTATAGGGTTCTGCTGTGATATTTATTATTTAAACTAATTGTAAATGTTATAGATAGCATGGTCATATATAAAAACATACTTAATGAACCATATGAAATAAAACAATCAGCAATTACCAAATTAATGACTATAATTACTGGCATTATCAGAATTGATTTTGATTCTTAATTTTAAGAGCATGTTCTCTCTCTTCCATGATTGTAGTACATGGCTCCTTTTGGTTACATAACTCTTGCATTATGAAATGCATTTTTTTTCAAAATTTGATTCCAGCTGGCAATCCAAATAAAGCAAAAAAAGTTGGAACACAGCTCTGTGAGCAGTTTAGTGGCTGTTACCATGCAGTACTCACTCAACTACACTGCATTTAATCACCATTTATATACATTGCCACCATTTTGTAGGAATCTCACTTATATAAGTAGCATGCATTCTATGGGAAGTGGTGTGATGTCAAAGAGACGATGTTTCATTAGTTCTACCAAGTCAATTCTGTTTGCTAACCACGTAAAAAACAGCTTGAACCCTGCTCTCTCAGAATTAGACAACAATGTCTGTAACTAGTTATCATCTGAGATTGCAAACAATATGGGAACCATTCATTTTCGTTCTCTGTTTAATAATTATTAAAGAACACCTCACTAAACAGCACAGTTCTGAACCTTATTATTTGGGGGTGGGGCTTAAAATGGCTAGTGAATGATGTCTCTCTTCCTTAATCATATAGCTATTGTTGTGTTTTAGTCATTTGTTTATTTATTTGATTTTCCTCAATCCATCCATCCCTCTTTTATGTCTTTTGATTGTACTGTTCTGATAGCTATTTGTATGTGTAGCTGTTAATTTGTTCTTTATTTATTTCTTGGACACTATTTCCCCTCCAAAATTGAATCATTCCTTTTTCTTATTCTGTTTTGTTTTAGAAGATTTCTGTAGCCAGAAGCGTAGACCTGTAGAGCTGAAAGTCCCTCCCCTTCCCAAAGCAGCGTAAAACATGTAACCAGTTCCAGTGAGGAACACATTTACGACCTCTTTATCCTTTGATCAGTGAACTTTTCCTGTAGCTTTACTTTAACATATTGTTCTCAATTTGCATTAAATGATCATTTATAATTGATCATTATCCCCATATTTCAAGAACTATTAAATTTCTTGAATTCCATTAGAAGCCAGAAAATACAGAATTTCAATACGAATATTTTGCAGAATGCTTAAAGGTACCATCTTTTAAAATCAGACTTTCTTTCTAGAATTCATTCAGCTCATGTTACTACATACCACTGGACTTGCATTGTATAGCAAGGTGAGTTCCACATCAATGGCGTCATGAATCTAAACCAATTATAGTATGAATTTTAAAAGAGATAACAATAATCTATGTCATGATATGATCAAACTCTGAAAGAGATTTTAAAAGTTTAGATTGACAATCTCCCCATGAGCCTGTCACAAAGGCTAAAGCCCATAAAACCCAGGCCTTTCACAAAGGCACAGGTCTAATTATTTCAGGATGAAGCAGAGTTTTCCTGCTTTGTCTTGAAATAATCCTTTTTTTGTACTGGAAGCATCATTTGGACACCCTCCATTTTGAACAGGGAGGTCCTGGGATAAAGGTACAGTCTGGATGGACCCTAGGTGTGATGCTCTTTCCCTTTCCCAGAGAACCATCCAATTTATATGTTCTGGAAAAGTGCATAGCCAGTAAGAAGCATCCTATTGTTTGGAAAGCTTTCACATCTGGACTGATGGCTTCATTCAGGTCCATTAAATATATGTTAGCGATTTCTTAGCATGCTGCTGGTCAGTTGACTAGGGAATGTCTTCCCATCATTCCCTATTTTAATTTTGGGAACAACAGAAAATCTAGAGTCAAGTTTTGTGTATGTCACATATTATCCATCATAACTTTGGCTGTTTTGGCATGGGACTGGATCCAGGTTGGGAAAAGTGGGGCTATATGTCCATTGTGTCTAGGGATGTTTCTGAATGTATGTTGAATCAGAGGCAAATGACATGGAAATCTACACAGTAAATTCCACTTGTGTGCAATTCCACATCTTTTGTTATGGATTTACCCAGCAAGCAGGTTGGGTGGAGTGGTCAACATCAGCTGGCAGGTAGGATGGCTGGTGGATGATTGGTGGAATGGATATGGCCCCATGCTGGACCATTTTTCTTCAGAAGTAGCCAACAGTTATGATCTAGTTTCAATTTCAAGATATTTTTTTATCTTGACCAAGCAGTGCCCACTAGTCCTGCTGCTAGGCCTGCAAAAATCTGTTAGCTGCAGGTTTCACATGAGATTAAAGAGGTACAGATAACACAGATGCCTAAAAATTCAGTTAACTTGTATACTTTAGTACTTTCCAACAGTGTTGCCTTCTTGCATTTTTTAAAATTAGTACTTTTCGTAAAGAGTTTAAAATAGAATATGAAGAGCTGAATTTAACAATAGTTTACAGCAAATTAACAGAACCACTGAAGGCTTTATCGCTATGGCTTATTTAAAATAAATAACACGGTCTTTATTCCAGCAGATTGAAACTCAACAATCCAAACAAACATTGTGTATTTGTGTTTTCTTTCTTTGTGTCTCTTTTTAAAAGCGCCCTTATAAATAAAAATCAACGTTGACATTGTTGTCATTGGAAGAGATTAAAATGCAAGATTTGCTCAGGAAGGAGCTTCAGCTCCTTTGATATCAAAATGTAATCTTCCACACTTGTTCTATATTTTTGATTCTGTCTTCAGTATTTCTCTACATGATGTCATTACCCTAGTACTTTCTCTGTACTGGGAGAGAAATACAGCAAAAAGCAACAGCAAAGTTATATACAGAGAAAAGAGACCAGTTCTGTTGAATGCTGCCTCAGATAAGAAAGGACCCTCTCTAAGTTAGCTGTCATAAGTTTACTTGATAATAAATTGAGTGATCCATGGCCAAACTTTAAAGCAGCTGTGTTTGGCCACATATTAAGCAGCTAGCAGTTTTATAGCATACTTCACAATACCACAGTTAGCTAACTAATTGAACTGATATGTCAGTTTACTTTGACCTTCATGGGAGAAATTATATTTCTCATTTCCCTAAGCAAAAATATTGTATAAGGTCTGCTTAAAGCTGTTCTATTCAGCATTTTCTTAATCATCTAAACCTTGCCCCAACCAAGGATCAGATACATTTGTGAATGTTGAAAAAGCATGTGTGATTCTTTTTTTTAAAAAAAATTGTTAGAATAAAGCATCCATTGCATACTTAGTATTTTAATATGCTTTAATCGGCTCTCACAAGAAGCTTCCTTTTCATGACTCTTAAGTAAGCCTTTCAAAAAATGTTTACTGAAACAAACATACATTACTATGAAAAAGAACATAGGCATAACAGAAAAGTAGAGCAGGGTTAATCAGGTAGATTCCTATCTGCACACGGGTTCCCAATCTTTGGTCCTCCAGATGTTTTGGACTTCAGCTTTCACAATTCCTAACAGCTAGTAAACTGGGTGGGATTTTTGGATTTGGAGTTGACATCCCAAACAAAGGTTGAGGATCACTGTTCTAACACCATGCAAGCACCGGTATAGGGCCAGGGTCTTTCTTTTCTCTCCCCCCCCCCTTTTTTTGAGCTTCTAAAATGTCTGCTATCTTGACCTATATAGCCCTATACAGTTCCAGCCCAGTTTACTATGACCCATTTACAAATTTACAATAGTCAGGGAGGCCCTGCTCTCAATCTTGCCACCCTTCACAAGCGCGATTGGCAGGGACTAGTGACAGAGCCTTCTCGGTGGTAGGCCCCCGCCTGTGGAATGCACTCGCCAGTGAAATCAGGGCAACTTCTTCTCTCCTCTCCTTCAGGAAGAAAGTCAAGTCTTGGCTTTGGGCCCAAGCATTCGGGCAGCTGGCTGAGCAACGTCTGTAATGACTCGTGAAAATTGTTAATTGAGACCTTGGACTGGAACTCTGGATTACGAATTAGATTTGTGGACTCAAGCTTGGTTGTGTTCATATTTTAAGAGACAATATTTTAAAAAATTTTTTTGCCTCTTAATGTATTTTTAATGTTCATGTTAATTGTTGTGCTCTGTTTCTTTGTCGGCCTCTAATGACTGCCAATTGTAAGTCGTCCTGAGTCCCCCTTCAGAGGTTGAGAAGGACGGGATAGAAATACAAATAAAAAATGGGATAATAATAATATTTGCCACATGGTTTTGAGTAGCCTGGCTTTGAGTATATCACTTCACATTTATGTAACTTCTAAATAATCTTCAAGGTGCAGGAAAAGAGATTACACCTAAATATTCTTCTACCACCTGCGACAGGCTAGGCGACTGGCACCCTACCTGTCCGGGAACGACCTGGCGACGGTAATCCAAGCGACGGTCATCTCGAGACTAGACTACTGTAACGCCCTCACGTTGGCCTTCCCTTGTCGACCTCCGGAAACTCAAGCTAGTGCAGAATGCCGCGGCACGCCTGCTGACGGGCTCGTCAGTAAGGGATCACATCACGCCTATCCTTCAGCAACTGCACTGGCTTCCTATTGAGTACCGAATTGTCTTCAAGGTGTTGGTACTGACCTTTAAGGCTCTACACGGCCTAGGGCCTGCGTACCTGAGGGACCGCCTTACCCGTATTTGCCCCCGAGATCACTGCGGTCAGATGAACGGAATCTGCTGACTATACCATCTGTCCGCTCCTGCCACCTATCCGCGACCCGACAGAGAGCTTTCTCAGCGGCAGCTCCAGTGCTGTGGAACTCTCTGCCAGACAGTGTCCGAGCCATCTCGGAATTAATCCCTTTTCGAAGGGCTTGTAAGACTGCTCTTTTCGAACTAGCATTTAACTAGCCCAAATAGATGATATACCGTATGCTCTGTGTATATTCTCAGTACATCCCCTGTGCCTCGTGACCTGTTGTATTGGAGTTTTAACTATGTTATGTTTTAATTGTAGGGCAGCATGTCTGTGACTTGGCTGCCCATGTGTATTTTACTGTCACCCGCCCCGAGTCTATTCCAACTATATGATTCTATTATTTACAGAGAGTAGTTTTAAGTTCCTTACTCTTTAAGTAACAAACATCTTCAACCTTATGTGATTAGGCAATGGATGGGTTGGTTTACACAGCACAATAAGCCAAAATTTGGCAAGGATCTTTATATATCAATATATACTTAGTAGAAGTATGTGACATACACAAAACTTTGATGTGTTACCATCTTTGTGTGTGGCTTCTCTCATGTCCCCACATGAGGAGCTGGAGATGATAGAGGGAGCTCATCCACACTTTCCCCAGATTCGAGCCTGTGACCTGTCGGTCTTCAGTCCTGCTGGCACAACGGTTAACCCACTGCGCCACTGGGGGCTCCTTCCCAACAGATATAATAATACTAATAACAACAACAGTAGTAGTAGTAATAGTAGTAGTTTTATTTCTTAGCCACCTCTCTTTGTGGCTCAAGGTGGGTCACAGCACAATCAAAACACACAAACATTGCAAAATTTCTACAAACACACATATTAAAATGTAGTTCTATAAAATATTAATATTAAAATGTATTCCTATAAAATACATATTAAATACACAAGACAGAGATTAAAACACAGGGCACAATTTTAAAATTAATGTTGAAAATTGGCTGGGTAGGCCTGCTGGAAGAAATAGGTCTTTAGATGGGTTCTTCTGGCAGGACATTCCACAGTCTTGAGGCAGCTAATGAAAAGGTCCTCTGGGTGACGGTTGTGGGCTGAAGTAGACACCCCCCCCCCCCCCGAGGACCTAAGTGTGCAAGGCAAATTGTGTGGGATAAGGCAATCCTTTAGATAACCTGGACCCAAACCATGTAGAGTTTAAAGATGAAAAACAACACTTTCATTCAGAGGAGACAGGCTATCCTTAGTTGAGGCTGTTCTTGAAGGCATGAAAAAAATATGGTTGGGTATCATCACGATATTGATACCCATGCCTATGGATGATCTCTCCCAGTGGTTTCATGTAAATATTTAAAAGGCTTTAAGGATAGAATGCCACATAACCACTCCTTTTTTGAGGAGCAGCTATTCCCAATCACCATCATCTGGAACAGTCAGGTAAAACCAGAACCACTGCAACAAAGTGCCTCCAATTTCCAAACCCCCAGGCATTCCAGAAGGAGTCTGTAAAAGACTTGGGAGTTTTTTAGAACACAAGGCAAAACAATCTTCAAACGTAGGGCTGTTACCAATATTATAAAACTCTTACCCAGTCTTCTGTATGGGGGTAGGTTGTAAGAGAGGCACACAGAGGCGTTGATTTTAATAATAATAAAAAAATGTTTATTTGTTTACTGTGAACAGGCTTGCATTGGAATCTTAATGGTTGCAAATTGGTACAGAACTTAATGGTTATTGAGAATAGTTCAACACTTAAAACTTTAGGTTCCAGACAACCTTTAAAATACACAGGAAACTTTTAGACTTCAACTAAATAGTTCCTTATTCCCAAACAGCCCAATTACCAGGGTCTGTTCTCAAAACTACTGTCAAACTCTTTCTCCACAACTGCTAACTGACTACCAACTCCCTCCTAGCTCCAACTGTCTTCTCCTTCTAGCTCTAACTGATTCCAACTGTCAGATTTTTTAATAAAAAAATCCTTTTTAAAATTCTTGCCTTGACCAAGCTCTGCCCACTTTTCCTCTAGGGCTCCCATCCAATCAGGTGGCTCTACACATTCCTCCAGGCGGCTTATGGAACCCTGTGAGGATTGTCGGTAAATCACAGATCAGCTACGTTGCCAGCTTGATCAAGGTGGATCGGCACTGCTTGTGTTACTGGATCTCACAGCAGCATTTGATACAGTTTGATTATGATCTTTTTATATATATAAAATAAGTCTTTATTAGTTTTTCAGAACAAATAAAAGATTAAGAAACGGAATACACAAAGTGTGTGGAATAAATCATACAAAGTAGCTGTGGTCCTTCTAGTGGATTATGATCTAATGATTATGATCTTTTGAGGCACCACCTTGCCGTGGTTGGAGTGAGGGTACAGCTCTGAATTGACTGTCCACATTTCTCCACAATCAGAAGCAGCGAGTGCAAAGGGGTGGACTGGCTTCTGAGGGATCTCCCCTACCTTGTGGGGTCCCTCAGGGAGCCATTCTCCCCCCCCCTTCTTTTTTAACATCTACATGCAACCACTCGCTCAACTGGTACGTAGCTTTGGGCTGGCTCCACCCCTTCTGGCAATGTGTTTTACAAAATGGATGCCCGCTGGCCGTTGCCCCACTTGATTCAGAGTCCACAAAATGGATGCCTAGCTGAGGCCTTTACAGAGCTAACACTGGTCCTGCAAGGTAGGATAGTTTGTTACAGACACCATGGTCAATGGCATCGAAAGCTATTGAGAGATTTAGAAGCACCAACAGGGACATACTCCCCCCTGTTGGTGTTGAGACAGAGGTCATCGACTAAGGCAACCATAGCTGTCTCAATTCCATCTCCTGCTCTGAAGCCAGATTGAATTAGGCTAAGGAAGTGTGTGTCATCCAGGATGCCCTGGAGTTGAAGGGCAACTGCCTTCTTGATCACCTTGCCTTAAAAAAGGAAGGCTATATGCTGGTCTGTAATTTTTAAGGTCCAGGGGCTCCACAGAGGGCTTTTTAAGCAGCAGTCTAACTGCTGCTTCTTTTAAACAGGATGGAAAGTTTCCCCTGAGAAATGCATTAATAATTCATTGTATTTTAGATCAAATTGTATCTCCTCCCTAGACAAACAGTCAAGAGGGTCAAGGATCAAGAAAGCAGGTTGTCCTCCTTCCTAGCCCTGGCAGCTTGTCCACATCAACAGTACTCACCAATTGAAACTGATCCATTGTAATCCTACTGACAGAGTTGCTGGACACCTTGTTGTTGGCCTCTGTTCCAATTATTGTGTCTAAGTCTGCCCTTATGCAAGAGATTTTAATCTGCAAAATCGTTGTTAAAAGTATCACAATGAGCTACTGAAGATTCTTGCAATGAATTCAGAGGGGTTATTTCTCTCACCACTCTGAACAGCTCAACTGTATGTGAATCTGCAGATTTAATGCGTGCAGAGAAGGAATATATGCCTGTGAGGATGATGGGACAGAGAGAAGAGCTTCTTCAGCTAATATTAAAGCATTGGCATGTTTATAAGAAAGAATAGGGCCCTTAAAATAACCTGGACTTGAGCAACATCATGGCCTTTTATTCTCCAGGTGTTAACAGGAAGATTTAATATGACATTGGGTATGGACTAGCCAGGGATTTGGAAATTCCTTTAGAGAAATTTAAGACATGCAACCCTGATTGAGCAATGGAAGGGAAAGGTATGAACTGAGATTCTGCTATTGTGATAATCAACTACCTTGCAGCAATGTTGCCAGTGCCTTTAAAAGAGAATTTAAGATAAACTCAGTTTATCCCAGGAATTATTTTCTATCTTTAGCCAGGAAAAATAATAAGCTCCTTTCACACCTTCCCACAACACATTCTAACTGGACGCATAATCGTCTTCACTGTTGAGAACAGAATAGAGTTGGGAAGGAATCTTATAGGCCCTCCAGTCTGACCTCTTGTCAATTCCTTTCTCCAGTTTCCACCCACAAATCTTTCTGATGCTGCTGGCTCATTCTCAACACAAAGAATAAATAGTGTTAGGGCAGGTACCAAGAAATCTTACTATACACTTATTCTGATGCCTTTTTCTTTGTGTGTTTGTTTGTTGTAACCAGGTTGATAGGGCAAATATCCAACAAGAAAATCTTTTAATTTGGTTTCATCATAGTTCATCAGAATTATGGGACATGTTTGCCATATGCTATACGATTCCAATAAATGCTGAGCAGAACTTGAAAGGGAAAGCCCAAGCTTTGGAAATCCCCCCCCCCCTCTCATAATGCTCATGGCTCACTTGTTCATTAAGCTTGAGTTAACGGTTGTGACTATGAAACTAAAAAGATGAATTGACCTTGTTTATTCTGAGAATCTACTTTACAACACCATATTACACTTTATTTCAGTGAAAGTTGAATTGGGCAAAAATCTTGAGTAAATATTTCACAAAACAAGAGGAAAAACTCAAACAGTATGACCATGAAGGTCATGTTTACAAGTGAAGTGCCTTACAACAAACAGTGTGCTTCTGGGTTTTGTTTCTGCTGCTGCTGCTGCTGTTGATTTAGCGGATTTATTCATATCTCTGTAGTATGTTGTGCTAATTGCACATTGTCTCTTTGCTTTTTGTAGTACTGCCTTATGTCATGGCATTAGGCTCATGCTTCAGAAATATACCTTTTTATGATCGTATTTAGTAAACAAAATGTTGCATTTGATCTACCAATTAAAATTAGTATGATAAAAACATAGAAAATCTAGTATTTTGCAGCAGTATTCTCAGTGAAGATGGGAACTAGAACACATGTTTTGAAACATCTAAGTGTACTCCTTATTAGGGAATTGACATAAAACTCTAATGAAAGAAAGACATTGGCATATTTTGATAAATCTAGTTTTAAGAGGAATCACAATACACATCTCATTCTTAAATCCTTCAAGTGCATTACATAGGTTAGAACTATATTACTTGAAACCACAACACATGCAATTAAATCTTATTGACGTCTGACAATACTGTCTAATGGATCACAGAGTTCACTGGGCATTGCTTCAAAGAAAGTGTGCAAATGTAACCTGTTATATAAGTGGAAGACCAATAGGATGATATAACTGGTAACTGTGGAGAACTACTTTGGAGTGTCCTAACCATCTCGAGCCCTTCTAGCATAAGCCAGAGGGGAGGGAATTATTTTTGCGTGCTCCAAGGCTATTCTAAATCTTTGCATCATTTTGGGGACATATCCTGGAAGTGCATTTAATTTTATAGATACAAAGCCTCTCTCAATCTGCCCATACCACAATCCAAGTTCGCTTTCCCCAACATTGTGGCTCTTACAACAAAACATTATGGACTTATGTGGTGAAGTCATATTTCTTTATAACAGGTTTTAAATATGGTTGATATTTATATATATGTATATATGTTGAAGGGGTAAAAACTCAGCAAAACCTAAAGAGTTAACAGAGATATTAGCATGCAGAACCTTCAAGGGGTTTCCGTTACCATGGAAACTGGAGGCGGATCCTGCGACTGGCCTTAGAATCTTCGAATTCAAACTTTAGCAGTTGGCAGTGAAAGTCGAAGGAGAGAGGGTGTGTGGAGAGTTATAGAGACCATTTTAGCCAGCTGTCAGCCAGTTTTAAAAAGGGCTCTGACTCTACTCTGTGAGAGAGTAGAAGAAAAGCTGTGTTTTAACTTCTAGGAAAGCAGTTGGGTTTAAAGGACAAGCAGTTAGGGTAAAGACTGCTGAGCTATTGGTTCTGGGAGTACAGCTATATAGTATCAAATTGCATCTTCATAGTTAGTGTATTGTAACCTTAAGATACGTGCTTCTAAGAAGATACTGTAACCACCTAAGCTTGGAACTCTGAAACCTCCACGCTTAGAACATTGTTTGAATAAACTTTGCAGTTATTTAACAAAGATACCTCCCCACGTAGTTCCTTCACACAAAAGCCCCAAAAACAACTTCTTCCTAGGGGGTAGCCAAGTATAGTGAACGGTGGCAGCAAAAGTTAACAAATAGTGTCAGTGGGAGTTTGGGTTAAAGGGATATCCTGCCCTGACACAGTAATTGAAAGGTCAGTGGGAAAGCTGACCTGTGTGAATACTTATTACATTATATGGTGGCAGCAAGTGGAAACAAAAGAAGTCTTTATATAAATTGGTGGTAAAGGTGGAATAAGAAAACTACCCGGCCACAGTTGAAAGTGAAATATAGAGAGTCCTTACAACTACCCTTCCAATCACTCATAGAAAGAACTTTAAGATGAGACTGTAAGGATTTTTGTTTCTGTCATCAATGCCACCAAACATGAGGATGTCCCATTGTCCCACCACTATGGATACAATATGTTGAAAACTTTCTCCATATTCCTGTGGTTCCTATGTGAGTCTATATTCCTATAATCTAACCATCTTTGAGATATCACCAGTGTCACCAAATATGCTATGTGCTTCAATGCAACCACTACAGTAGCACTAATGTAGTATTTCCTGAGTCATATATATATATATATATATATATATATATATATATACATACACACACACACACACACACACACACACACACACACACAAGACAAGAGGCAATTTGTTGTGTACAGGCCATTCCCGAGTTACAAACATCCAACTTGCAAACAACTCATAGTTAAGAACAGAGGTGAGACAACAGGAAATGAGAGAAATATACCTCTAAATAGGGAAATTCACTCTTGAAAGATTATAATGGGGAAAGATCTCTCAACTGAAGCTTTCTCACCAGTTCTTGTTTCCACAACAAGCCAAACACCACAGGGTGTTAACCCTTATCTATGCTATCCAAAGCTCGCGCACGCACACACACACACACACACACACACACACACACACAATACAGAGATAGAGAGTTATATGGTGGGAGTTGCACTTTTAAAATGTACCTGTTCTGATTTACATATAAATTCAACTTAAGAAGAAACCTATCTTGTTCGTAACTGTATAATGAAGATTATTTGACATAAAGCAGTTTATGGTGACAGACTTTCAAGACTTAGTTATTCTCATTTATTAACTAACAAATCCTAATTGTTTCTTAGCACATCTCACTATTTCCCTATTTCTTTATATTGCTAGCTCAATCATAACTAAATGTCAAAATGGACGCAAAACACAATCCCCCTCCCTTCATTGTCTCATTCCTCACTACATTTGTAACACTAACTGTTATCACTGAGTGTAATTCTTAGCTCTGGCTGACTCGTATCTCAATCTCCAGCTGATTATTATCAGTTTACCTGCATCTTCCTATGATCAATGCAGGGACAGCAACATGTTAAAATGCAACACATAGCTTCTATTTAAGGCAATAATACCACTTAAAACACATAATGTCAATTAAAAGAGTATATCAAACCAATACATATTAAAACATTCAATGTATAAGTTAACATGTTTATTATAAAAATAATCTCCACACACCTGCCATAAGAGACTGTTCTTTAATGCTGTTTTAAACTCATTGTATGCAGCTGTTGACACTCTTCCAGCAGGTCATTCCATGATCTAGGGGTGGCTGGAGAAAAAAGTCATCTGGGCTACTGTTGTCAAACAGGCTGTCTGAAGCAAATGTCCCCCTGAGGATCTGATTGTACTGGGCAGTGAGAGAATTTTAATATTAGTATAGGCCATTAAATAATCTGGATGCCATGTTTTGTACTAATCGAAGTTTCAGAATATAATCGTACAAAGATCCCCCAATGTACAGCAGATTGCAAAAGCCATATTATAACAAACACTTTGTATTTTGCCATAAACTAATGGAGAGATTTTAATATTGATGTAATATGTCAACTCCTAGATAATTGAAGCTTCTACAGACGTAGCCCAATGTACATCACATTGCAAAAGCCAGTGTTGTGGGTCACTGTGTGTTTACTATCATCTTTTGGGTCTCCAGCTCTAGAAGGTGGCACAGCTAGAATAACAGACATATCAATCTGACTGTCAATTGTAGTGACAGACCCATAAGTAGCAGCCCTTAAAAAACACATTCAAACACTCAGCCAATCATAAGTGACATCTACATTACATGTTCTTGCATTTCCCGGCAGTTCAATTGTTTATTACATGCACAATACATCACACAATAACCATAAGACAGTTCTAAAGTTTCTCTCACTTCCTGTTATCTCACTCCCATTTTTAACAATGAGGCGTTTGTAAGTCAGATATTCGTAACTTAGGGACTGGCTGTACTATGATACTCCATACTATCGTGCTGCAGAAAGCCACACTACAGGACTGGAGCAGATGCAGACTTGTGAATCCATTTGATTGGAGTTGCCAACTTAACGTTATTCCATATTAAAAACAGACCCATGTATTGTCTCATTCTGAGTGCAAATATGATGAAATAAAATGCCAAATGAAATTCTGAAAGGTACAAGGGGAGAAAGCTCTTCACTGTCTATGAAATCTGGCAGGCACCATTCTCCAGAACTTTAAGGCAAACTCCAACTTGCCTTATTTATCCATAAGCTCACTAAAATTTGCCACTTTCACTCAAAACTTGAGGAAGTTTTTCATTCCATCTGTAGCCTCTCTCACAAGCCATTGAATTTCTCCCTGTTTCATACTTTTACTTCCCCCAATCCCTTTATGTCCCTCTCATTCTTCCTTACTGCTTTCATGCAGCACTATCTTAACTTTTCTCCCCTTGGATCCTCAATTCCTCTCTGTCATAGCCTTCCTACTTCTGCATCCTCAGCTCTCCACCAACCTATCTTTCTTCCTACCATGACTTTCATTTCTGTTCATCTCATGCAAGCTCTTTTAGTATTTAAGCAAGTATAGCCAAAAGTGCACATCAAAATATAACATATAGATTATAATAATGAAAATAATGACAAGAATAAAAAAATAAAAGTAATAACAGAAACAACAATAAACATTAATAGTTATTGAGTTAGCTAGAAAGTACAACATTTATGTGGGAAATTGCTTAGAAATTCTAAAACAGTCACATTTTATTTTGAGGAAGAAACTTCTCTAAAATGAAGACATTTGTAAAAAGAAAGATAAAAGAGGTGGTCATGAAGGTCAAATCTCTCTAGAAGGCTTTGGAACTATTAAAACCACAATAACAGAAAGTGCAAAAAAAGGGCAACCAAAATTATCAAGCAGGTGGAGTAATTCCATTCTGAAGAACAGTCACAATTTCTGGATTTCATTAGTGCAGAAAAAAGTTGAGCAAGTACGGGAATATGTTAAACATTTTGTACACTGGCAAAAATTGATAATTCCCTTTTTTCTGAATACTAGAACCTGTGATCATCCAATTAACTTAAGTTATAGTAGATGCTGGACAGATAGAAGCAGTGGCGGCGGATGACTTTGAAGTTAGTGAACAAGGGAAACTACTCTGGGTTTTAATGTGAACTATCCATAATCCCGGAAGAAGAGTCTCTTGATTTCCTAATAGCTGCAGTGGACAAAGGAAAAGGCTGAGTGTAGTGTGTCTTGTTTGCTGCAGCTGGTCTTTACACTATTGATCCATAATTTAGTATTTTGTTCAAAACAATCTTATATGCAGATCATTGACACCCCCCCCCCCCCCTTACAATTACTCTATTTTTGTTGGTTTTTCACATGAAAGGTTTTTCCACAGGCCTTCCCATATGAACATTGTACTGGCAAAGTCAATGCATAGTACTTTTCAAGAAGAAGAAGAAAAAGAAGGAAGAAGAAGAAGACACCCTAGCCATAAGATGCTAACTAGCATTTTACCTTTCCTCCGATTAATCCAATATTAAGAAATCTGACTGCAAGTAATATTATCCTTCTGTGAATTGGATTATCCCAGTTCTGGTATAGGGAGGATGGATTATTCCTTTAATCAAAATATTTCCTGTTCTGTTGTGGTTTTTTGTTGTGTGCCTTCCAAGTCAATTCCAAATTATGATGCTACTAAGGCAAACCCATCACATGCTTTTTGGAAAATATTTGTTCAGAGGGAGTTTGACATTGCCTTCTTCAGAGGTTGTGACTAGTCCAAGATGATCATTCATTGTGTTGTCCTGGTCGAGTGTTGTACCATGACTTGGTCTGCACAGTCATGGTACAACACTAATCACATCACAGTGGTTCATAAGAACATAAGAACATAAGAAGAGCCATGCTGAATCGGGCCTCAGCCCATCTAGTCCAGCATTCTGTGTCACACAGTGGCCCACCAGTTGTACACGGGGATCTCTAACAGAAAGGAGGGCAAAACCCTCACCTGCTCCCGACCCCCCACAACCAGTACCCGGGGAAATCCTGCCTGCCTCAATCAACACAGAGGTGGCACTTGGATGTCCATTTCAGTAACTACTGATTCCCTTGGTATCCATGAATCTGTCTAATCCTGCCTTGAAGCTGTCCAGGCTGACAGCTGTCACAACCTCCTCTGGAAATATTTCCCTTTATTAGTCCTAACTTTCCTACCTTGGAGCTTTAGGGAGGGCCCCCTAGTCCTAGTGTTGTGTGACAGAGAAAATATTTTTTCTTTATTCACCTTTTCTATCCCATGCATGATTTTATACACTTCAATCAAGTCACCTCTTAAACGCCGTCTTTCAAGGCTGAAAAGACCAAGGCGTTGCAACCTGATTTCAAAAGGGAGCTGCTCCATCCGTGGATCATTTTTGTTGCCCTTCTTTGTACCTTTTCCAGTTCCGTTATATCCTTCTTAAGGTGTGGTGACCAGAATTGTACACAGTACTCCAAATGTGGCCTCACCATAGATTTGTAGAGAGGCAATACAACATTTGCCGACCTATTTTCGATTCCCTTCCTGATCATGCCAAGCATAGAATTTGCTTTTTTCACTGCTGCAGCACACTGGGTTGACATCTTTATTGAGCTGTCCACCAAAACCCCAAGATCCCTTTCCTGGTTTGTCTCAGAAAGCTTTGATCCCAATAGTTGATAAGTGTATTAGGGGTTCTTTGCCCCGATGTGCATGACTTTACACTTGTTTAGGTTAAAATGCATTTGCCACTTTGTTGCCCATTCACTCAATTTCGAGAGATCTTTCTGGAGCTCTTTACAATCAGTTTCATTTTTAACTACCCTGAACAGTTTAACTACCTTGAACAGTTCTCTCCCTAAACCTTACAATCTTGTAAATGATTCTTTCTTTCTGTTCCTGTACTTTCTTCCTAATTCATGATTTAAATATTCTCCTTTCTGTTGCCAGAGTTCTTTGAAATGTTTCTTTTAAAATAACAATACTCCTTTGATTTGCCTGCTCTTGTTAATTACCGGTAATGTCCCTGGTTCTTTACAGTTCCATGTTTTTCAGATGCATTGTTCTTTTTGTCTCTTAATTCATTTTAATTAACTCTTTGTCCTTTTCAGTATGGTTTTGCTCTTTGTCTTTCACTGAGATGACCCTCCCTAAGCTCACCAGCAATTATTTTCAAGCTAAATTGCAGCATCGGAACTCTATTCCTTTCTAACTGCATCTCTCTTATGTCTGCTATTGTTTATCGCCTTCCTTTACTCCTTTCTCTTTTTTATCTGAGTTCTCATTGTACCTGGACTAAATTCCATCACAATATATGTATAGGATTGTCTTGCGGTGTGATATAGTAGCTCACATCTTGGATTTAAACGGGAATTGAAGTCTTCTGCTTAGACACAAAGATTATTCAATAATTATGTATCACTTAATCTCTTCGTTTGGTTTAATCACGGCAGTTCTTATAAGGGAGGAAAGACTGAAATCACCTCAGACAAAGATCATTGCTACAAATAAATAGCATAATAATAATAATATTTGTGTGTGTGTGTATGTGTGCATTGCAACCTGTCATTTAAAGCCTTCTAAAATGAATGTGCAAGGGCAAGATGAATGGATGGTATCCTTGAAGTGACTGGCTTGACTCTGAAGGAGATTGGGGTGGTGACGGCCAACAGGGAGCTCTGGCATGGGCTGGTCCATAAGGTCACGAAGAGTCGGAAGCGACTGAACAAATAAACAAAAAAAATGGATGTGCAAATTAATGATCACCATATTTGGAAATCACTTTCACATAAACTATTTGCTCAATGATTTATTTGCTATTACCATATTCTCTATTTCCTTCTTTTTTATGTGTTCTATACATAGGTATTGTTTTATAACGATTTTTTTTGTTTTGTTATAAATGATTTTTTGCATTTAATTCTTTCATTGTATGGCAGTTATTGTATTCTGGATGTCTGCTCATTTTTTCCCAATTACATTTGTAATAGTATCATTGTTTCGCACATTTTGAATAAGAGCATGGGATACTGTTATTTTAGTAGCTTTTATTTCAGAAGTTGTTTAATGTATTTTCAGAGTGGCTTGTTTTAATTAATTTAAAGCATATTTTCAATGGTTTCAGACAAGTAAATCAGAATACACCAAACTGAAAAAGAACACAATACTAGAAAAGAGTGCTAAATTTCAGTGTGTATCAAATCAATGAGATTTCTTTGCATCTGTAACACCTTTATACCTAAACTTTGCAGTTGTTTTGGCGGAAACTGCACTGGTTTTATTAGTCTGTTCCTGAACTTGTCCAATCATTCTGTATCCTACCATCCTGTAGTGATGCCAGAGAAGATCGTGCCTATACTTGTCTGCTGCACGTTCCAAATCAGAAGTTTACTTTTCAGAATACAGTAGCATTGATGTAGATTTCTGATTGATTTTAAAAGTTTCTAGGTTATAAAAATGTGTAATGAAAATACAGATGATAATAATAATTAGCTGCAGTTCTGGGTTTTATTTTCTTTTTTACAGTGACTGTTTCTAATATTACTGAGTTTTGGAGTTCTGAATGGAAACAGCTTTTTTTTTATAGCCATTGGGGTTGGATCTTCTCCATTACCATACACTTTGCCAAACACTTCAAAGTGTTTTCATAGATTCCCAGTGCCTTTAGGACTTCTGACTAAGTTTCTTGTAGCTTAGTGTGACTACTGGAACTGCTGGCAACAAATTCTTAAGAAACTAGTTTGGTAATGCTTCAGCATGACTGAGACATGTATTTCCTTACTTCCAGGCACATTAAGGCAATTCCCTTCTGGTATGACCAAACTGATTCCAATATTAAGCTCTTTGAACCTTTTCTGAAAATTAGCTTTAGCTTTCAGTTTGAATTTATCATTGTGTACTTAATAGAGTTAAATTTGTAAAATAGAAAACAAAATGATTTCCTATTCGTTTTCCATTTTATATATTACCTGTTAATAGCCCACCAATGCATAGGAGTGATTGGATGTATGCTATCCATTTTCATAACAATTAAAAGCAAAATTGTTTATGAATAACAGTAGTAAAATATGAAGCAGTAGAAACACTGCTTACATGTATAAGGGCTTCAAAGACTTTATTCTTCAGAGAAAATAAACTTCTAGTTCACACAATGTTGGTTATGATCAGCAATGTTTTAAATATCTACCTTCCCTTAAGGAAATGAAACATTTATTGGAAGGTAGCACCTGAGCTGTTGTGGAATATTTGTGTTAGTTATGAAGCTTAGAAGAAGCATGCCTTTTTTACATTCCATAAATACTTCACCTCATATAGATTGGTATGAGTTCATGAACAAGCAATATGCCAATGTCATTCTGTGATTAATGCTTTCCAAAGATTAAATTTTGGACTATTCACATTAGTAATTTATTGTGGCTTTTAATGTGGTTTATGAATGACTAGTGTGTATAATTCTTGAAACTGGGCCACTTAGTTATTACAGTGGTTACTATATGGACATTCCCCTCATATTAGGGCGAAATGCTATGAAAAACTATTTCTTAGAGAGCTCTTATTCATGGAAGGCTTTATTTTCAACCCGACCCCACTTGTGTGGTAAATCTACTATGTAACATTATATATTTGAGTTTTTACTTGCCACCCCTTTGAACCTCTGTAGTAGACATTCTGTACAGAATTATTATGAATTGCTGTGATCCACCTTTCAGATGAGGATTCTCCAAATTCAGAGGTACGATATTGTACTGTAAAGGATTAATGGGGTGGCAAGTAATAGATATAGATGAAACTTATTCCATATAAAAACGTACTTACACAGTATTGAGTTCCTCTTGTATGTCAAGTGGTAATAATGCAATTTAAAAGCATTTCACAATAAAATATGGAAATTTGGTGGGGTGTTGAAAAGCATAAATAGTTCTCCAGGGCACTGTATAGTGTATAAAAAGTGCAACATTATCTTTCAGGGATAAGCAAAACGATTTCTGCCAGTATCTAGATTTCCAGTCTCTTGAATCTATAGTTGGGCCTTGAAGTGTTTCTACAGTGGCATATAACTGTCATAACTGGCAGTGACAAAAAAGTAATGTGCCCAAGGAATTTCCACAGTTTTAATGGTTGCTTTAATGGACCCCAGAGACGTCAGACTTCTTAAAGCTCTTAAGACGTCTCTAAATGGCATGTTGGATATGTGCCAGAACAGTTCAAAATTCACTAGCTGATAAGGTAGCTTGAAGCTAGTTGAGCTGCATTTTGTATTCATCACACATCTTGTTCTTCCAATTTGACTTCATTGTATATGCATATAGTATTCAAATACATTTATTGATAGTACTCAATGGTCATGTTAAGGGTTTTTTTAAAAAAAAAACCTTTCTGAACTTACTATATTTTAGTACTCGTGTTTGTAGACATTATGTATTTTTGGAAGAGAGAGTTTGCTCAATTCATGACTTTTTAAAAGATAAAGTGCAATTTTCTGTTTCTGGTTCTGTATATTCAGAAGTTATCTTAATCATACGGATGTTTTCAAATTATTTCATTAAAATGTTATTACATGTATAAACTTACAATAAAATATAATTTTGATTTGCTGAACTGAAACTGAAACCCTTTTGCCTAGGATTTTGTTTGCATAAATTATTGCACTGTATGCATTGTTTTAATATTTCCTATGGAAGTCCTTTGTGCTATTGCTACCATAATTTTGTGAAAATCTTTGAAAAAGGAAATTCGGCTTAAGATCTCCTTAATATTGCTTATTTACTTCTCTTACATTGTATAAATATCCTTATAGAGGTTGAGTATTCCTTATTCAAAATACTTTGAAAATATCCACATGAGTGACGGGGTAATGACACCTTTGCATTCTGATGTTATATTGTGCACACATTTGATCTCAGGTACAAAATCATTACAAATATTTTGTCTAAAATCTCCAGGCTATGTACAGTATGTAAGATATATCTTTTGTGAAATGAATTTCCTTAGACTTGTGTCTCATTACAGGATATTTGCTCATGTACATGCAATTATTCCATTAAAAATGTAAAAATCCAAAATACAGAACACTAGGTTCCAAGCATTTTAGAAAAGAGATACTCAACCTGTTATCAGTATCCTACTTTTAAAGAATATTTTATCAGGTACCCATTGGGCACATATAATTTAAAATGGTAGTAGTAGTAGTGGCAGTAGAAGTAGTTTCTGTTATATTTGTTTGTATTTCTGAGAACTGAGCATAATCATGAGACAAATTCGAATCTTAAGAAACATTAAATAAATAAATAGACAATTAATTGTATTTTTATATAAACACAGATCTTTCTATAATTGAACTTTTAGCCTGTAAGACCTGGCTGTTCCAGCAGGCTTTTGCAAACTAAGTTGGCATAACCATTTCTGCCAATCTTGCGTCATATACTGCTATCTGATGTTAATTGTTAATGTTTTATTGTTTTTATGTTTAATGTTTTTATGCTAATGCACCATTTGCTGTATGTTGTTTGAATTTGTGAGGTGCCCCGAGCCACTCCGAGAGTGGCGGACAAGAAATTGAACAAATAAATAAATAAATAGTTTCTCTGTAATACTAAACTAATATAGTTATCTTATAGTTCAAAAGATATTACTCAGCTGTAATCTTGTTACATTTTATTTTATGGGAATAGCCATTACATCCAGGAACAATCAAAACAATAGCCAATATTCATATTAAGCCACACCCAAATTAAGCCATGATATGTGATAGTCTTCCTGTAATAACTAATTGAATCTTGGGGCCCTTTAACTCTTGCCTGCTCTTTTTGAACTTCCTAGGACCTCCACTACCCCAAGCCTTCACTCAAGCTTTCAATGAGTTTTTCTTATTCTATAAACCATTCTCAGTTCTGCTCTCATGTTGCCTCTTCTTACTGCTGCCGTTTTTCTGCCAGGGAGCTCCAAGTTCCCCCTTTCAGCTCTTTTGCTGCCTTCTTCCAACTGCTCTTTCCATTGCAATCCAATCTGTCAGGACAGTTATTTAACTGCTCTCCTTTGGGGATCCAGCAATCACTTTCTTGGTGGCCAACATTCCATCACACTTTGACTGTTCAGTGGCTTCCAAGCAAACTTAACCAATTTGGATCACACACAGACACCCATATATCATTGTCTTTCCATTATCAGTGGTAACAAATAAAGGTTAACTCTCAAATCATTCTTTCCTTGCTTTTCCCTGCTTAATCGTTTTATATCTCATTCCTGGTTTTATCATGATACATACTCAATAAACATAAGATACATAACAGGAAATCTTTATAATATCTTTATGATATAAGATAATTGTGTTTTTCTGCTGCAGCAAAGTGATGAAGAAACCTTGCCTCTTTAAGAGCTAACGTGTTTTATATTGCAAATGCTGTTTGAAAACTTTCTTAACACGTTTTATTTCAGTTCACCAATTACAATATCAGGGTTTTTTGGTTCAATCACTTACCCTTCATTCCATTTAATCCTTATTCTGATTTTAAGTTGTTTAACCAAAAGCATAGCTACTGTCCTGGCTTAGGAAACTATGCAAAGCAGGTATAGGCATATCTGATTAAAAACATACATCTCCCATGAACTCACTAGGTGTCCTATGCATTTGAACCCAGGTGTCCTAATTGAAAGCCAACCCTCCTCACAAAGGTTATGGGGAAAATCCTTCTATTAGATAATGAAAAAGAGACTACAAAGTGTATTTCAGCTATTTGGAGAGTGGAAATAGTGGCACAAGGCACATTTTCACTTTCAATGAGGACATTATCCTTCATCCTCTTTCAACAGCAGCTCCTGCTTGCTTCGGGCAGAGATTGGAATGCTGGCTTGATTCCAGCAGCTTGAAAAGGAGCTGTTGCCTACACAAAGCTGCATAATAGCAGTCTTCATCATTAGTAGTTTTGATATTTTTCCGTTTCTCAAGTAATGATTCGTAATGAGTGGAAATGAGCTGGATGGTTCACTGGTAAGCTTGAATACTGATTAACTGGAGACCTAAAACATCAGTTTGGACCACATCTAAGAATTATATTGTCGAATTGTTTGTGTTTTTTGTATAACAGCAGTGCATTTTGTTGCAAAAGAAATGTTCAGCATATCATTTGGTTTTTAATTTTGGTTGGTTCTGCATGATTGCTTCTAAAATCCCAAGATGCATTATACGCTTCCTTACATAAAGCTGATTCATATTTAAATGGCGAGAACACTTGCAATGTGAACATCAGTGTTTGCAATATAAGCCTCATAGACTGTGAAGGGGGGTCGTGAAAAATATATAACTTTGAATTGACCCTTAGCTTTATTCACTGGTGAGATATTATACTATTAGTTTGGTTGTTTCTGAATGACTGTTTAGTTTGAGTTTTGACTGAGAAGAGAACAAAAATCCAGAGGTAATAAGACATCTAAAATGTGTTGGAATGTTACAGACAGAAGTACCAACAAAAGAGGCAAACAGGCATAGACTATGATTTTGGATAACATGATTTTAACAAGTGTTTTAAAGGTCTGAATATGTTTTTAATTATTGTTTTTAATATATATGTTTATTTTATTATATATGTATGTTTCACATAGCTTTAAATTGTTGCCTATATATGTTAACTGTCTTGAGTCCCCTAAAGGGTTGAGAAAGGTGGGGTATAAATAAATAGATGGCTATAAAATAAAGTACTTAGTATCTTAATCAGGACAACCTGGGGTTTCTTCATCAGACAGGGATCAGACAGGGATTTTTTTTTACAAGTATGCAAATGAACAGGAGAAAGTGATTGTGTTACAGTCACAAAAGCACTTTGAGTCTCCTTATGGAGAGAAAAAGTGAGGTATAAATAAACGTAATAAGAAAATAATAAGAATTTCACCTCATGAACAGGGGGATAGCAGGGGGAGCAGTTTCACCCTGTCCCCTACTGTCCTATTCTGTCTTCTGGGATGGCCTGCCATCCCATGTCTGTGCTTTTCCCTATCTTCTATATTATTATTATTATTATTATTATTATTATTATTATTGACTGCTCTCTTTCCACAAGGGGAAAGTTTACATACAAAAAGGCAAACCTTAAATGGCATAATCAAATTCAAACACATCAAGATAATACAAAATAATATAAAATGACATTGATAAGCTTATAACAAAATATAGGAATTAACATTAAAATAAAAGAAATATACAAATGCTCAAACAAAGCATAATTACACTAATAACAAGTGTAACAAGCTTTCCCCTGCTTTCTCCAGTTTGGAGTCAGGTAACACGGAGTCCCACCAGAAGTGCCCTTATGTCATGTGATAGCCTCCATTGGACTCCCATCAGGATCCGTTTCTTAGACACATGGAAACGGAGCCCAAAGACCGCCTGATGAAGTCCTATTGTCAGCCTGTTTTTCAGATGGTATGAACAAAAATCATTTAAAGCCTTGTGCTTGTATAATGAAAATCTATGCCATCATAGATACCTTTTGGAATATTTTATACAACTTGTATGATTTCAGTTAGATACTGCTATGTGTGACTTTGACTCTTCCAGACTCAAATGGCCATGATGCTATGTGACGCTCTGTCAGTGGCCCATCTGAGCCTACTGAGTCCCATACCCCTGGTACTTTTGAGGAACTACACTTCCACAGGGTCTTAGCCAAGGATATATACTTGTAGGCTCACTTAGATATTCATCACAAAGAATGAGTCTTTGACAAACCACATCCCACTATAGACTAGCTCGGACACTACGGTCATTGGAGGAGGCCCTCCTCTCAGTCCCACACCCAACCCAAGCATGGCTGGTGGGATTGAGAGAAAAGGCTTTCTCCGCGGCTGCTATGATCAATCTATTTGCCCCAAGGAATTGGGAAATTGTTGCTTCTGTTCAACGTTTGATGTTTTGTCTTATGTCTGTTATAACACACTGCAGTTTTTTAATTAAATGTTAGTTGTTAAATCTTAATTAGTGTTTATATGTCAGGTTGTTACATTTTGTTAGCATGGATGTATTGTTGTTGTTTTCAGGCATTGAATGTTAGCCTTTTATGTTTGGAATCCACTCTGGGTCCCTCTGGGAAGATAGAATAGAATATAAATAAAATTATTATTATATGTTAAATACTTCATGTGTACACCTGAGCCTTCCAAATCTCATCAATTTCCCCTTCTCACCTATATATAGGAGCTCGTATCTTGTTATATTGAATTTCAAAAAATATGTTTTTCTAATCAATATTATTTGGTAATTAACTGAAAGCATGAGGAAGAAGCAGAATTTTTTCTACCATACCCTGATAATGGAGGCATGTTCAAACCAACCAAATGTGTGAATCTTCATTCTGCTGTCTACACCTGAAAATACACATAGCCCAATGTCTTCTGCTTCTTTCATATATTCAGTGCCACCTGAAAAAAATGTAATTATGGTACTCTGGTACAGACTGGACGTTTCAATTTTATCAGACCTGAAATTTCAATGCCAATCATATAGAAATAAGGTAATGCTTTTAATATTGACCAACAAAATTCTTGCTCATAATAGTGAGGGTGGGTTAATTGTAGATAAGAATCAAACCAGCAGAGAGATGCACCTGGCATTGTGCAATATGTGACAATCCTAATTCAATGTTGGTTCTTTGGTGATGGTGCTGTTTCAAAGCTGGTTTGTCTCCCTCATGCAATAAAGTCCTTGCAATGTCACTAAAACCTAATAAGCAAGAGAAACAGAACAAGGAAAATTGGGCTGGGGAAATCAATTCAGTAGCACTAAGCCCAGACAGAGTGGAATTGTGCTTGGTTGTTGTTATTCTGGAACAAGAGCAATGAATGTTGAAGGGAGGAGTTCAGAATATATTTGGCATTATTTTGTATTCCATTCCATTCATCTTTGCTTATAAGTGTCAAATGCAGTGTCAAATTTTGACATGGTATCATGTATTTTGTTTACTATTTTAAATTCAAAACTCAACTCATTGTGCAAAGAATACCTGAAGCATCGCTATAATAATTAAGGGGAAACATTAACAGTGTAAATATATGTATTTATTTAAATATGTAACTCCAGTCTTTTATCATAGAATGTCAGGGTGCCATACAATAAAATAAATTTAAAATTACTATTATTATGTATCCCTTATACAGCAGCAAATTAAGCAGACGTTGTACCCAATCACACCCTCAGATAGGTTCCTGGCTGCCATTTTGAGCTGAGCTAAAGTTTATGAGTCCATTAAATATTGACACCAAAAAGACTGCCAACAAGTGCAACTCTCACAACCACAGGGCGACCTTTCCAGTTGAGAAGAGTGGGCATTCCTCAGAAAGTTAGATTTAGTGTTCAACTTCCATTTGCTGAACAACCATTTTCTCTCCCTCCTGTCACTTCTGGTCTCCAATGATAGCCATGAATAAGTGGTTCTATACTAATTTGTCATCTGTTTTGCAAGCATTAAAAATAGAAAGCTTATTGCATTCTATTTGAAGGAGAAAGTTGCGAAGTAGTTTCAATCGAATATGTAGATGAGTGGGGCTAAGGATCTATCTAGTTTTTTCTTAATTATAAATGACATTTAAGTAGAAGGTAGGAGGTTACAAAGAATATTGGGATATGTGGCCCTCTTTGCCTCTAAATGTGTTTTGGGAATCTTGATGCTCTTGCAGGGGTGTATAGGGATACATACTACATGTCAACTTGTTATAGACTTATAGAATCACAGAGTTGGCAAGACTACTAGGGCCATCCCCCTGCAAAGCAATAACACATAATCAGAACACTCCTGACCGAACCATCAAACCTTCAAAAAAACAAAAACAAAAAAACAGCATCACACAATGAGGTAAGCATATTCCACTGTTGAACAGCTCTACTGTCAGAAAGTTCTTCCTAATATCCAGGTGGAATGTAATCTGAATACATTTGTCCATGTTCTACAATCCAGAGCATTTATATTCCATTGACCTCAGATTACTGAACACAGTACCATACTAAACTGTTTGGGATCATGGATCAGTTTCAATCCCAACCTTTTGTATTATCTTGCTTTACAATTAAGCTAGTAATATCAGCAAGCCTACAATGCTTTCTCCCCAATGATCAAACCTGCCAGCTGTGAAAAAGGGAATAAAATAAGGGATACATTAGGGTGCAGAGAAATTAGACTCCTATGGAATATATATATATATATATAGATATATATAGAGAGAGAGAGAGAGAGAGAGAGAGAGAGAGAGAGAGAGAGACTCCTATGGAATACACACACACACACACACTGTAAAGTTGAGACTGCAGTGGTATAATCCACAAAGAAAAAGATGTATCAGAGATGGGCCACAAGAAGGCAAAAGAAGGGAGTATGTAGAGGGATGTTATGTTTAAAGAGAAACAAGTGAACGATGAGGGTGAGTTGAGCTCAATTCTCCAGACGTTTTTATTTGGAACTCTGGTAAAATGCTAATCAGCATATAAATACAGCAGTAATTACTGCAGTCTTCTATCAGTATGTAGAGAGGAATGCTCGGAGAGAAAGTTCAACATCTGAAGGGTCACACTTTCCCCATCCCAATGTATACTTTCAAGAACCCCATACAATAATTAATAACACAAATCCTTTAGTAAGCATACACAAAGTCACATTAACAGCAAAGCTAGACTTTCTGTAATTTGTTGCCTGAATAGGATTTTTTCCCTCTTTTTTGATAGGTGCATGCAGATTAGCATTTTCTTGTTACAGCTGTGCTATGAAAGGACCTAGTGGTTGGGGGCTTCATAAAACCTATGGTAATTTATTGGGATGTTTTCAAGCAAGTAAATAAAGCATAAAAGCAGATGTTATTGCAAAGGACAGCTGTGTTATGGGTGGGAAGGTCTTTAAAAAGCTAGTACATAATGTGATATTCATTTAAAGTAAGTTTAATAAATCTATATTTAAGGGTTTCTATCTTATTTGCTGCAAATAAATCTTCCATAGCAGTATATAAATGAAAACTTTTAATGGCTTTTAAATGTTCTTCTTTCTTATCAGTGTGCCATAAAATTCTAGCAGTTTGGAAAATTTGTCAACAGGCTATAAATTTATGCCACAGAATCTATTTTTAATCTAAACCTATGGCTATGCAGCATGTTAATAAGTTTGTGTTTAAGGAATGTAAAACTAATTCTAAATCTAAGCACTTGGTTGGTTAGAAAAGGAGGGCTTCTGGCGGCAGCTGAGGGAAGCTGCGCAAGCCTTCCAGCTCTCTGCGGCTGGCGTGGGTTGGTGAAGGCTCACACACTTCTGCCGGGGAGAGCAAGGAAGCTTAGATCAGCTGGAGGCAGCCAGGGAAGCCTCCCAGGTCTTGTACCTTCACCCATCTGTTATAGGGGCTGCCCCAAGGAGCACGCACACAGACAGGAGTGCGACTATTATGTGGGGAATATTTAAAAAAACCAAACCAGGACCCCAAAAAGGTGTGAGCGTCTATTTTGCGATAGTGACTATTACATGCTAAAATACAATTACGCTATATATACTCAAAATAAGATTTCATAAAACTTTACATCTCCAGGAACTGGACCTTACCATTGAAGTCTCCTTCCAGCAATTGTTTAGCCCTTCATGTTTTTATTGATATTGTTTTTACTTGGTTTTATATTTATATTAATGTTTTAATTGTATTTTATGGTTTTGGTGCTTATTGTAAACCGCCCTGAGTCACCTGCGGGCTGAGAGGAGCAATATATAAATATAGCAAATAAATAAATAAATAATTCTTCCACAACAGTTTCTCATAATATTTTAAGAGTGTTGTTGCTTACATAAGCCATTCATCTCACTCTTACTACAAACTTTGTGAGTGGTAAGTCTTGATTTTAATCTTAACACTGGCTCATTCAGTGTACTGCTTAGAAGACAATTTCATTTTCTGTGTTTCACATTTCTGGCTTTAGCATTGTCATTTAGTAAACATAACATAGCCCTGCTGTTTGATTATATTTTGCCTAGGAACCCTAAGATTAGGCCATATCTCACTTTCTTGCAGTGGCCAACATTTCAGAAGTATTACGAATGTCTGTCTTAGTCAAGCACTCAAATGTAAGTCATTTACACAATGACATCAGATACTCTTGCTAACGACATATAGTAGTACATCATTGAAAATCAGCTTCCCTTAGCACATTAGAGCAACAGCCAAATTGAAGCTTTTATCGCATTTATTTTAGTTACTATGTATGAAATAGGCATCGTAATTACACTGAACTTTTGATCCAAGCCACTTAATCCAGGGAACAAGTGTGCCATTGGCATCCTGGTACAAGTACAACGTCATATAACAAAACACTGATGCATTTTTCCACAACAGTGTGTTGACTATTATAAGTGGGGGGTTAGGAAATGCTATGTAAAAGTCATCAAATACCTTTACAAAACCAAAGATCCTTCTCAATTGTGGTGGACTCTTAACACCAGTTGACGCATAGCACCGTTTTAACACTGGGTAGTAGTTTGGAAGTTTTATGGATGAAAATTCCTTCATGTATGCTGTTATTAAAAGATGGCACTGCCATTGTTTTCAGCTTGATTGAGAAAACTGTAATGTTAAGTGGTTATATATTACTTGTAAGTAAGAAGACACAAACTCCATTAGGCTACATTCCATAGTAGCAACTTGCTTCACATAACATTGTTGTGGTGGTATTGTGCCTCCAATTATTTCCAATTAATGATGATCCTAAGATGAACCAATACTGGGGTTTCTTGCATGATTTGTTCAGAGATTTGCCACTTCCCTCCTCTGGGGCTGAGAGAGTGTGATATGTCAAGGATTTCCAAAGCAGAATGGGGATTCAGGTGCTGGTCTCCCAGAATCCTATTCTAGTACTCAAAGCACTACCCCACACTTTCTCTCTTAAGAGCCCTGATATATATCATGGTGCATACTTATATGTAAGTTAGTTGGATAAAACTGTAATTCAACACCAAGTCAAATTCCACTGATTCAGTGGTTCTCCTCCAGACAGGACTAATAATTGAATTCAGTACTTAATGTTACACATAATCTTGTAACCTCTTCGGGCTTCTGTCACTTTTTTTTTAAAAAAAAGAGAGAATCAAAAAGTTTTTCTGTACAGTTTATGTCCTCAGAATTTTCTCTTTTTTTCTGTCTAAATCTTTCACTGGTATCAATCATCTGCTTACTCAACTATGAATCAGAAAGATGTCAGAATTTAAGTCTCCAGAGCCAGATGAACTGCACCCAAAAGTACTAAAGAAGCTTGCAGATATTCACTCAGGGCTTTAGTCAGTAATCTTTGAGAATTCTTGGAGGAGAGGTTCCAGGAGACTGGAGGAGGAAATATTGTTTCCATCTCCAAAAAGGGCAAAGGGGGGTATGTGCGCAGCTTTGACCCATTCAGTTTGATGTCAATGTCTGGTAAGACAGATTATTAAGAAATCAATTTAAAGGAATGCTGTGATTACTAAAATCCAGCCTAGGTTTCTCAAAAGCAGTCCTGCCAAACTAATCTTACCCCTCCCTCTTTTAATTTTTTTTATTAACTAGAAAAATACATATATTAACTTGAAAATATAGAAAACTTCTAACAATACCACAAAGTGTAAGTAAAGGTGAAGGTTTTCCCTGACATTGTCTAGTCATGTCTGACTCTGGGGGTTGGTGCTCATCTCTACTTCTAATCCGAAGAGCTGGCATTGTCCATAGAAACCTTCAATGTCATGTAGCCAGCATGACTGCATGGAGCACTGTTACCTTCCCACTAGAGCAGTACCTATTGATATATTCACATTTGCATGTTTTTGAACTGTTAGGTTGGCAGATGTTGGGGCTAACAGCGGGAGCTCACTCCACTCCTCGGATTCTAACTGCTGACCTTTCAGTCAGCAAGTTCCGCAGCCCAGTGGTCTAACCCGCTGAGCCACTAGGGACTCCTCCTTCTATTACTAAAATCCAACCTAGGTTTCTCAAAAGCAGTCTTGCCAGGCTAAACTTACCCCTCCCCCCGTCTTTAAAAAATTTTTTTTTATTAAATAGAAAAACACATACATTAACTTGAAAATATAGAAAATTTCTTACAATATCACAAAGCATGGCAAGACATAAAAAAGAAATAAAAGTAGTATCTGACACAAATCCTAACCCCCACACCCACCCCACTACTAAGCAAATCCACCTGTACAAATCGTCAACCCACTTTTACCTCAATCTAGGTATCCTCCACCTTAAAAAGTTGACTTCACACTTGTCAGGAAAACAGCATATCATTCTGTCCTTTAATTATTCCTTTCATATTTTAAATTCTTAGATTAAAGTCATTCATAATTTCTACACTTTCTAGTCTTGAGCAAATTTCATTAGGGTTTTCCTACAATAGCTGAGTTAACTTGTCCATCTCTGCAGTGTCAACTTATTTGCTAGTCCATTCTCAAATAAGATCTTCAATATTTCCCCATATTTAGAACACAGTGCATGTGCCAGGCTAGACTACAATTCTTTTTTCTCTATGTTTGTAAAAGTCAAAAAAGTCCAGTAAGAATACCACCCTTTGACAGGAGGTACCCATTTGATAAAAAAGGGAAAATGATTTAGATTGGGGAAAGAAAATGTTTAAAAAATGTCCAAAAATGTTTGAAAACAGATTTTATGGCAGCCAGAAAACCCTGAAAAGGAGAATTTAGATAGGCAAAAATCTTTGCAGGTAAGGAGTTTCACCTTTTTAATTTAAACTCTCCCACCCCCCAAAAAATCCCACAACTTTCTAACAGTATTAAATTTATATTAGATTCTCTCATATGACCACAGGCCCCAAGCTTTGAGATTTTCAAGGAATGATTTCATTTTGGTTCCATTTTGGTAGAAACCAGGGCTTCTTTTGGTGCTTGTTTCCAAGTGGAAGAATTGCTGTCCAAGAGAGATTAGTCTCGTATTTCTGGCAAGCAAAAATATTTGTGCACTGTTTACTGTTAAAGAGTTTTAAAGTTGTTTTAATTACTTTCAGAATTGATCAGTGGCTCAATTAATCTGTTCTCTATTTAACATGTACTTGTTTTGTTCATTTTAAGTTTGATTAATTGCAGTAGATATGTGTCAATTCAGATCTTGAAAATCTCATCACATCTCTGTATGTTCTGTTTTTGATTAAAAATGTTTTAAAAATAAGCCAAACAACTGTAGTGTCAGGTTGTACTTGAGGAAAACAAATTTGAGGTTCTGTTTCACAAAGTATGGCTTAAGGACATAATACGATTTCATGAAATCAAGTGCTGAGAAAATGGACAAAATCAAATGCGGAAAAAATGAACACTTTTAAAATACATGTTTTCACCTGACATGGCTCCTTCACACCAAACAAACTAGTATAGCATACATGAATGAATCACACTACTTTTTTCATCATCAGTATAAACCATCTCTCCCACTGTAGACACCGTGTTTATACTTTTAAAGTATATGTGTAAACCAGGACTTCTTAAACTTTCCCACTGTGATTCCTTTCCACCCAATGAACCTTTATGCAATCCTGGATATATAGGTGTATGAAATAGCTATAAAAATCAAGCATTTGATTATAACAAATTAACATTTGCAAGCCTTGCTAAACAGACTGATTTATGAATTACAGCTGAAGCATTTTCTTCAAAGTCCACTGTAAACACTGTACGTAGTTGGGTTGTTCTAGTATTCTTGGGCTATATGGCCATGTTCTCAAAGCATTCTCTCCTGATGTGTCACCTACATCTATGGCAGGAATTCTCAGAAGTTGTGAGGTCTGCTGGAAACTAGGAAAATTGGGTTTATATATCTGTGGAATGTCCAGGGTGGGAGAAAGAACTCTTGTCTGTTGGAGGTAGGTGTGAATGTTTCAGTTGACCTCCTTCATTAGCATTTGATGGCCTGACAGTTTTTAGGTGTGGCTTGTGATTAGCTGTCCCTGATTGTTTCTTGTTTGGAGTTACCTTGTGTTTGAGTGCTGTTCTTTATTTACTGTTATAATTTTAGAGTTTTTAATACTGGTGGCCAAATTTTCATGGTTTCTTCCTTTCTGTTGAAATTGACCACATGCTTGTGGATTTCAGTGGGTTCTCTCTGTAGCCTGACATGGTAGTTGTTAAAATGGCCCAGCATTTCTGTGTTTTCAAATAATAAGCTTTGTCCAGGTTGATTCATCAGGTGCTCTGCCATGGCTGACTTCTCTGGTTGAAATAGTCTGCAGTGCCATTCATGTTCCTTGATTCATGTTCGGGCAATGCTGCATTTGGTGGTCCCTACGTAGACTTGTCCACAGCTGCATAGTATATGGTAGACTCCTGCAGAGGAGAGAGGATCCCTCTTGTCCTTTGCTGAACATTAGAAGCTACTGTATGTTGTTGCTAACGTATTAGTGTAAATAGCCAAAATGGGCACTAGCTTTATTGTTCCCAATTTTTTTCACAGCCCCAACATTGACCTAAGAGGAATCTGTTAAAGGTTGGGACCCACCATTCAAGAAACAGTGGTGCAAACCATCTCAAGAAGCTTGTGATACACGATAGCACATAGGCAACATAAACAAATATGGATGACTGTTTCCTCCTCTCTCTATGTTAAATCACAATATCATAATCAATTTTAATAAGAGAGCATCTTCAAATTATAAAAGACAGTCAGAAAGTATTTTCTAAGTATGCTTGAAAAATAATCTAATGCTTTTTGTTCTTGTATTGTAACAGAAGGCTCAATTATGCTGACCACTTAAGTCAATTTCAGACCAACATAGAAGAAAGCTCAATCTGCAGATTATTAGACTGGCAATACTGGAACCAGTTTAAGGGCTGGGTGGTAATTACAGACAATACAGATGCTGGCCTCTAATTACAGGATTCACAGCATCTGTTGCTTGACAGCCTCACAGATAACTCTTTTTTAAAAAAAAATCCCTCCACTGGAATATAGATGTGTGCACATAGTCCATATAGCAATTCATATTATGCGGAGTTGATCTCACCATGCAACTCGGTTTGCACAAGAACATGCTGATGTGTATTACAAATTCTATTGCTGATTAACCCTGGACTTTGCTCATCTCAGTTAAGAAGGTTTAAAGCACACTGAAGCGCACTTTCACAGTGTGTGTTGTACAGCTGCCACACTTTGAAGCTGACTCTATGTTGCATTAAATGGTCAATGTAGATGTGGTCAGATGTTGCTTTTTCTGACCTCCCTTCTTACTGAGTTTTTTTTCTTTGTTACAGTATATAAACTAAACCATTAAACCTTCATAATACATTTTGGGAAATGTTTCTGGCCAATTCTTCTTGTGTCTTCCCTGGAAAACCTTTAGAAACATTTATTGAGAAAGGGAAATTTTTTTGGTTACTGAACCTGAAAGCTAAATTCACTAGCATTCCCTGCCCCATTCTAACCCATAATCAGATAAATGTGTGCTACACTGGAATGAATGTCATTTTTAAAACTATTTGCATATGCACATGAATGCATAAAGCAGATTGAAAAGAATTGTCCTTTCCAATGCAGATGCTGATTGCCAACAGTTAGAGGGGGAAGGAATACTCTCTCATTGCTCTGGCAACAGAGATGCATTCCTTCCCCCAATCCTCCCACACACAATTGACTTTTTTAAACTCCTTTTGAGCTCTACTTGAAAAATAACCAGCTTTGGTGTATGTTTTAAATGCCACGCTGCACTTATTACATGACCCCAGTGGATACACATTTTACACAGATGAGTTGGGTTTAAGAAATCCTATTCATTGAAAGGAGAACATATCCTTGATTATTCTTGGCAGTTCCTGAAACATTTAGCTAGAAATGGTAATTATACAAGGTAATAGATAACTGAAAGTAAATTCAGTACAGTAATTCACTCCAGAGATTGCACATCTTTTGGAAAACAGCAAAATAGCATACAGCTCTGTATGTAGTGTTTAGGTTTTAATGTTTTAATATTAGGGAGAGCTTCTTGGTTTGGGTTATTTTAAATAAAGATAATTATTCGTCCTGAGATGATGAAATCCCATACAAGTCGAGGATCCCTGATCTGAAATGCTTGGGACTAAAAGTGTTTGGGATTTCATTTTTTGTGGGTAGAATAGTGGAAAATGGTAAGTACTGAAATATAGGATTTGATCATGTATACTTCATTGTTGCTCCAACTAATTTCAGGTATGCCTTATTTAACTAAGCATTTGGAAATGAAGGCTTTTTTACGAAGCCCTTTAGGCACACGTGGATAGACATGGGCTTCTTTCCACTGTTCCCACTCAGAGGATGAGAAAAGCCTCTTGACCTGTCATCCAGAAGACTTGAAAACTGTAGTGATGTCAGCTCCCTCTCCATAGCACTAGATCAAACAGATTCACCTTTTAGGTTACTAACAAAGGTTTATTAGAAATAAAACATACATTTTCACAGTGTAGAGCAGACTAATTCTGCCTGTGAACAGATACATGTGGAGTCAGAAAGCAAACAACATTTGCGAAGCCTTTGCCTAACTCATTAAACCAGACTGGATTCACACCGGCAAAAGCTCCCTGTTTCTCAAGGTGTGTGTGTGTGTGGGGGGGGAATGCTTGGAGGGTGGGACAAGTTGGTGGGCAGTTGTCTAGTTCCAGCAAACAGGCTTACCATTTTTTCAACATTTATTTTCAAAGGTATGCGAATTTGTGCAAACTGTGGGGGTGTTGTGTTTTCCCCCCACTATTTTCTTTTATTGAATTCTGTTCCACTGGGCTGTAACGGCTCTAAAAGGATTGGATGGGGTGTTGGGGGAAAATTCTGTGACTTTTAATAATACTGTCTTCCCAGAAATTATTACAAGATTTCAGGACTGTCATTAGCAAATCCTGGGTCTCTCCATTACTTTCAAACACATACTATTAGTTACTATTTTCTTTGGTGTACATGCAATCCCCTGAATGGGCACTGAGAGTCTCTCACTGGGGTGGGAGGGCTGTTAAAGGATTGGATAGGGGTGACTTTTGATATGGAATGGGGGTGGAAAGGGTAACAGAGTAGCTTCAGCTGTTAAACAGGGTGAGAGTTGCAGGGTGAATATGATTTTAGGTTTGGACCCACAGGCTGCACACGAAGGAGGATGGATAAAATGGGTCTATTTTCTGTCTAAATAAAATTTAGAAATCCACGTCTTTCTAGCAACTAAAGAGAGTCAGTTGGTTTAGGCTACTATATTTTAGACTAGTATTGTATGTTTATTGTTTAATGCTTTTATGGTTGTTTTTAATTTTTAATTGTGCTGTGGCATTGAATTATTGCCAATTAAATAATTGGGTGGAATAGAAGTGTCGTAAATAAATAAAAAATATATATTTAAAGTTCCTGGGTTCACTTGTTCATAGGGTAGGAGAGGTGAAGAAGAATGAATGGGGGAACCAGGCAATGCAAGTTCAAGGTAGTGATAAGATTGACAGGAAGTCTACTGGTTTATAGGCTAAGAATATTGGGAAGAAAAATGAAATGGTAGTTACTGGTTGCTATGTGACAAAAATTGATCTAATGCAGTGAACATGTGGGATATGGTAGGACACACTTTTTCCTTCTGGTGTAATCTCAGGTGGGGAAAAATGTCTGTCAATATACATTAGTTCATACCAGGAAAACTGGATTAAATGATATATAGATGGCATCTGTCACCATAAAGACTGGCCAAAATGTATAAAAACTTGAATCCAAAGTGTTGGAACTGTGAGGAAAAAAAGAGGCACATTTTTCCATATATGGTGGTCCTGTCCCAAAGCAAAGAAATTTTGGAAATTAATTCAAACAGAAATTGAAAAAAATCTTAAAAGTTGAAATTGAAAGAAAACCAGATCTTTTCTTATTAGGGATAATGGATCTCAAAAAGCCTTTACAGAAAATGGACAGGAAAATCTTTATAGTTACTACCACAACGGCCAAGTTACTCTTTGTGAGGTACTGGAAATCGGGAAAGTCACCCACAAAGGAAGAATGGCTGAGTAAAACTTTAGAAGTAATCCACATGGACTGGCTTACAGAAATAATCAGATCTAGAGAAAAAGGAGTAATAGTAAAGAGTGACTGATCAAAAATAAGAGAGTACTATAAAAATGAATATAAGGTAGAGGTAAAATCTGAATAAGTTAGTTGTACAAATACAAATATAGATATAGTTAAGAATTAAGGATGTTTAAGGATGTTTAGGAACTATCTCTTTTTTGGTTTTTTTAAATCTAAATGAATCACTAACAACATAAGACAAGACAAGAGGGAATAAACACTCTGTTTAGATAAAGAAAACCCACTGAAGGCGTCCGGGCTGGTAGATGAATAATTATTATACGCCTCTCTCTTAATATACGATATATATAGACTATTTTGCAAAATTCAAGATCAATTCCCTCCAAATCCCCCCCCCCCCAAGTAATTTAAGTTGATCATGTTGAATATGTGTCTCAAGTTTGATCCAGATGTATGATTGGTTGGGTTCACAGTGTTTTCTGAATGGGGGTGAACTATAACTCCCAACATACATGGTCAATTCCCTCCAAACCCCTCCAGTATTTTCTTTTGGTCATTGGTGGGGCGGGGATCTGTGTGATTATTTTGGTTCAGATCCATTGTTGGCGGGGCTCTCTGGATATGGGAGCAGTGTTGGAAATTGCATGCCCACAAACATACAAACTTATTTTCACTTCTATTATATAGATAGATTATAGATAGATAGGGAAAATAAATTTGATTTCACATTGGAATTGAATATGCATGACAAAAGAAAGTAGAAATCAAGATTATAGAGACTGTCAAATCACTAAGGGATGGTGTCTTACTTGATGTGCTGCTGTGATGCCACTGGCATCAGGACTGAGTTTCAGAACTCCTACCTTGGAGATGCCCAACCATGGTCTATAGCTGTAGAAGAGATCTTTCCCCCTTCTTCCACATTTTGAATAACATGCCTCAACGGTTTTCAGAATATATTTTAAAAAATAATGCAGAAGTTTTTCTCATTATCACAAATCTGCCTGCTAATTTGTATTACATTTGGGTTTTTTCCCCTGTATAAAACAGTGCCATTTCCAAATATTGGTGAAATTATCTCCTGAAACAGAAATGTCCATAGTATTTACATGTAAATCAGTTAAGGGATTCATATATGTTCCTATGTTAATAAGAACATGATAATCTTCGCAGGAGGGCTGTTTGTAGCTGCCGCCTTTTTAATGTTTTGAAAAATACTAGCATTGTATTTCTTTCCTGCTTTCATTTGTTATTTATTCATAAAGTTTGAAGAGACTGAAGGGGCCATCCAGACAAACTCCTGCCATTTGATTGATTGATATACTGAATTGTGAATGTTTCCATTTCATTTATCAGAAACTCTTTGTTAACTCTAAGGAAACACTGACACCTCAACTCCATTCCAATGTTATTTTGAGTGGCTGGTGGTTTTTCACAAAGGGAAGGCCTCTAAAAACAATTAAAAAGTTTAAATGGATGGGGGGATGGAGGTGTGTCAACCAGTCCTGGACAGGTTAAACTTTCCCTGAAAGACTGTGTTCACAGCTTGGGAGTGCTCCTGGATCCATCTCTCCAAATGTCAGCCCAGGTAGATGCAACGCTGCTTACTATGAGCTTCAGCTGATACACCAGCTGTGTCTCTTCCTGGATTTGGAGGACCTTAAGATGGTAGTGCAGACACTGGTAATATCAAGGTTGGACTTCTGCAATGTGCTTTACATTGGGCTACCTTTGTACCAAATTTGGAAACTCCAGCTAGTTCAAAATATGGCAGCCAGACTGATTACGGGAACAACCAGGTGTGAACATATCACACCTATCCTAAATTCACTCCACTGGCTGTCAGTTAGTTTCCGAGCAAAGTACAAGGTGTTGGTTTTGACCCTTAAAGCCCCACATGATTTGGGTCCAGGTTACCTAAATGATTGCCTTCTCCTGTACAATCTGCCCTGCACACTGCGGTCCTCTGAGGGACGGTTACTCCAGCATGCCAGAACCCAACTGGCAACCATCACCCAGAGAACTTTTCATCAGCCATCCCACGACTGGAACCACCTGCCAGTAGAGCTCCAACAGCTAGACCAGTTGTCAGAATTTAAAAACCATGAAAATACCTATCTCTGGCCTACCCTGCCAGTCTTTAAGCAAGGATTTTAAACTTATGTCACATGTTTTGGTCTCTGTCCTATGTGATTAATGTGTCTTTTACAGATATAATTTGATCTATATATTTTATGGAACTGAATGTGAATGTGTCCTTGTAGCATTTTTATAATATTTGTGTGTTTTAACTGTACCGTGACCCACCTCAAGCTATAGGGAGAGGTGGGTAAGAAATAATGATGATAATAGTTATTATTATTAGATCCTGTGGTGTTTCTAATTTCAGAGCACAGAAGACAAAATAAAAGACCTAATGTATTATTGTGAACCATTTGAATTTACTCACTTCAGCATTAATCAGATAACTGCTTTCAATTCACAGACTAGCACTTGAGAATGAATTATGCTCTTTAAGGATGTGTGTGCATTTATCTTACCAAATTCATGCAGACTCAGCCATCTGCAGAAGAACCTGCTCAGTTATACTTTGTCTCTCACTCTTTCTTCTTATTATTATTATTATTTCTAGTGCAAAAGAATAGGAATGACAAAAGAAGAATACATATAAGAGATCCCACTGAGAATCTCTCCTATAAATAATGTATTATGCAGACACTATTCTGCTGATTCTATCTGATCCCCAATTCTCAGTTCCTTGTTTTTGCTTCTAAAAATAGCTGCAGCCAGATTTTGCAGTTGTAAAGTGAGGAGGACAAAATCACAAAACTTTCCCTTGTAATGACTTCTGATAGAGATTCCTCTCACTTTTTATACTGTGACATCCTCAGGGATTAAACAATCTCAGACTACAAGTAGTGCTGTATTTATGATGTGATAGTAGGGAATGGACTTAGGGAATAACGTCTTTGCATATTTAAAAGATGACTCTTTTTTTAAAAGCCAAACAATTGTTTTAACTTCCGAATAATGTATCGTATTATCTTTTTTCCCTCCCACTTAGACCCCAATGGCTACCCTGGACCAACTGGAACAGATCATGCGGTTATAGGAGGGATCGTGGCTGTAGTTGTCTTTGTCACACTATGTTCTATTATTCTGCTTGGCCGATATTTGGCAAGACATAAAGGTAAGCTACATTTATTTGGAGTGCACTCTTGTTTTGTAGCAATATTTTCTAATGATTAGTTTTACTCTGAAACACACACACACTTTCTCACACACACACTTTCTTGGTTACTTGGAATTCACGTGAGATAATGGAGCATTCTTTTTCTTTCCCTTGAGGTCCTTCTTTAAACTCAATTTTACAGTTGGATTAGCTGTGCCAAAATAATGTCTAGCAATTTCCCAAGGTCGTGCAGGGATTCAGTGACTCAGACAGTAAAAAAGATAGGCCAGGATATTGAGCTATTCAGGAAAGTTACGCATTTTTAAAGCATGTTATAAGAGCATTCTATGTAAAATGTGCAAGAGGCAAGTCAGTGTTAATCTCAAACTGAGACATGCATTTTTAATACAAATGATGACCTGATAAAATATTGCTGCCATTCTGTTGTGACATTGTAAACCAAGTGACAATTGTGTGGTTTAGGCTTGTAACATAGCACAAAAATCCATATTCTCTGCAGAGGACTGCTGTCACAGATATGCCTTTGGGCACATTGAACAAGCACAGTGAGCAATGTGGTTGTTTCAAAGTGGTGGTGAGACACAACAGCTTGACACTTTGCCAGATAGGCCGCCTCTGCAGAATGACAATGCAAGGAGAGTGGTGGCATTGGCCTCTCACAAAGCCATGGGACACTAGTCATCCAGTATATAGAACACACTGGATATATGACTTTTGTGGTGCTCCATTGTGCGGTGGAGCCCGTGATATGTAATAACATGCCTTGTGTGATGCCTCATTATGCAGTGAAAGATCGCTTTGTTCAACAGGACATCTTGGATGGTACTTCATTGTGCATTGCATATCATATTGCAGTATTAAGCCAGCAAGATAGATCTATCACCATATAGTTACACCTCATCTAATTGTGCAGCATCTTGGCTACCTTGGACACTTGTATTTTGAAGTCCTTGCAGTTTCAAATTCTTACAGGAAAGTTATTATGCCAGTGTCAAGGGCCTACAAATTAATGGCTTCATTTGGTGGAGAAGTCTACTAACCAGCAATTCCATTCAGTTCCATTACAATAGCCAATGTCCAAAAATTTATCAGTGGAGACATTTTCCAATGAAGGAACTAAAGCTAATCAGCCCAGGCTTTATGTAGGTTGTTGATAAATGTATGATAGTTGAGATGCTGCATGAGACTCATCGCTATAATGGCCTAGCTATGCTCTGCTCAGATCTGATGCCCCTAAAACTCACCTTAAAAAACAAGTAGGCATACTATGCAGTGTCAAACCTTTCATCCCAGTAACCCATGGCACAATGGACTAAATTGGGACCCAGGGTTGTATTACAATTCATCACATTGCAATTGGGATGGGCTGAATGCACCACTCGAACTTACCAATTCAGGTCCATCACACAGTATTTGCATTCATGGCAATCATAAATGTGATCACAAAAAATATAGCCTGCAACTCCCTAACAAGATGCCAGTTTTTTTAATTTTCTAAATTATTATTCATTCCACAATATTTGATACATATTGATTCAAATATTTAAGACTGTTCTTTTTTACACACATGTATTTACACATGCACACACTTTATAAAAGGTCAACCATTCAACAACATTTGCATTGCTTTCTGGTATGTGACAACATGTTAGTTTTGGCAAGGAAGAAACCTATTTAACTTGTTTCTAAGCCTCATAATGGCAGGCAGAAAGCTGCACAGCATCTATACCATTAAGAAATCTGTTCATGTACTTTAGAATAAGCACCTACTAAAGTGTGTTCCCTGGTTCCCCTGCTGTTTGGAACAGCATGCTAGGCAAAGCTCTTGGCCCTGGTTCACAATGGTTTATTTGCTCAGCTAATTCATTATAACTAATAAATAATGTTTCTTTTAATTTAACAAGAAAGGATCCAAATCATTTGAGCAATCTAGTTCTAAATGTCATACCTATGCTCTAACTCTCTGGGGGAGAACAGCACTCATGTAATGACATTCTTCCATTGGCTGAAAATTGGCTGTTTCAAACATCACTGGCTATAAATATATTTCAGCATAGATCTTAGCTTTATGATGCAGGCAAATAAATTATGACAAATTACCTACTGCTGTGCTAGAGTTACAAAACATAATAGGAACTGCAGAATCAGCATATTTAGCTAGGTAGGCACAATATTTAAGATTAGAGCCCCAGGTTTATAACAATATTCCTAATGTAAATCGCAAATATTTCACTGTGTGAATCCAGTGTAGCTATACGAGAGCACAGCCCATCCTGTGTTAAATTTATCTTTAGTCTCTTTATCTCAATTGGGAAGTTATACTCAATTAACATTTCCCCATTGAAAGCAATACGATTTTCAAAGTGCAATTTTGAACTTGTAACATGTGCCTGCAATTCAGTTGGCTGAATGAAAGAGATAAAGTGTCTGTCCTCTGTATCACAAAGGAAGAAAAATAATTAGAAGGCATTTCCCTCCAAAGCTTCTTGTTAAGGAATCCATGACAACTTAAAATACAACAGCCTCTTTCTGTGCTACTGGTGTGTACTTTTCATGATCCAAGCGACTATAGATCACAATTACTAATTTCCTAAATTGGAATATGCAACCTGTAAATGTTCATGTTTCAATATGGTATGACATTTACATTCCATCTCACCAAGACCAATTAGTCTTCTCTTAGAGGACCACATTTGAAAAGCAGCCGAAACTATCAAAGCGCTAACCTTTTAATCACATTGCTTTTTGCAGGAACATATTTAACAAATGAAGCTAAAGGAGCCGAAGATGCACCTGATGCGGATACAGCCATTATCAATGCAGAAGGCAGCCAAGTCAATGCAGAAGAGAAGAAGGAATACTTCATATAGATGCAGACTTAGGATCTTGAGTATTACTCGCCAGGCTGGCTGCTGGAGAAAACTGGCTCTCGTCTTTCAGAATTAATTTCTCCCATCTTTTTCCTACCTTTATTAATGCACACATTTGCTTTCAGTAGCCAGTTTATACCAACAATCAGCCATGGACAGCATTTTTCTTTAATTATTGTACCATTCATAATGCAGGACATTTCTTATTGCCTAATAATCCATATCCATTGCTCTCTTAACATACAGTGCTTGAATATACAGCCTTAACAATTTTAATCATCATCAGTTCATGTTCATTTTTATACATTTTTTTAAACAGTGATATACAACTTATTTTCTGTCTTCTTTTACCATATGGTCCTTACCGGTATTGCACCAACCATTTTCATAGCAAATGTTGTTAGGTGAGGACCCCAATGTACTTACATAAAACATTACAAGTAAGATTAGAGGTTTACAAAGAATGTTTTATATATGTCTGTAATTCAAAGGCAACCTAGTTTTGAATCATGATGCCCTAAGAAACACCAACTGAAAGCATTCTAGTGTAATTTCTTACATGTTTTCAACTGACAGCGAAAGGGTATGAACAAAACTTTTATTTTAATTGCACATTTGGTACTAAAGCAGCATCTGGGTGGTAACCACATCGTGCAGTCTGTTTATACAGAATCCAACGAGGATTATGTAACTGCATCTTGAAAAAGTTTGTCCAATTTTTAATGCTTTTACGAGCATAATGACTTCCATGTCTATTTCTGTAATTTTTGTTTTGATTTTAATTTATTTGCTTCTCATGGGCTCACCTGCCTACTCAAATTGGACATGTTCATGGGGCACAGCTGCAAGACATTTTAGTATCTGTATATAGTGAATATAATAAATCCAATTAAACATTATTTGATACATATTTAACTTTTGGGGCTGTAGGTAAGTCAGTCACAAGTAAGCATTTTCTAATGTCCATATATCCCTTTAGATATGACTTAAATTAATATTCTGAGTAGATAACATGTATTAGTACTTTTTGTCTGTATGTCCTAGCACTGTTCAACAGCAAACTTTTCTAGCTCCAGTTAATTTTTCTTTGTTATACAATGGAAGCACAATGTTATATGGAAAGGTAGTTTTAAGCTAACAACCAGTGCACAGCCTCAGGTTTTAAATTACAACCACATTAATGATTAATGATTAAGTTGCTAAAATTTTAATATATAATTTGGCAGTTCTAGAGCTGCTTATCAATGTTGGATTTGCCAAAACACAAACAATGAAGTGTTACAACAAAAAGCTCTATGTTTTGTGTATGCGGTAAATGGACTAATTCTTTATATTAAATTCCTGTCTATGCATTTTGTGAGGTACAAACTTATGTCACGGTGAATGATAGAGAATATCTGCCATGCTTTTAGCTCCATAGTAAAGACCTCTGTTTGAGAGAATTCTCAAAATGTGGGGTAAAATGACAGTTTTTTAAAAAAGAGTATCAAGATGCTAAAGCTAACGTTGATTGGCTAAATTTCTCCTCAAGAAAAAAAGAAATATTACCAGATGAGCTTTTACTTACCAGTCCCAAGTCAGAAAAATAAATTCAGTAGAGACTGTCATTGTTCTTCTAAGTACTGCACCTTTTAAAAAAAGACTATTTCTATATGGTTGCTATTACTAGTGAAGTCTAAAAGCATAGTGGCCTATTGTAAAGGATTATCTCCTGGGTTTATTTTTTGCGTGGGGAGGGAGGAGGGTGGGTAGCATTTGAATATGACATCATGTGTCGCAGTAAATGGAAATCAAAGGTGTTGTGTCAAATTATTTATCAAAAGGGTATACACCTTTTAAGGACAATAGTAGTTTTTAAATTGTTTTTGTTGAGGAAAAATACCTTGTTAATTTCTATGAGAAAAAAAGAGAGAGACCATCAATCAAGCAGCACTTTTTCAAAGTATACAGAACATAAATAATATGATGTGGTTGAGTGTTAACATAATAAATCATATACAGTATGACATTTTAAAAAATACGTCTGCATTGATGTGATTGCATGCTTGTTTTTACAGTTCACTCCAGATCATCTGTGGAAAAATGCAATAATATGCTAATCTAGTATGGTAGTTTGAGAGAATCAGGTAGCAGCTACTAGGCACATTGAAGCTAGTATAGGTTTACAACATATCATGTCTTTCAAGGAATACATTTGTTTAAAAATAAACTGGCAAAAAGAAATAAGTTTATTACTACTGGGAGAAAAATGTATTTGTCACAGCAACTACTATTTCAAAAACTGATTTGTTGCATAAGTGTCCAAGCCAGCAAAGCACTTAACTCTCTTTAAATGCCTTGCTGCATTAGGATTGTTTACCTAATTCACATGCCCATTACTGCTGTATTTCCTCATTTACAAATTCTTTCAAAAACCCATTTTGCTTACATTTTTATAGAAATGCTGCTTACATTATCTACCTGTTCTTCACTGTGAAGTGAGATTTTCAGACATTTGGGCATCTTCAGGTGTAACCATTTCAAAGTGTCGTCAGTGTAGCATAAAAACACATTTGGAACTTCAAAAAAGTAGATAAGAACTGGACTGTTAACATTTTCTTTTCTGCTGTGTTATTGACAATTTGTGGGGGGAGGGGTTGGGGGGAGGTGGAGACACCTTGAGGTGTAATTTGCAACAGGCCAAAGGACAGTTGTTAAACGAAGGGAGCATTCTGGCCTTACCACCACTTTGTGTTACCTGCATTCACCCAGTTAAATCAGAGGTTCTCAAACTTTCTTTAAGAGAAAAAGGGTGCTTTTGGAATAATACTTCCTCTACAAAATGATACATTCCATAAATGAAACAGATGTTTAATATAATGTTCCTTACTTTTCTGATATTTCTCCAATCATTTCTTTCCTGTGGATTCAGCCCTGTCTTTGGCTTTAGCGTAAGTATTAGCAATATTATACCAGGATGCTTCCACTATAAATAATACTACATTTTCTTAATATTATTTTGATATGAATGGAATTCACTTATCATATCAAAAAGCTCTTCAATATGGAGCTGTGAATGCTGGCCATGGTGGCTTGCATCAATATCCTTGAAGCTTTATGGATGCTGCTTTACAGATATTAAAACTAGAGTAGATCCCAATTGTTCTGTACCCTAGTTTGGTGGCTTTCTGGCCAGTAGAGATCCGGAAAAATAGGCCAAAGGCAACTAGAGAAGAGGTGGGAAAAATGGCTGGTTTCAAGGTGTAGTCCTTTCTTATTTCCATCTTGCCACATACCACAAACAGATATTGAAGAGACGGACTAAAGGTCTTGCCTTGAACTAGCCAACTAGGTCATGAGAAAGAAAGATACATTTAAACACAATACACACATTCAAACTTTGCTTCACTTACAGTTGTAATACCTGATGAGTTCTTCTTTCGTGTAAATCTGGTCCTGGTTTGAGAACCCTTGGTTTAGATAAGTACACTGGGGGTAAGGTACTAACATGCTAAGGAAGCACTTAATTGACATAAGATATATAAATGTATAAATAATGGTGCCATGTAAGCATTGAAGGAAAACAGAAAACACAACTGTTTTCATTGAGGATGTTTGATCTAAGTCTTGAGTTGTGGCCATTTTACTTGTTATTTTCTTTTGCATTCATCACCATTCTTTTATTTTTAAAAGAAAATAATATGACATCTCAGGTGCATCATCTTTCCATTCTTAGATGTCATTAGCAAATCCAAGAAGCAATTGAAGGAAACTGATACATGATCTGATGTGCAGAGATCAGCCTTTTTTTACTTTCCTGGAAGACAAATCATCTTGCACTACGATTCCTGATATAAAGATCACCAGAGGAAAACTGATAATTCTGAATTAACAAGTCAAGTGGACATTTTGAGTACGTTCATCATGATGTAGGATGTCTATATAGGTCTCTCTGTGAGAATAAAGGAGAGAAACTTATATGATTTTTATTGTAAAAGCACTGAAGTTACCATGTACACTAAAGTACATCAGGTATTTATTCATGACAGTGTGGTTACATGTGCTTCCACGTGACATTGCAGTTATAGTGTAATTTAGTGCCACTTATTATAAAGTGTTACCAAAAGGAGAACACAAATCTTAACTTTACTACTTTGAGGAACGGTAATTCCAATGAAGTCAAAAAACCAAACTGCCATGGTCATGCAACATTTTTCTCCAAACTGTCCTAAATTCTTCCAAGGATCCTATCTTCTCATTCATTAGAACTGGTAATATACAACAAACGCATCAAGATTTTTTTTTACAAAAAAATTAAATAAAATCAGCTGCTCAAAAATTGAGAACAAGCTATAAAGCAGAAATAACTTGAGTAATGCTTTGGCTTAAGTGGCACAAAGTACACACTAAAAACTATGCAAAAATATAGGTGACTACACTGTACTTACATGTAAGTATCTTGTACTCTTTCTGTATGGAAATTGGAAACCCTTGTATTTATAATATGCATTTTGATTATTTCATAAGAAAGGAGATTAGAGTTTGCAGTTACAAGAGTGAACTATAAACATACTTACAGAGCAGTTGTCCTTAAATATGTATGTATTCCCCTACTGCTTCTAACTGATTTTTCATTTATTGTCAGCCATATTTTCTTTGAAACCAACAACCACTCCATTTTGCCCTTCTTTTTGTTTGGATCCCATGAGGTTCCTTCCAGACACCATTAGGGCAAGGATTTCTGTTCTGCTAATAGCTTTGCTGCCAGCACTTTGCCTGGGAACACTGCTCAGTAATCTATTTCTAGCCCAACAGTAAAAGGTCGCTCTTTTTATCTTCCTTGAGGGAACCTTGCATGCTAAGATGTTGAGAAGTATTGCCATTTGCCCCGGTATTTTTAGCATGAACAATGGAAGGCGAACCACAGAAAGAGCTGCATTCTCTTGACCCCTATTTCGCTGAATCACCTCACCTGGAATTTCTGCTGTTTATTTCCCCAGTAATGTCAGGTAATCTTACATTGTGAGTAGAAAATGCTTCCATCAAATCACAGAGGATGCCTTTAATGATAAAGTAACTTTTTTTCCAAACATGAAATTTCATATCATTGATCCTTTTCATCTCGTCATTTTTTCCATCATGCTCTGCCAAAAGCAATGCATTGAAAGTAGTGAGATAACACAGAACAATCACAGACACAAGAAATATTGTTAAATTGAACATTGTGAAGCTTCCCAACCTCTTCTGATATAGCTTTGCTTCTGACTGATGCATTACAATTTCTGTATAAAGCATTCAGTCCACTTCCTGTTGCACAATTTTAACTCATTCCCATAAGAAATCTGGGGCTTATTGAACCAGTTTTTGTTTTCTGTTTTAGCTCTCTCACTAACAGTCTAGTTTTGTTTTGGATTTGGTTTTTACCTGCACCCTCTTTTGTGTACCATGAGTTCATGGGGCTCTCAGTATTGCAAGGAGTATAGTCCCAATGTATACCTTTACTTGGGTTTAGATGGAAGTTCAGGTTGGGTTTTCCAACTAATGTGATCATGTTATGAATAATAACACTGTATAATACTTTATGGAAGGGGAAAACATTTCCTCTATAACTATAGAAAGTAATTATTAAAATTAAAAGTAGTAGCTTCCATGTGGCAGTGCCTATGGCCTGGGAAGATGAAAAGAAAGGAGATTTCCACCAAGGCCTATGCCAATCCCTCCTCTCGTCACTGCTGTGCCCTCTAAAATGATACACCAACATCAGTTTTTTTCCAGTACAAATGCTAGTATATAGATTCTTCCAAAAATGACTACTATACTTTAGATATTTTAAAATATTTCATAACATAAAAATATGTTGCATTTCAATAAAAAGAATATAACCAAATGCTGCTGTTTCCTTTACCAGTCTTACTAGCATTTTTGTGAAACTAGCCTCCCGCCTGCCCTCAGGGCCACATCGGCCCAAATCAGATTCCTATCAGACCTGAAAACCTGGCTCTTCTGCCAGGCATTTGGGGTTTGATCGGACGCCTGGAGACTGAGCCTTTCTGGCGTGTGTACCTATGTTTTAAACTGTTGTATTTTTGGGTTTTTAAATGATGTAAGTCGCCCGGAGCACCAGTGGTGGAGGGCGACTCACAAATAATAAAGTTATTATTATTATTATTATTAGCACAAAAATGATATCAGGAAACAACTAATTGTAGTGGTTCAATTTAAATTAAGTGATCTGATTTAATTTTTACTGTTAGCAGGACATATTTTCTTACAGGAATCAGTTATACTAAAGTTGCCGAATTGTCCAGTAAGCCACCGAGGAATTAATAACTATTTTATCCAGGAAAACCTAACAAAATTCATCTGCAGGCTGTAAACTTCAGCAACCCAACAGGATGTTAGACACAATCCAACAGCAAAGGAATACCAAAGCCCATTGACTTCAAAGGGCTTAAATGTGTTACCGTGAGTGTGACACAGTTTCCAGATTATGTTTGCAGAAAGCAGGTTTTGACAAGCCAATTAGATACTGAAAAGAGTTTTTCTGTCCTTTGAACACTGGTTTCAAAGCTACATATAAGCCAGTATTTGTACACATTCAGATAGCATTATTTAAACCAGTCGTTTAAGTTTGCCTACATCCCCAAACTTTATTATTATTTTACACAATTTGTTTTCTACCCATTGAAATTTTGATTATCAAATTCTTGTGTGAGCTAGAGAAAGAGAGGAAAACTAATGTTGAGTACACAGTAAGTGAGCAATACATTTGGTAATGTACTCCCATTACTCTTAGTAGGATATACAGCATATTCCTATGTATATTAAGATTCATGACACCATCCATGAGTAATCAGCATGTATGCACCAGCCCCATTATAAAGTGTATCATCTTGAACCACAGGTTTTCCATGGATATGGAGGAAACAAGAGTCCTATAGATTCACTTAAAACGGACTGTCTGAATGTCTTTACAGATTTCCCAAAATTTCCCAAAACATGGGGAATTAAAATGGAAAACTCTACACAAAAAATAAAGGATGAGTATTTGCATACATCTAACCAGTTGGTTGACATCCTATTGTCTGTGAAATTGCTTTGTATGCTTCCTTTGTCCTGCAAAACCAGACAAATTTCAGCATAACCAGAGAGACAGACATAGCAATTCCATTGTGTCAAAGCCATTAATATCTTTTCATTCAGTTCTGTAACAGACACATAAAAATACAAATACCATTCTATTTTCTCAAACAAAAATGGTAGGCCATAATACATAAGTAGTCATGACCAAAATGTGACATTTAATAGATATCTCAATTCAACATAGACAAATAGAATTTTCCAAAACTAAATGTGTAGGAGGCTGTGCAAAAAGAAAAAAAATCTTACATCTTTTTGATAGAGAATTTACATCTTTAAAAGCTGGATTAAAAAGAGAAACCCATAGGCATTTCCTTGTGGATTCGGAGCTTAGACAAGGCTTGTCTTCCTTGTACAAGTTCTAATATTTTTATCTAAGTACAACATTTACATTTGCCTTACTAATCATCAGTGGACTGTGCTCTGATGTTACTGTACAATTTTTCAAACTGGGATGCTAATTTAAATTGAAAGAATTGCTTTTTAAAACAATTCATTGATAATTATGAAATCTCAATCCTCATTTTGTCTATAAGTCGATATTCCAATTTTGTAATATGAAAACATTTTCTGACTGAGTAATTTTGACAACCATATGTAATATACTTTGTGCTGTGACCTGCCTCAAGCCATGGGAAGAGGCGAGTAAGAAATAACTTGTTGTTATTATTATTATTATTATAACAGTATTCTCCATAAATGCACTGAACAAAATGCAGACATGCCAAAAGTTTGCTTTCTCTTACCACAATGTCCATAAGGTCACTTGATCCCCATTTTTATCAAGAGCTGCACATTTCCTATGGAAGACAAAAAGAAATCGTCCATTAAAACCATTTTAAAATGTCTATGCACTATATTTATTTCTACGCTTACAAATCCAAAATGCACTTTATAGTTTCACACCAAAAATCAGGATGTTCAAATATTCCTGTAATTGTGTCTTCCACCTTTAGACTGCTAATGTTCTGCATAGAAAAGAGGTTGCTTGAGTAAATATAACTGCATTCATTAAAACATTGTGAACTTCTTCCAGTTTTCCAATTGTCCGACTGAAGAAGCTCCAAAGTTTCAAATTCAGTAGATCAAACTCCCAGTTAAATATTTTAGGACTGAAGCTTTTATCATTCTAAAACGGTATTGTGGGCATATACACAATTTACTATTCCACAAAATGTTTTTGCCTATGTATTCCAGGATTACTAAAACAATGGGACTTGGTGAGCTACTCTCCAAGAAATAACTGTTACGATCTTCTGATGAGTCTCCAAAGTGACTCATCCAAAGTGACTACAATGGCCTAAGATTGACAATGTGGTTGAATACAACATCTGTGACACATGGTTATGTTTCTTATACTTCAGCCCTTAATCCAGTCCCAGGGGAGTTCAGCATGTTGCACTGATAATGGAAGCACAGTTTCTTTTTTTAAAAAAAAATCACAATTTTAAGTGAACAAAATGCATATTGTAATGTCAAGTACATGACACTTGCATGTTGCTATTCCTATATACTTACAGAGTATTCAATGTGTACTTAGTGGCGCTTAAGAAATGTCATGTACAATTTTTATAAACATTCTACAGGGTTCCCATATGCACTTCATCTTTCAGTAACGTCTTGTCAGAGAAATGTCTGAATATTATTTTAAAAATAAAATTTCAATTTTAGTTATCTGTTGGACATTACCAAAGTGTTTATTCATTTCATTAAGTCATGCTTTGACAGTGAAGATCAAAGATCTTAATAAATATCAGGAGGAATCCCATCCTAGATGAAAACTGATTCTTGTGTACTCCACACAGAAATTGCATATAGTATGCCATTTCTTATATGATTCAACACATAAGATGTAGCCAATTTTTTTTCTCTGTGTACCCATATATCCTGTATCTAGGGCATGGATTGATTACATACCATGCAAAATATCCAAAGATTGTAATTTTTGTTGACACACAATGGATTTTCTTTATCATTTTCTTTCTACAGAATCCCCCTTGAACTGAAATGTAAGATGTTTTCAAAATGGCGAGTTTAAGTAATAAGTTTATGGTATGGCATCAAACCTGAGGGAAATGGAAATATTGTGATTAAAGAAACCTAATGCATATGCAGATCTGATATCCACATATCCATGGATCACATACATCCATGCTCCCACACTGACATGAAGTTTTTCAGACTTCAGGAGTCTGTAAAATCTATGCACCACATCCCACTGTATAAACCTACACAGAGTTCCTAGAATCTAAGGTTAAGGAGTAGTTAATTGCTTTTCCTCTGACCCAAAAAATATTTCTATGCAAGGAATACCATTGGTATTCAGATCATTTCAGAACAGAAAGTCAATCACTTTAAAAGGAGTATTCATACATAAAAGTAGATGCCTTTGCAAAAGGACCCTTCTCTTGGCCGATTTGTAACACCCACCTTATGTTTGTAAATTAACATTGTTGGTATCATTGCCCTTGTTATGTCAGTGTTAACTCTATGTATTTTTAATCAATTATCATAATGTTGGCGCAGTTGCACTCTCTAAGCTGAAAGTGTTTACAAATTCTATATAGTAGAGAAATATGACCAAACATGAAGCAAATGCATGTTTGGAAGGATATACTTTCTTTTCATTCTCTGTGTGTGAGAGATTGATAACTCATTCACAGCTAAACAATTTCAAAAGCAACATCAGGGCCACATGCATTCTGAACACTCAGATGAAAGTAGTACCTTAAAGACACAATGAGGTGAAGTGACAAAAGGCAGAAGTCAGTGGAAAGGAAGCCCAAAGGTAAAATCATCCAGCATGCAGGATGAGGGCAAGGGAATAAGATCCAGAGAAAGAAACTAGGTAGTCAAAACCAGGTTGACTGCTCTTGAGGCAGAGCTAAAGATCTAGTACGAAATGATGACAGACCAAGAGATAATGATAATACTGATCACGATGATGATGACAACATCTGTTTCTTATCCACCTGTCTGTATGAATTGAGGCAAGGAACAACAGATTAAAATATAGCAACAAACAGATTCAGAAGCTGTTAAAACATGTATATAATCAGTTAAAAGATCATAGCACCAGTTAAAATTATGTATACTTAAAATTATCAATTCATAATTTAAAAACTTGAAATTTAAAAACCATCTGGCTAGGCCTACCAGAATAATCGTTAAAATTGTTTTAACTGTAAGCTGTCAAGTCTCTCCTAACCAGTCATTCCACAATTTGGGGTCAGCTGATGTTATGTCTTCTGGTTAACAGTTGTCAATCTAGTTCTGGCTGAAGTAAATGAATCTTGATCCAAACCATGCAGGACTTTAAAGTTAACAACAAACATTTTATACCTTGTCCAGAAATGCATTGGCAGCCAGTGGAGAAATTTTAATATAGGTCACTCCTAGATGCACCTATCAAACGGGCCGCCATGGTTTGCACTAATTTAAGTTTCAGAACTTTGTGCAGCCTTCAAATTAACAGTGTTTTTACCATAATTCTTAGGGATTTCAGCCCTAAGAAGACACACTGCTTTCATATCAACTGAAGTTGACAGTGGGCATTCCTTGTTGTCATATCTACCCAGAAGCACCTCAAAACTAAGATGTAGAGTGGTACAAGAAGTAAAGTTTTACTCATATCTATACTGAGGTGGAGGGCAAAGATCTAAGGAAGTTACATTTTTTCAATATATAATGAGAAAGAGTGGAGTTTCTTTATTTGTGAAGGAATTGTATAGCATTTTCTCTAAAAAGGAACAGAAATGAAATGGTCAGTTACATGTTACCAGCAGTGTAATGAGTGATTAGCAAAAAAGTCCTTGATAAATACTGTAATGACTAACAGGAATAAAAAGCTTTAAAAATAATTTTATAAGCTTGGTCCTAATTAAGCTGATGTGCCCCATATTAACTCTGGGTCATCCATGCCCACATTGATTCCCCTGGGGGAATCAACAGGGATTAATGAAAATATGTTATTGTGACCGGGTACACTGCAACAGAGAATGATGGGGATCCTCAAGACAACCTTGCACAGACATCCTTGGAATGTGTCCAGATAAATGTAAATAGCTGGACGTGTCGCCACTGATCTCCTTGCCTTCTGAAAACATGGAAATAACTACCCTGGGTAAGGGGCACTGCTTATAAGGTGAGTTTGGGGGGTTTGATTGCTGCATGATCAGACATGGTCCAAAATTTGTAATGCTCCCAAAAGTGAGTTAAAATGTTATAGCTCTGACATGTGCCCTCATAATTAGCTAACAGCATGACCGTTCATTTTTCTTGTTCTTCTGGCTCAACATTTTGAACAAATACCTTAAGAAGGAAACACCGTATTTTTTGCTTAGTGCTAGAATTATTTTGATATATTGAGCAGAACTGGACATGAGGATGCTCTCTTTGAACAAGACGTGTTAATTCTACATGTGAAAGTGGCAGCAAACTGAAGAAGCAACCATATTGTCTAATGCTTACTCTTTCCTTTTGTATCTAATCATGGTCACTCTCTCTTCACCCATATGCATAAAAACACACACACACCATAAAATATAAAAATAGAATAAAATGATGTGTGGCTAATGACACACCAGCATATTTTAATTCCAATGTTTATTTAAATAAGATGCTATGGAATCCAATCCAGGGAGAAATCAGCATATAAAAAAGGAGGAAGAGAAACATGACTTGCAAGGAAGTTACCTATCTTCTACAATTAGATCACCATTACCATCCTTCTGATAAGAAAGGCAGCTGTCATGGGCTACAAAGAAATGGAAAATTCCAATACAATATACCATGTAATCATTAGCAATTTCTTATTCATTTGGTTTGTAATATGTTTTAAAAATGGGCAACTTGGAAGTCCCTTAATAGACTCAGAAGTGGAGTGGGCAGATCAAAAGACAACCTGGCAAAATGGTACTATCTAAAAGAATCCCATACCTTGTGGGATTGTGGAGCAGAACAGACAACTCCACATCTGTATGCTTGCCCACTGTGCCCTGCCTCATGTACAGAGGAGGAATTGTTGGAGGCTACAGACAATCCCATTGCTGTTGCCCGTTTTTGGTCAAAAGATATTTAGCGGCCTGTGCACCTTCTATTTTTTAATCAGTTTTATACTAATTTATGCAAAGCTTTTGATACGAAATAAATAAAAGTTTGGAGTATAATATTGATTAGCTTTATCATCTAGCATTTGAAAAAAAACTCATTTGCTTTCCTTTCCAAGAGTTTTCTCCCACCCCAAAATGAAAGTATGTGTGCATGGATAATTTCACAAACATTTTCCTTACAAAATTTAGTTTTCCTTGCCTTATGTTCAACATGTAGCTTCAGCCATAACAGAGAACAGCTTGGAACTCAAGTCTTACCTTTCCCGTAATGAAGGTGACAATAGTCACCTTCATTGTCATCATCATCATCATCAAATTTATACCCCACAAAAAAAGAATTACCTAAATCAGTATTATGTAAAATGCTACTTAAAAATCTAAAAGAAGTTAACATCCAAAAGGCATTTGCAAATCAACAGAATACAACGAATGTTCTTAGAAGGTGCGCCGAGCCTTTTAGATAGTCATATTTTTTTGGAGAATTCACAGAGAACTAAACCTAAAATTAGACATATTTTATGATATTCTCACCTTAAAAGTTTTACACAACTTTTGTGACTTTCAACCATCTGCTACTTATTTTTTTAAAAGAACCTGACAAAAACGGCTAGCATTTGTGTTGGTTATCATTTTTCCCCCTGGATAGTGAGGAGTGATAGCTATTCTAAGCACACATTCTATCGGGTGTGATCATGGTTCTGGGATTTTCCACCCACAAGTGATAGGAAATATAATGTCCCATATAGGAGCTGTTGTAACTTTTCTCTTATGTTTAGAAACATGTTCAGTAGGCTCATATTGTCAGAAAATAGTTTGTGGCTAATGAGAAGATGGCCCAAAAAAAGGTTAGAGAGAAAAATTGTCTCAGAAAGAATGTTACTTGTTTCTGATGAAAACAAGTGTTCTTCACCCAGAGATTGTTGTAGTTAAAAATCACTTAGCAGTCATCATTTAGAGTCCCTCCGGGGAGAGGGGGTGGCATATAAATAAAGATGATTATGATGACGACGACGACGACGACGATCTTTCATCTCTATGTTTAGAACATTTCAGGATTGGGACAATTGAAAAAGGATAGGACGCTTACAACACAAAAGATTATATTGTTACAATTGAAGGAAAGTGAGGAAGATTAAGATTTCTGCCTGAAAAAGAATCCAGACCATTATCACTTGTGAAAACCCTGTTATTCTCCTATGACAGGAAACTCATCGTAAAAAGGATATCACTCACTTATTACCAAGGCGGAGGCTATAGATCGTGCTACAGCTGCTAGTTTTTCCAAGTCAAGGGGTGTCTTAATTTCAATAACTTCTTGACCAGAGTTTCATGGGGAATAATAATGGAATCAGAGAGTTAGAAAAGACCACATGGGCCATCTAGTCTAACCCCCTGCTATGCAGGAAAAGCACAATCAAAGTATCCCTAACAGGGCCATCCAACCTCTGTTTAAAAGTTTACAAGAAATGAGCTTCCACCACACTCCAAGGCAGAGAGTTCCACTGTTGAACAACTCATACAGTCAAGAAGTTCTTCCTAATGATCAGGTGGAATTTCGTCTCCTATTGTTTGAACCCATTGCTCCTAGTTCTAGTTTCAAGAGCAGTCGAAAACAAGACTGCTTTCTCTTCCTCATAACACTCTTTCACATTTTTATACATGTCTATCATGTCTCCTCTCAACCTTCTCTTCTGCAAGCTAAACATACCTAGTTCTTTAAGACACTCCTCATATCCACCCTAAGTCCCCTCAAGGAAATAGGACAAAATACAAATGATGATGATGATGATGATGATGATGATTATGGCATGGATTCCAGACCTTTGATCATTTTGGTTGCCCTCCTCTGAACACCAGCATATCAATATCTCTTTTGAGCTGTAGTGCCCAGAATTGGACACAGTATTCCAGGTGAGGTCTAACCAAAGCAGAATACAAAAGCACAATGACTTCCCTTGATCTAGACACTACTTTCGATGCAGCCCAAAATCCCATTGGCTTTTTAAGATGCTGCATCACACTGTTAACTCATGTTCAACTTGACACATCAATTAGCATTAGGGACAGTTATGGTTTTTTTAATTAAAGGTACTCTGGGAGGTACTGAGAAAATCACTATTGCGTCAATATATTGCCCTAATTTCCAGCAAGGCTTGTTTGTCCATTCTATTGTATTCAATTAGAAGCTTTTAAGGAGGGAATGAGGATAATTTAAAGGGATCTCCATTTGTATGGAGAGAAAAAGCAAGGTATAAATAAATATAATACATAAATAAATACTTCGCCTCTTATACAAACGGGGGTGAGGTGGTGTTTTCTTTTTCAAATTTGGCATGAGATTCAGCCACTACTTAGAGATCATGCTTTCTTCTCCCAAAGCAAAACTCCAGATTAGATTATACAGGTTTAGTATTCCTTATCTGAATAGTAGGCTTGGATTAGAACCCAAAAATCGTGATTCGAAATCAAAGGGGGGTATTAGTAATAGAAAGACTTACAAAAAAATTCCAAAAAGTTCTAAAATATAACGTAATTACTAACGAAATTCTTAATTAGTTCTAAAGTAGGCAAAGCAGGGAAACAGGACTGACACTGTTTGAAGCACAGGCAAATCAAGGGGCAACATTTCCCTTGGTTTCCTTGCAGGGAGATATAATGCATTAATATATTACTATTAATATAATAATAATAAGCCAGGGTTTCTTTGCAGGGACATATAATGCATTATTATATATTAGGGTTTCTTTATTAAATTATTATATATTATAATAATAAAAAGCCAGGGTTTCTTTGCAGGGACATATAATAAAAGCCATTAATATATTATTACTATTTATATAATAAAAAAGCCAGGGTTTCTTTGCAGGGACATATAATGCGCGTTCCTAATTGTGCCACTGCCTCAACTGTTCTGTTGTTCTACTGTGTTGCTTTGTTTTTAACTGTTTTTATTGTTCTGTATTTTATTGTGCTTTCGGCTCTTGTAAGCCGCCGCGAGCCTCCGGGAGTCGGCGGCATAGAAACCCGAATAAATAAATAAATAATAAATAAATGCATTAATATATTATCATCATCATCATCATCATCATTATTATTATTATAAAAGCCAGGGTTTCTTTGCAGGGACATATAATGCATTAATATATTATTATTAATATTATTAAATAAAATAGTTGCCCACCTGTGGTCCAGGACTTTCTAATCTGTAGAGTTCTTCTTACTCCCTCACTCCAGCTTTTCCCCCTATCAGTTTTACCATAGCACTCCAGGATCTCCTTTGGAACTCTATGGCTTTTCTTGATTCTGAACTCTTCCTTCTCCTCTCCCTGCTGTTTTCACGCCCTGCTCCCCTTCTCTCAGCAGTTCTTATGTCCTTCTGCTCTGTCCTTCTATCTAAACCCCCTTCCTGGGGATTTAAACCGCTTTTTTCCTCAGTCCTCCAGGCCCCTCTAGGAGTCCCGATCTGGTTGTCTATGGTTTCCGGCTGGTTTTTCACTTCCTACAGGAAGGCCTTTCACTCTAATTAGGCTCCGAGCATGGAAAGGCCCCGATCTGACTGTGAGTAATGTCTGGAAAGCTATTTTGGAGGGGAAAATTTTCCTGTTTGGGGGGGCATCCGAAATATTTACAAATCTAATGAAAATTTGGGCCCAGGAAGTGCGGAAAATAAAGTCCACTTCCGAGATCACCACTGCGATGCGTATAAACTTGAAAGTCCCATTACATACGAATCCCTTCCGATTTCATTTAATTTTCATAACTTTTTTCTCATGCCTACTGAATAGGTTAGGACCAAAGGTCCTTTAAATTTTGGATTTTCTCTCTCCAGATTTTACATGTAAATACATAATGAGATATCTTGAATATGGGATGTCATGACATTTATTTATTTTTCATATCCAAATAGCCCAGAGGTAATTTTTTAAACAATATTTTTAATGATTTGGGGCATGAAACAAAATTGGTGTCTACTGAACCATCAGAAAGCAAAGGTGTCACTGCCTCACCCGCACATGTAGATAATTTTGGATTCTGGATCAGGGATACTCAGACTGGATTTTATTGTCCTTGTCTTGGAGAAATTTCATTAGATCAGGGGTGCTCATTAGGTAGATCATGATCTACTGGTAGATCGCGTAGGGCATCGTGGTAGATTGCAGGCAGGGCAGGAGGAAGGCCCAGTCCCTCCCCACAGGCTCCCGACGCCGCACAAGTGCTGCCGGCCCTGGGTTATCTGAGGTCCTTTCCACACAGTTGAATAAAATCCCGTGTTATCTGCTTTGAATCGGATTATATGGCAGTGTGGACTCAGAAAACCCAGTTCAAAGCAGATATTGTGTTATATGTTTCACATTTTTGTAGTGGGTAGGTAGATCATTTTGACTTGGTTGTTTTATAAGTAGCTTGCATGCTGAAAAAGTGTGAGCACCCCTGCATTACATAGACAAGAGAAGGGTCCCTAGCATCTTCTGATCAAACTCCTGTGCAGACAACTCCCCACTTGTGGGATTGTACAATAGATCCTTTTCATGTTCTTTAAACCCTCTTCTATTAGGTAGGATTCTAAGAAGAAATTGAAAGGATCTATATTAAATTATATTCAAGAAAACACTATTTCTGAAATAGCTCTGCCTTTTGGGATACACTTAAGGTGGTAATTAGAGGAGAATATATAAAAGAATTAAGTTATGTGAGGAATATATCCCATTCAGCAAAAGAAGGCTTACTAACAGAGATTCAAAACCTTGAATTCAAAACATAAAATATGTTGCTCTTTAGATATTTTATTATAATTACATTTGAAAAGGACATAAATATGACTTTTAGATATTAATAAAATTGTGATTTATAGATTTCTTTAAAAACTTCATTAATTTAATAAAAATTCAAAAATATTTGCTATTTATATAAAATAAAATGAAAAAAATCATTTTATTAAGGCTTTTAATAATATATAACATTACCAAATTGTCAAAATGAACAACTTTTAAAAATGCACTTTCAATATATATACTTATCATCCTAATGAAGCAGGAGTCTACAGTCTTGCCAATAAAGATCCTTAAAACCACTAAACCAAGACCACAAATCCTTTTAAAATCAATCAATTATGCTTAATGAAATTTATGGTGCCAATTGAAAATTTAAATCTAACAAACCTCCAGAGTTGGATGGTCTCAGTGGGAAGTTGGGAAGTGGTGGATACAGAGCCAGGACTTTCTGGGGGGCAAGTTTCAACAATTGGAGTAATAGAGACCCAGCGGACTCCTCCAACTTGCTCCCCAACCCCGGCGGCAGAGCCAAGGTCCTGCTGAGCAAGACAGGCGCCCCCACCCCTCTTGGGAGGGTGGGCAGGGAACCGGACACCTAGTCGAGTCGTCAAGGAGGGATGGGCAGGGGCGGGCAATTCGCGTGATCTCGGGCAGGGGTAATAGGGACGGTAGCCGTAGGCCTCATGAGAGAGAGAGGAGGAGCCGCGGTAAGGCTCGTCCTCCCTCTGACCTACGTGCTATCCCGAAGTACGCAGATGGTGGGCTCCCAATTTCCTCTCCTCCAACTCTGATCCTGGCCAACGCTAGATCCGTCCGAAATAAATCAGGGACCATTAGGGACCTCCTCCTGGAAAGGAGAGCCGACCTCGCCTGTCTCACCGAGACATGGTTGCAGGAAGGAGACAATGTCATCTTGCAGGAGATTGCATCCCCAGGGTTCGTGGTCAGTCATCAGACGAGGACAGAGAGGGGGGGAGGGGTGGCCATTCTCAGCCGAGACAACATGACTTCCAGGTCGAGTCAGACGGCAAACAGCCCTGGGAGGGAGTGTGCGGGCCTGGTGTGGGATCTGGGCGAGAGTGTAGCCTTCCTGTCGGTGTACCGTGCACCCGACGCACCGTCAGGAAGCCTGCCTAAGCTGCTGGAGGTGGTTGCGGAGTGGGCATTGAGGTTCCCTAAACTTATTGTTTTGGGGGACTTCAATGTCCACGCCGACACCACCTCCCCGTCGACAGCAGCCATGGACCTGGTGTCCACCATGGAGGCACTAGGACTCTCGCTTTGTAAGACCGGCCCCACGCACCACGCAGGACATACATTAGATCTGATCTTCGCGCGCCGAATTCAGGTGATCCTAACCTCCATTATGGAGGTTCCATGGTCGGATCACAAGGTCCTGGAAGTCAGGCTGGGACTCGTCCCCCCTCCCGGTAAGGGTGCAGAACCTATTCTGGTTCGCCCAAGGAGACTTATGGAACCCACTAGGTTCCTGAATGCTCTAAGGGTCTGGGAACCCCCCAGCGACTCGGTCGATGGGCTAGTGGAACATTGGAATACCAATCTTTCCGCGGCCCTAGACGAGATCGCCCCCAGGCGTTCTCTCCCTCCCCGTAGTAATCGCTCACCATGGTACACAGAGGAGCTGCGGGCGATGAAACGGAAAAGGAGACAACTAGAGGACATGTGGCGGAGTCTCCGTGGCGTCGAAATCGGCTTATAAACAATTTAAGGAGGTTTATGAGCAAGCTATCAAGGAAGCAAAAAAGGCCCACTATTCTTCCTTGATAGAGTCAGCCGGCTCACGCCCAGCCCAATTATTTAAGGTAATTCGGTCACTGACAACAATTCCAACTGTCCCAAAAGATAGGGGTTTGGCTCCAACGGCTGAGGCCTTTCAGAGCTTTTTTGCTGACAAGATTTCGACCCTCCGCCGGGACATTCCTGCCACTCTTGATACAGTTAGTGAACTCGAGACTCCGCCGCCTCTCGGTGGGCCCACCTTCACCCGTTTCCTACCGCTGGACGCAGCAGCTGTCGATGGGTTGCTGACTGCAGCTAGACCAACTACGAAAGAGGCTATGGTGAGACCGCTGCTGAAGAAGCCGAATTTAGACCCTTCGGCTCCCTCCAATTACAGGCCTGTTTCCAACTTGCCTTTCTTAGGCAAAGTAATTGAGAGGGCAGCAGCGGATCAGCTGCAGCGGTTCCTAGAAGACACAGCTGGACTTGATCCCTTCCAGTCCGGCTTCCGTATTGGGCACGGGACGGAGACCGTACTTGTCGCCATTACAGACCAACTTCGCCGCCAGCTGGACCAGGGTGGATCTGCTCTGCTTGTTTTGTTAGATCTGACAGCAGCATTTGACACCGTAGATCATGCACTATTGTCCCACCGTTTAGCCGCTTCCGGGGTGAGGGGGACCGCCCTTAAATGGGTGGCCTCCTTCCTCCGGGACCGGGGACAACGTGTGGAGGGGGGCGGGGAGGTCTCCGGGAGGCTCTCACTTGACTGTGGGGTCCCCCAGGGGGCCATCCTCTCCCCCTTATTATTCAATGTGTATATGCGCCCCCTGGCCCAGCTGGCTCGTGACTTTGGTCTGGAGTGCCATCAGTACGCTGATGACACCCAGCTTCTGCTGAGAATGGACGGCAGGTCGGACTCCGTACCCGATTGTTTCCATCTGTGCCTTGAAGCCGTGACTGGTTGGCTGCGTGCCAGCCGGCTGAAGGTGAACCCATCGAAGACGGAGATACTGTGGCCCGGTCGGCCTGGGCTGGATGAGTGCCGGCTGCCTACCCTGGACGGCGAACGGCTTAACCCATCGCCGTCAGTTAAGAGTCTGGGGGTGGTGTTAGACTCCTCGCTGACCATGGAGGCCCAGGTCTCCGCGGTCAGCAGGACTGCATTCTACCACCTCCGACAGGCTAGGCGGCTGGCCCCCTACCTGTCAGGACGGACCCCCCCGAGATCACTGCGCTCAGATGAGCAGAATCTGTTGCAAATTCCATCAGTCCGCTCCTGCCACCTATCGACGACTAGACAAAGGTCTTTTTCTGTGGCGGCACCAGGGCTCTGGAATGCCCTCCCGGAGAGTGCCCGAGCCATCTCGGAATTGGGCCCATTTCGGAGGGCATGTAAGACGGCCCTCTTTGGGCTGGCCTTCAACTAAGTGTCCGAGGTGATAACTCACGCTGTATGTCCTTTTAACCCATGCTCTGACCTTTGTAATTGTTTTAATGTGGCTTTTGTGTTTTGGTTTTATGTTTTTATTGATTGTAACTGGACGCATGTCGCATGTTGCGCTGTGCTGTCGGTGTAATTTTATGTGATCTGCCCCGAGCCTGCTGGGAGGAGCGGAATACAAAAATGAAATATAAATAAATAAATAAATATTTTCTATAAAAATTTATAAGGCCATAATTCCATCTTTATTATTGCCATTTGTTTCACTTCTGGATTGTAAAGAAGCTCCACCTTCTTGGGAAATACATTGGCTGCCCATTTATAGTCAGCAATAATGATGATTTTCGATACTCTAAAGCAGGGCTAAGAACTACAGTTCTCATTATCCATGCTTGCTGGGGGTAATGAGATTTGGAGTCCAATAATATGTGGAAGGCAACATCTTTCCTATCCCACCACTAGATAATTTTGTGTCATTGTATTTTATAGAATTCCATGACCTGCATAAAATTTGATTGGCTTTAGGATCAGACTTAACTCCATTCACAGAACAGTTTTCAAGTTCTAGTATAGTGTTAGCTTCTAGATATGTTTATTTCTTTTGTTAGTGTATTCTGTCATTGAATGTTTGTCATTTTTTCTTGAAAACTGCCCTGAGTCCCCTTGGGGGAGATAGGGCAGTTATACCATGTTATACATGGTTTTGCTAAAAGTATAACTCAGCTATAAGACTACGGGGAGTCCTAGGATAATATAGTGTGAACGATGCTTCACATGCAGTCATCTTTCAAATATTTAAGTGTTCTTTATTTTGAATTACCTTCAAACAATGTCAGTTACACAGCGGGTACTGTGGTTAGGTATCATCACACCAGATAAAGTCAGGGGTTATTCTCATCAATAGGAGGAGACTAGTTTGCTATGTAGGGGGGGGGGGGTTGGCATCAGGAGTGACTTGAGAAACTACAAGTCACTTCTGGTGTGAGAGAATTGGCTGTCTGCAAGGACGTTGCCCAGGTGATACCCGGATGTTTTGAAGTTTTACCATCCTTGTGGAATGGTTCTCTCATGTTCCCACATGGGGAGGTGAAGCTGACACTCTCCCTGGATTCGAACCTCTAACCTGTTGGTCTTCAGTCCTGCCAGCACAAGGATTTGGCCCATTGTGCCATCGGGGGCTCCTGTTATGGGGAGGTGACAGACTAGTAACAGGGTAAGACATGGCATCCTATGATGGGAACCATCACCATTGTATGCCAGTTTGTGACTTCGGTGCAACAAAGTCCGAAAACTTTCAGACTCCCATTACCAACCACTGTGAGGGTGATTGGCTTACTTTGTTTAAAAGAAATAGCAATGAGATGTCTCCAATTATTTCAATTCCTTCAGCAATGGGTTCTGATTTCTTTTGGTATAAAACAAGATACAAGTAGGGGAAAACATATTGTATATGCAAAATACTGATTGGAATGATGTATATGCTTGAGCTCTTGCCCATTTTCTCCCCTTAGAGAAATCTTGCTTTGGTCTGATGCAATGTTCTCTGCTTCTCTCTGACTTCTCCGGGTGGACTGTGAATAACTATAATTAGATAAGAGAAAGACATAGCAATACATCCTTATTAAGTGAGTCACCACTGAGGTGTTAGATGCTTTGCATCAATGTTTCCATTATTCCTTTAGACTTTCACTGTGATGCTTGGGTTGTATTGATAGTTCAAAAGATTGCAAATGCAAACTTTACAGAACTGGCTGACAGTGATATATTTGCCAGTTGCAAATTAGTCCAAGCAAGTTCCAAAATCTGCTCAGACAAATGTGATGCGTTGCAAGTTCTGAACTGTCTCCTTCAGGCTACGATTAATTTCATTAGATACCAACTTAAAAAAATTAGTGGCACGGCAGCTTGTCAATCAACACTTCAATTTCAGCATGGCTTGAAGTTACAGGATACAAAGCTCAAATAAAGCAATTTGTTCCTTCAAATACAAGGGAGCTGACTTGTTTTTCACATTGTTTTATAGACTTGTGCATGGATCTGTTTTAGCCATTTTCCTTTGGCCTCTTCAGCTTCTTCTGATGGCCATAACGGCAAGGACTCAGCTGCCTTTTTAAAAAAACTCAAAATGGCCCACATAGCTACTGGGTGTGACTTCTCCCCTTCTATTTAGGAGCATGCAGCACATGCTTCCTCAACCCCGTTCCTCAAACCCAGGCTCCCTTGAAAGGAAGAAAAAAAGGAGCCTTTGAAAAAGTGATTAAAAAAATTGAATGTTACTTGGCAGGTTCAATCAGTAGTGTTACTAGGAGAGTGTGTGTGTGGGGGGGGGGACTGCTCTGGGTGAAACCAATCCAATCACAGTGTATTTGTGTAGGTAAGGTACAGTAAAGACATAAGAGATAACCCAGTATGGTGCCTACTAAAATATATAGTTAAATAAAAATGCAGTTATTGAAGAAAAGGGCATAATAGGATGCCAATACAAGACTGAGCCTGTTCAGTGAGCAATACTTCCCTTCTGCTTCTTCACCAGCATCCTGTGTTTTGACCTACAAGAAGCACTGCTTGAGTATCAAGCAAAAAGTGGGTACTAGAAACAATATCATATGAACAATGACTGGCACAACCTGGGGATCACAACCAGACACAGTGAAGACATCTGTCCTTGCACTTTGCTACTCTGCTGCTGAGTACACATGCCCAGTGTGGAACACATCTCATCATGTGGAAACAGTGGTTGTGGCTCTTAATGAGACATGCCACATTATCACAGGATGTCTACATCCCACACCACTGAAGAAATTGTACTGTTTAGCTGGTATTGCATCACCTGACATCTGCCGGGAGGTACAGCCAATAATGAAACAACCAGGCCAGTGACATCTTCGACCCACCTTGTTTGGATATCAGCAAGCATGCCAATGCCTTAAATCAAGAAATAGCTTTTTAAGATCTACAGAGATACTCGCAGGAACACCTCAGCAAGTAAGAGACTAAAAGTGGCAGGATAAAATCCAGAATATCAAGCCATGGCTAATACCAGATGAGAGACTCCCCCCTGAGCGCACAGAAGATTGGGAGACTTTGAAGGCAGAGAACAGACTGCGCTCTGGCACCACAAGATGCAGAGCCAACCTTAAGAAATGGGGGTACAAAGTGGAGCCCACAACATGTGAGTGTGGAGAAGAGAAAACCACAGACCACCTACTACAATGCAGCCAGAGCCCTGCCACATGCACAATGGGTCCTTATAGCAACACCAGCTACTGGTCAACAGACATTTAGTATAATGCCAAGTTTTTGTATCTTTTAAATACAATACAATTGTGCCTTTGGTTAGCTTCTGATATGATAAATAAATAAATCAGCAAGCCCACAATGTGTATAAGACTGAAACTATCCATGTTTGCTCCCAATGGCTTACTTTTTTCTTTACTAAAAACAAAAGCCACAATTGGAAGGGGAGTTGGGTGGGGAGGGCTTTGATAGATTCCATTAAAAAGATAATATGATTATATTCCTCCAATTTGGGCTTGAGAGCATGCCTGTTCCTGAAAGAATGGTTCCGGATTTTTTTAAGACAAAAAAAAACCTCACCAGGTTACCAGCATCTTAATTTGACAAGTGTGGAGAGAAGAGGATAGTGTCTCTGTCACTCCGTATATGAAGGAGCTGATTGAGAGGCCATCCTCTTAGAGATAGTGCGCTATCTGTGGAGGTTTGTGAGGATACAACATTTGTTGATATCCTGCAGACTCACACTTCCAGAACTGCCCTAATTTAGATGTGATATGTGAGCTAAAGGCATGTTGTTTGTGGATTTACTTCTCTGCTATTGAACAGGAGAGAAATTTACAACATAGACTGTTCCACGTGGAAGGGCAGAACTTACCATATTTGGTGCAATAATCTAATAAATGATCAACACTACCCATTGCTTTAAAAAAGGAAAAAAGAGAATGGAACAGGTGTCATATCCAGGCCTATTAGTCTGTGTTTCATCTTTTTCATTTAATTCATGTTTAATCCTGATTTCTAATACCAAAACTTAAAATAAATAAAAAGGCTGGAAAATGTTGAGTAGGAGGTTCTAGTTTTTGGATGTGCTCATTCTTTCTGGCTTTGGGCTAGTTGTTTTTTTTAAAAAAGTTTTTAATTGTATAGGTCACTTATAATTATCAGAAGCAACTGGTAGATATTAAGCATGGAAGAAAATAATGGAAAAAGATGATTTTCCTAGAAAACAAAATGTTTGTTTTGTCAATTTTACAGGTACAAAGGATTTCACAGCAACACATCTTTTGTTTTGCTTTTCCTGCAAAACTCTTACTGTCCTTGATATGTATCTGGGCTCCAGCTTGTAGATAAATCAAGAGCTTCAATATCCAAATATGTCTTGGAAGCTGTACAAACAAGAAAAATGATGGGAAATGTCAGCTTTTCAGTGGCTTTTCACAAACATTGGCAACCCACAATCCATACATTTGTCACCTGCCAAGCAAAAGAATCATCACAGACTGTCACCAGCAATATGATAAAGGTACAGAATGGTGTGCACCCAGAAAAATGATTCTGAACACTCGCAGCTTGTGAAGTACTATAAAGCCTTTATTCCCATAACTTGTAAGGACCAAAAACTCAACTGTCGAGGCAAATAACCCCTGTGACTATTATAATCAACATTTGTCCATCTGTCCACCTGCATATCTGTGAAAGGTCAGAAGGGAGTCAGGGGATTCACACTGATTGGGGAATTCTTGGCATTCTAGTCCAAAAAGGTAATATTTCCAAACTCTGGTCTTTACTTAGTATGAAGAAAAATGATTGTTGGGTGGAAAATAGATGGCACCACACAACAGTGTAATAAAAGCACAATTCCCCTCCAAAAGTCATTATGGTGTATGCAGTTCATTTATAACATCGGAGCAGAAAGCATAGTTATTCAGAACCTCTACATATATTTCAAGAATACTTAATCCAATGATGGTTGCATATCCCCAATCCTATCAATGCTTGCTTAAATGGTAAGTTCAACTGGAATGGACACAGATTTTGTCTACATTTGATTGTCAAGGATCACAACAGAAGCATGTCCAGGATTTTTCCCACACAGCCCTGGAAGCGAGAAGGCATGCCAGCAGAGAGTGCACCATCACTGTATTCATAGCAGTGTTAGTGAGTTGTCTGAGGTGATGTTCCAATTTTGTATTATGTATCTGATGAAATAAAGTGATTAAAGGAAAACAACTCAGAAATGTTCTATCCATAGGCTATTTCAAAAGTGAAAGACATGTATGCAGGTACACACACACACACACACACACACAATTCACAGTCACAACACCATGACATGCTTCTCATTGGCTTATTATAGAATATGTGAGCCTAGTAAAGGTAAAGGTTTCCCCTGACATTAAGTGTAGTGTAGTCGTATCTGACTCTCAGGGGTGGTGCTCATTTCCATTTCTAAGCCGAAGAGCCGCCATTGTCCATAGATGCCTCCAAAGTCATGTGGATGGCATGACTTCATAGAGCACCATTACCTTCCCACCGGAGCAGTACCTATTGATCTACTCACATATACATGTTTTCAAATTGCTACATTGGCAGAAGTTAGGGCTAATAGTGGGAGCTCATCCTGCTCCCTAGATTTGAACTGCCAACCTTTTGGTCAGCAAGTTCAGCAGCTCAGCAGTTTAACCCACTGCACCACTGGGGGCTGTGAGCCTACTTTTATCAAAAACATTGTTTTGGAAGTCAACACAGTGATGGGTGTATCTACATTTTAGAATGACCTCTTGTACAATGGATGCAATTTGACATCACTTGAACCCCATGGCTCAATGCAATGGAATCATAGGAGTTGCAGTTTGGTGAGGCACCAGCACTATCTGGCATAGGTAGGACCTTATAAAACTACAGCTACCATGATTCCACAACACTGAGTCATGGCAGTTAAAATGGTTTCAAACTGCATTCATTCCATAGTATGCATGCACCCAATGTCAGTTGAATACAGGATTATATATTTACTTAACATGCTAGTTGCATAGAGCTGATACTGTTCAGTATGACCATCCCTGCTCACTACTTGTAACAGATTATAGCATCAACAGTAACAGCTAATTTTGTCTATGTTACTGACCAAATACACATTAATACAGGATAGAGTTTTCCCAGATAACATGGTTTTTTAACAGACACAAGTTAAAGAAGACTATGTGCAAGAAATAAAACTATGCAGTAAATAGCAGCTTTCCAATCTAACATCTGTTACTCATATAAACATTAAATAAAATAAATAATATTTCCATTTTCTTGAGAAATGAGAATTAATATTAGAATATATTCCATCTTTTTGCAAGGTCACCCCATTGTTTGTTTTCTATTTTTTCATACTGGGTAAAAAATAGAATTTTTCTCTCCCTTTATCTGTCTATAGCCTGGCTCATTGCTTGAAAAAAACAATGGACTTCCAAGTGTGAACAGACCATAAGAGACAAATTGTGATGAAACTGGTATGGCTTGATAGAAAAACAAATGCAATCCTTCTCAATTGAGTTAGTTTACAATTTGGAGAAAAGACCAAAAGTAATATTATTTAAGTAATTGGGAATTAAAATATTCAGACAGTCTTGATGATTGTCCACCAAATTTGGACTGGAAACATGGTGAAAGAGGCAGCTTTAATTTTTTGTCACTGGCATATAACAAATCCATATATTTTCCCCATAGCTGCCAAATGCATCATTGGCACCAACTCTCCTCCTAATGCCAACAGCAGTATTTTGGAGAATTTGGATTTGGACCACAGAGGAACAACGTCTTGATCTCACCATCAGAGACAAAATTTGGATTCCTCATCCCATGTGGTTCCTATTTGTTTAAAACAATAATTCAAACAATTGTAATTATTAAATTAAACATAATCTGATTCTTAACTTCTTGTCAGCAAAGTTTCTTACAATTTCTCTAAACCAGATTACTTATGATACACAGCAGACTATGTAGACTCATATTACTACAGTTGTGTTTTCCGAACACTTGTTTTCCAGGTGTTTTGGAAGCTCCTAGAATCACTGGCGAGTGAGGTTTCTGGGAATTGAAGTCCAAAATGCCTGGAATACTATAGGATACGTGCTGCACCTGGAGCTCCTCTCTGAGAGACGTCATCTCTAATTAAATGGCTCAATGCTATGCAATCCTGAGATTTGTAGTTTGGTGAGGCTTCAGCATTATTTAGCAGAGAAGGCTCAAAACCTTGTCAAACCACAGCCCCCAGGATTCCATTGCATTGAACCAAGGCCAATAAAGTGAATTCACTCTACAGCATAGATCAGACCTGGGCAATTGCTGGCCCTCCAGGTGTTTTGGACTTCAACTCCCAGAAATCCTAGCCAGTTTACCCGCTGTTAGGATTTCTACACCTGGAGGGCCGGCAATTGCCCAGGTCTGGCATAGATGCACCCCAAGGTTTTATTTTTCCTCACTGGAAGTGCTGCTATTCTAACACAATTGTTTATAATGAATGAATTTTAAGCAGGCAGCAACAGTATTGCACACCTTTTTTGGCCAAATTACAAAGAACACACTTTTTACTGCTGCACATTCCATTTGGCAGCAAATAGGTTTTTTGGTTTCAAGTAAATATGGGCAATTATCAATTGTACATATATTTTATGAAGTAAATACAGTCTCATTAGAAAGGACAATAATGGGTTGTTGTAG